>VZQC01000890.1:831975-1173910 GCA_009823505.1 Rhizomys pruinosus | reverse complement strand
CACCTGCATGCGACAGTACCTTCATACACATACAGAATAAAAAAAAAAAAAAAAAGATGGTAGGGTAATTTTCCTCATCCTCTTTAATAGATTTTAAGGTTTTCCTTTAAACTTCTCTGTTTTAAAAAGAACTATTGCTGAAGGACACAAGTGAAAACTACGGACACCAGGAATTCAGAGACATGTGAGGGTGAGGCTTATGGGGGGGAGGGGTGGTGGGACGGTGGTGCAGGTGCTCATAGTACCCCACTGTATGGCATTTGTCAAGGTTTCTGCTCTGTGGTGGTGGGGTATGTGATCTAAGGTCATCTGTGTGTCAGAGGGATCCCTGGAGATTGTTCATTTCTTTCTCGCTTCTCCATGGACCAGGTATTAGTTTCATCTCCATTTCTTTTTCAAAGATAAAGCAAAGGCTTATAAAAAAGAATTTGCTAGCTGGGTATGGTGGCATACACCTTTAATACTAGTGCTTGAGAAGCAGAGGCAGACAGATCTCTATGAGATCAAGGTCAGCCTGGTCTACAGAGTGAGTTTAGGCCAGCCGGGGCTACCCGGAGACTACATCTCAAATAGACAAAGAAAGAGAAGACTTTGCCCAACATCCTATAGCGAGTCGGTGAGGACCTGAACTCCCATTTGGGTGATGGGACTTTGGAATCTGTGTTCAACTTCTGAATTTATTGAAACTTTAGCAATGCTTAGGGTCTAAGCCATGATGGGCCTGAGATATGTCCTGATGTGATCCAGGCAAGAGATGCTGTGAGCCCTAATGTGGGGTGCGAGCATTAGCTCTGCTGCTGCAGCTTCTTGCTGTAGATGCTTTGTGCTTTCTGACACTTTACAGGTTTTCCTTGCAGCTAGTCCCCTGGGTGCTTATGGTATAAGGTTCCAGGCAGGGCACTCATACTACAGCTGGGCTTCTGAAACCTCTCTCTCTCTCTCTCTTCTCTCTCTCTCTCTCTCTCTCTATATATATCTATATATATATATATATAATATATCTATAGATATAGATGGTTGGAGGGTGGGTAGATGGACATATGGGCTGATGGATGGTTGGAGGGTGGGTAGATGGACATATGGGCTGATGGATGGTTGGAGGGTGGGTAGATGGACATATGGGCTGATGGATGGTTGGAGGGTGGGTAGATGGACATATGGGCTGATGGATGGTTGGAGGGTGGGTAGATAGACATATGGGCTGATGGATGGTTGGAGGGTGGGTAGATGGACATATGGGCTGATGGATGGTTGGAAGGTGGGTAGATGGACATATGGGCTTATGGATGGTTGGAGGCTGGGTAGATGGACTTATGGGCTGATGGATGGTTGGGGGCTGGGTAGATGGACTTATGGGCTGATGGATGGTCGGAGGGTAGGTAGATGGACATATGGGCTGATGGATGGTTGGAGGCTGGGTAGATGGACTTATGGGCTGATGGATGGTTTGATGGGTGGGTAGATGGACTTATGGGCTGATGGATGGTTGGATGGGTGGGTAGATCGACATATGGGCTGATGCATGGTTGGAGGGTGGGTAGACAGACATATGGACTGATGGATGGTTGGATGGTAAAGCAGTCCTGTGCAATGACCATGAGTGTGGACTGTACAGCAGGGTTGTCTGAGATTAAATGTTGACATCATCGGGTGTGGTGGCACATACCTTTAATCCTAGCACTAGGGAGGCAGAGGCAGGCACATCTCTGTCAGTTCAAGGCCAGCCTGGTGTACAGAGTGAGTTCCAAGCCAACTCAAAAACACCAATGAAAAATGCTGCCATCATCACCCAACTTTCTCACCTTGAGGGACTTACTTATTTGACGTCTCCAAGCCTTGGCTCTTCCCCTTCGGAGTGCTTAGTCTAGTCATGAAGCTGCAGTGAGATTGCCATGAGCTGCTTTCAGGCAGAGCCTGGTACAGAGGGAGAACCGGGTAGTGACGACCATTGCTGCCATTCAAAATAAACAGATAAAGGGGCTGGAGAGATGGCCTAGTGGTTAAGAGCACCGACTGCTCTTGCAGAAGACCCGGGTTCGATCCCCAGCACCCACATGGCAGCTGAGAACTGACTTCAACTCCAGTTCCAGGGGAATCCAACGCCCTCTTCTGACCTCCGTGGCGTTGCACGACACGGCTGCACAAACATACATGCAGACAGTACATTCATACACATAAAAAATAAATAAAAATTAAGAAAAATATAAATAAAATTAAAAAAAATGAACAGATAAGTGAGTCGGGAAAATAAATACATGATTTTCCTCCTATGCCTTCAGCAATTACACCAGTTAACTCATGGAAACCCACAGGTCAGCTCTGAGGAGCACGCCCAACTGCAGCGGTCTCTAGCGCTCCGCAGAGAACACAGGAGCCTCCACTCGCATCCTGTTGCCCTCTGCTACCCCACCTTCATCTGCAGGGACAGGAAGCTGTTGAATAAAACTTGTCACTCATTGCTTCTCTCTCTCTGTCACTATTATGGAAGGAGTTTGGCAGAATTTTTTTTAGTCTATTCATTACAAAATGAACACTTTTGCTGCTGGCCAGTTTCCATAATGAGCAGTGCAAGATTTCCTTAGGTATAAATGGATTTTATTGAATTTTTGCAATTTTCATACAATATAATTTGATAGTATTTAGATTCCCTCCCTTATCCACACCTCCCCTTACAACCCCCAAGCAAATTTAATGTATCTCTCTTTATACATTATATATATAATATACATATTGTATTTCTCTTTATACATTATATTATATATATATATATAATAAATCGCATAAAGTCTAATATATCTACCCAAATGTCCTTCCGTGTGGGTGCATCCACTGGAGCCTGGTTAACCTACCACGAGTTCCATCTTCGAAAGAGACTGACTTCCCTTTCACAGCAGCCATCAGTTGCCCAAATTTCCTTGGGTAGGGTTGGGGTTTCTTATCCACTCCCCCATGTCTGTGCTGGGTTTTTATCTGGTTTGAGCTTGCGTGGGGCTTGCGCAGGCTGTCGTCATTGCTCTGCGCTCCTTCTGACCAGCTGTGTGGAGAATGTTTCCTCGTGATCGTGGCTGTCGTCATTGCTCTACGCTCCTTCTGACCAGCTGTGTGGAGAATGTTTCCTTGTGATCGTGGCCGCCTCTGGCTCTTAGGATCTTTCTCCCCCCTGTCTTCCACAATGATCTCTGAGCCTTGAGAGGCAGAAGTTGATCTAGGCGTCCTGTTCAGTGGTAAGCACTCTGCAGCCTCCTGGTCTCTGCGCAGTGACCAATTTGGAGTTCTTATGTTAATCACCCTCTGTTGCATAAGGAAACTTCTCTAGTGAGAGTTGAGAAATGGATTTTCTATGGCTATAACATTAAGTCATTAGGAGTCAGTTTAATATGATTATTATGCAGTAGAAAACCAGTATTAAATTCTCCACTGTGTCCTCTGACCTGTCTAGCCTTGGGTTCCTCAGCCTGATATCAGTGTCAGGTGTGGGTTCTATCCTAGAAAGTGGACCTTAAAGCCAATTAAAGAGTGGTTGGTTAGTTCCATAATATTTGTGCCACTACTGCACAGGTGGGCATATCCTGCCAGGCCAGTTGTTGAGTGCACAGGGTTCACAGCGGGGTAAGGCTGGTGGTTACTTTCCTTTCCAGTAGCATGCATGGCACCCTCCAGCACTATGGACACTAGCCAGTAGAGATGAGGCTCTGAAGTCAGCACAGCTTGATTTCTCCATTCGCTCTACAGCTCATGTATGTAGTGTCTTCAGCAACAGGGTCTTACCACCCAGTGCTGGTGGGTAAACTGGTACATTTGTTAGTGTCTGAATGTGTTACTTAAAGTTTAGGGTGGGGCTGGAGAGATGGCCTAGTGGTTAAGAGCACCGACTGCTCTTGCAGAAGACCCAGGTTCAATCCCCAGCACCCATATGGTGGCTGAGAACCGTCTTTAACTCCAGTTTGAAGGGAATCAGATGCCCTCTTCTGACCTCCGTGGCATTGCATGACATAGGTGCACAAACCTACATGCAGACAGTACATTCATACACATAAAGAATAAATAAAAATTAAAAAAATAAATAAAATCTTGGAGTAAAAAAAAAATCTTAAAAAAAAAAGTTTGGGATTAGTTTTGGTCCCTCCCCCACTGGCTGTCATCACAGGTAACTGTTTCTTCCTTACTTTGGGGCCCTTTGACCTTTTCTCTATATATTTTTTTATAATATATTCATGACTCTACATTTTGTTTTATGGAATCTCATCATAGAAAAATGTTAGTGTTTCATAAATATGATTAAAGAACAAGTAGAGTGTTCAGCGGGGTATTTTCTTTCTAGTTGGGTGATTAGCAAGGTGTATGTTGATGTGTGCTTTTTTTTTTTTTTGGTCTTTTTGAGACAGCATCTCCCTTTAGTCTCAGCTGGCCTGGAACTCGCTCTGTAGACCAACCTGGGCTTGAACTTCGATGTATTTTTTTTTTTTTATCCCAGCACTCATAAAGCAGAGAGTGGTGAATCTCTGTGAGGCCAGCTTGGTCTACATAGTGAGTTCCGGGCCAGCCAGGGTTATGTAGTGAGAGCCAGGGTGGGTTCTGGTCATACATAGGAGGGACTTACAGGGCTCTCCCCTGTTTGCATTTAGATTCAGCTTGGCTTGTTCTACCTGGATAGGGGAAAGGACTAATAAAAGTTAAATAAGCATTTTTGGTAGATTTCCTGTGTCCTGGGAGCCTTTCATATTCTTTTTGTCCTTTGAATCTGTGTCCGCACTGTCGTGTAATGACATGGTGTGCTCCATGTGCCCAGAGCCATCGGCACAGATCAGGTTTCTTACACAATTTGCTTTGGGTCACAGAAGCAAGACCTGCATGGCTCTGGGTCCTCTAAGGTTGTCACAACCTCTGCAGAGGGTTTCTTAGAGTCTTTATTAACAGACATCCAAGGTGAATTATTACACCAGGAATGATTACTTTTGAAATGTTAAGAGTTAAGTGATTTAGGAATTAGAATTTAACAATGTAAGTTTAGTTGCAAAAATCTTAAAATTGTATAAACCATTACACTAATGTACTTGTATATTTAAAAGATTTCTAATTGTAATACTTTCACTGAATTCTTGAGAGTTTCATGCAATGTGTTTTGATCCCATTCAGACCCCTTTATTACCCCCACCCAATTTCACATCCTCTATTACTGTTTTTTTTTTTTTTTTTTTTTTTTTTTCGAGGCAGGGTCTCCCTGTAGCCCCAGCTGTCCTGGAACTTCCTCTGTGGATCAGACTGCCCTTGAACTCACAAAGATCCGCCTGGCTCTGCCTCCCAAGTGCTAGGATTAAAGGTGTGCACCACCAGGCCCAGCTTACTATTGTTTTCTTTAAGGCCTATCAAGTCTAATCTGTGTTTGCAAATACCTTTTGGTGTGGGTCCATATCCAAGAGCCTGGTCAACCCATTGAACGTCACAGCTTAAAGAAAACTGACTGTCCATCTCCCAGCACATATCAGTTAACAATAGTTACTAATAGTTCCTCAGTGGGAGAGGGGCTTTTTACCCACTTCTCCACTTCTACACTGGGCTCTTGTCTGGCTTGAGCTTACGTGGGTCTTGTGAATGCTGTCAAAATTGCTGTGAATTTATATGGGTTACTGCCTTGTCTGAAAACCTATTTCCTTGTGGCCACCCACCACTTCTGGGGGTGGTGTCATACAATACTTCTGCTCCCTCTTCAGCAGTGATCTCTGAGCCTTGGGAGATAGAAGTTTGAAACAGGTGTCCTGTTCAGGGATAAGCGCTCTGCTCTCTCTTTCTACAGGTTGATGAGAAGCAGAATCCAGTCAGTGGAAAAAAAAACAAACGTTGATTTACATATGTTGGCATATAAGCTCAATATCAAAGGACAAACTCTTTTTTGTTTTTAACTTTTTTTTTTTTTATTTCTGTATGTGTATGAATGTACTATCTGCATGCAAGTTTGTGCACCCATGTCGTGCAATGCTGCGGAGGTCAGAAGAGGGTCTCGGATTCCCCTGGAACTGGAGTTCTCCTGGAATTGGAGTTTCAGACGGTTCTTGGCCACCATGTGGGTGCTGGGGATCGAACCCGGGTCCTCTGCAAGAGCGGTCGGCGCTCTTAACCGCTAGGCCATCTCTCCAGCCCCAAAGGACAAACTCTTAAAGAAACATTTATATAGTAAAGAAACATTGTATATTTAAATGTTATCAAATAATTCCAATATTTCCCTATTGTTTTGCCCAAATTGGCATTTTTCTAGTCAGTCTAAATTAAAGGAGAGCAAAACAATGGACATTCAGCTCAAATCTTTGACATATAATTCAAGTTTTATTCTGTGTGATTCTCCGAGGATGGTATTCTGTCATAGATCCAAAGTGCCATAGAACAGGATGGTGATTGGTGTTCAGGACTGGAGCTGCCCATAAGATGGGCAGATTTCAGGGTTTCTAGCTTACTGACCTTCTAAATGGTAGGGTCATGTCCTTGGCTTTGTTTGGCTTGAATATGGACAAGGCACGCTAGGATTGAGAGAACAGAGATTGCCCTTCCTACCTGCGAGGTCTATGGGTCTCCTTTCAGCAGAGCGGGTGTGTTCTATAATCATCATGGAAGAGTGTGTGGACTGCATGGTAAAGAATGGGAAAGAGAGCTAGCCCACAGGAGGGTTGGAAGGAAGTTCGGAGTCTTCTAGACACTGAAAATCAGAAATGTTGACACTTTTTTTTTCTTATTTATTTATTTGTTTGTTTATTTATTTATTTATTTATTTTTGTCTTTTCGAGACAGGGTCTCCCTGTAGCCCCAGCTGTCCTGGAACTCACTCTGTAGACTAGTCTGGCCTTGAACTCACAAAGATCCACCTGCCTCTGCCTCCCGAGTGCTAGGATTAAAGGCATTTATAATCTACATGGAGATGCTTCTACATACGGTTGCGACTTCAATAATCCAACAGTAGTATTTTATCCTAATGGAATACAGCTTTGTAAAAAGCCTACCGGGCCTTGGGATAAGCTCTTGCCTCCTAAGTGTGAAGACCTGAGTTTGTATCCCCAGTCCCCAATAGAGTGTATCTGTAACTTAATGTTCCTAAGAAGAGAGGGGAGGCAGAGGCAGGAGAATACCAGTTTAGGCCAGCTAGTCTGCCATGTATAGTGGTAAACAAGAGATGCTGATTCACACAGGAACACATACACACATCACACAAAGAAAAATAAAAAGATCTGTGTACAGTTGAAGAAAACATGAAAAACTGGCAGGTTTTAAGAGGATCAGTGTTAATAAAGCAGGTAAGCAGTGTAGAGAAAGGTGTGAGCTGGGGCTGCAAGGTAGTGGGCCAGGCGTCGCCTCATAGCTGCCGCTGCTGCGTCATGGGGCGGGCACTGTGTCTCTTTGGGTGTCAGTTTCCATATTGATCAAACAAGGATATTCATTTCTTAGTAGAGAACTGTGATGAAACTCATCCTGCCAGGTTCCTGGAACTGAGGGATTAGTTAGCAGCGTTCTCAGCCTTCTGTTCTGTCATGTGGTCTCAGATGGATCTGAATGTCTGCAGCAGGGAAGGTAGAAGCACTGAGAAAATGCTAGAAGGCTTCTAAGAACTCTATGCCAGATAAGCATTTGGAAAATGACATGCTGAATTGATTGGATGGGTGAAATTTTACAAATAGACCACCCAGCCTACGCAATCATTTGTGTCCTAGGGTTTAGCTCTTTGGACATGTTCCCTCAGCCCTGGGGAATTAAATCCATCATTCTGAGAACTACTTTCAAAGACTCATATGTTAACTACACTTCCATTCATTAACTCTGTTATTAATTAGTCTTTCAGATTCTGGATGATCAGATAAGTAGATATTCAAGAAAGCTTAGGAACCATATACTCAGGGGCCAGCAAGGTGGCTCGGTGGCTAAAGGTGCTTGCTGCTAAGCCTGACTGCTTGAATTTGATTCCTGCCACCCATGTAGCGGAGAGAGAACTGACTCCTTCAAGTTATCTGTGTCAGTGGCATGCTCCCTACACACACACACACACACACACACACACACACACACACACACATGAACAAATGAATAAAATTTAAAAAAATTTAAAGGCCATAAGAAAGTATCAGTGATTCTCTTGGTAAATGTGCTAAACTTCACTTTGCAAATTCATCCAGAAATCTGAAAATATTTAGTTGGCAGAAGGTGGCTACTCAGGCTACATAAGTCTTCACTGTGTAGTTTATATATTGTCTGGCAAAACCCACCTTGTCTGCAAAATATGACATGTATTTATGGCTTGTGGCCATCCTTTTGGCAAAACCAGGTGGTCTAGAATCATTATCCAGAGTGTTTGGACTGCATGGAAAAGAATGGGAAGGTGACTGGAGAGATGGCTCAGCAGTTAAGAACACTGCCTGGCCTGGCAGAGGACCAGGTTCAATTCCCAGCTTTTAAAGAAGAGATTCTCATAAAACTTAGAACTTAGGAAAATAAAGACATAAACTTCAAGCTATCTCTATAGCAGCATCAGACAATGTGGTATTATTTTTACTAAAAAAAATTTACCCAGTTTGACTTACATATAAAGATTTGGTGCTAGGAACCACAAATGAGGGACACCATATGTCATTTGTTTTTCTGGGACTGTGTTACTTCACTTAGCTTAACAACTTCTAGTTCCATCCATTTACCTGCACATTTCATGGTGTCCTCTTTCTTTACTGCTGCATAGAACTCCATTGTATAGATGTACCACATTTTCTTTATCCATTCATTGGTTGGGGGACACTTAGGTTGCTTCCAGCTCTTTGCTGTTGTGAAGAGAGCTGCAATAAACATGGTTGCACACATATCTCTGTAATAGCATGAGTCTTTTGGATATATACCCAGGAGTGGTATGACTGGGTCAAGTCGTTGGTTCATTTTGAGCCCTTTAAGAGTTCTCCACACTGCTTTCCATAGAGGTTGCATGAGTCTGCATTCCCATCAGCAATGAATGAGCATTCACCTTTCCCCACAACCTCTCCAGCATTTGGTATCATTTGTTTTCTTGATCATAGCCAGTCTTACCCAGGTAAGATGAAATCTTAAAGTGGGTTTAATTTGCATTTCCTTAACTACTAGCAATTTTGAACCTTTTTAAAAGATGTTTCTCAGCCATCTTTACTTCATTTGTGAAGTCTCTGTTCAGCTCTTTACTCCATCTTTTGATTGGGTCATTTGTTTTCTTGCTCCTTTGTTTTTTGAGTAATTTATATAATGGGATGTTAAACCTCTGTCAGATGTGTCACTGGTGAAGGTTTCCTCTCTGTGGGTTTTCTCTTCACTTCTTAACTGTTTCTAAGAAGTGAAGAGAAAACCCACGATGAAGTCCCATTTGTCAATTGTTGACCTTATTTCCTGCACAGCTGCTGTCTGATTTAGAAAGTCTTTTCTTGTGCCTTTGTCTTGTAGGTTACTGCCAACATTTTCTTCTATCATTTTCAGAATTTCAGGTTTCACATTGAGGTCTTTGATCCATTTGGAGTTGATTTTTATGCAGGGTGAGAGGTAGGGGTTTAGTTTTATTTTTCCAGCACCATTTGCTGAAAATACTATCTTTCCTCCACTGAGTTTTCTTGGCCCCTTTGTCAAATATGAAGTGACTGAAATTGCATGTGTCCAAGTTTGGGTCTTCAGTTTTGTTCCATTGATCTACAGGTCTATTTTTATACCAGTACCAGGCTGTTTTTATGATTGTATCCCTGGAATATAGTTTGAAGTCTGGTATAGTAATCCCCCCCTGCCAGGTAGGGAAGAGGTGGCATAAATAAAATATTTCTAAAGGTAACTGTTTGAGTTGATGAGATACGGAATGTTAGAACTCATACAAGGTGGGTTTTGGCAGAATATTTCCTGACTGTCAGCACCAAAAATATCTCCTAGGTCTTGTGAAATGCTCTTTGTTTTCCCCTTAAGCATAAGAACAATGAATGAAAAGTTTAATTTGAGGAAGGAGAATTAGCTAAAAATGGAGTTCTCAAAAATTTAAATATTGAAAATTAAATGTTTTTCGGCTTTGCTAGCAAACTCAGTTTGAAATCATAGGCCACCTGCCAGCAAGTGTTGGGATCGATTTACAATAAAAAGTTTGACAGATAGCAAATATTGTCTCAGATAATATTTGAATCTACCCTCTGAGAAAGCTGGTCTTAGTCCTTTTCTGACTAAGGGGGAAAAAACCCACTGAGATTTAGAATTGAATTTATCTAAACTTAAGAAAGCAGGTACAGAACTTGAACCCATGGTTCTCAGACTCTAATGCCTGCCTACCCCCTGTATTTTATTCTTCCGCTTATGGACTGTTTAAAGACATGGAGGATTTTACCCTGGGGAAATCTTTAACTTTAGCTGCTCGGGATTTCGTTCTCTAATCAGTTTTACCTCGTTCATATGCCTCTTCTCATCAGTGATATTTGTTATACAGTAAATAGCTTAAAAAGTGCTTTTTAAATAATGGTGAATGACTTGATCTTTATGTTTTTAATCTGCAAATGCAAAAGGGAACATTAAGCATTATTGTAAACTGCAAAGCAATTTGAATCAGGTACCAAGAAAAAGCCAGCTGATATTAACACTGTGGACTTCCAGTCCGGGAGTTTCAGTGATCAGACTATAACTTTAAACAATGCATTTCGTTCTCTGTGTGTGAACCCCTGGCTGTCTGTTCTGTTCCCTTCTGGCCCCGTCCCCTCCTGGCTGGCTGGTCAGGGGTGAGGCAGGCCCTGCTAGAAGTGAACACAGCTTTAAGCCCCCTCACTGTGTACTGCTCTGCCCCCTGTCCACAAGGCCCTGCTGTCCCTTAGTGCAGTGGCCTGGCCTCTGCCAGCTGGTTCAGTAGCGTGATGATTTTATTTACTTAGCTCTGTCACCACTCCAGATATAGTTGCCTGCCCTTAAGTGACAGAAGATAACCATATTGATGGTGAAAAATGCTGAATGTAATTAAGTTCTGTCCTTTGAAGCATGGCCACTGTTAATGATCTCTGCTTTATGATGCCTGTTCGGCTGGACTCAGCCTTTGATATCTAAAAATAAATTGGTTCATTATGTGCATTTATTCCATCCACATTTTCCAAATAGAGTTAATGTATTATATTAATACTGGGAATCTGGGCATATGAGCTTCACACATTCTCTTGTCTCTATTACTGAAGAATCCATGATCCCAACAATTCCCTCAGCTCTGCTCAGTGACTCCATTCCAAGGGTTTGAAAGTGTCTCATCTGAAATTGGATCTTGGAGAGTGACTGCAAATACATTTTTAAAATGTGTTTCACGCTAGAGCTGTAACTCAGTGGCAGAGCACATGCTTAGTATGCTCACGGCCCTGAGTTTGATGCCATGTATTTAAAAAATGTGTGTGTGTGTGTGTCTCTGTGTGTTTATGTATGTACATACATGTGTATATAGCCATGATTTCTTTGCTGTGTTAAGACCTGTCCAGTGGGAGCCCTGGCCTTCATTTCCCACTCTCTTATCACTGGGCATACTTGCTGTGACTTGCTGGTCCTTCTTGCTCCTGGGTATCTGAGCCCTGAGCCAGGTCTTTGTCAGGGTCCTCCTGGAAAGGCCTTGACTTTAGAGGTTCATTGATTTGATTTTATGTAACATATATCAGTGCATCGTCCACTTGGTATGTGATGGGCATTATATTTTTCTTCCTTTCTGATGGAGTAGTCGGGATTTGGTTTGTGGACCAGAAAGGGAAAGTTCTCTTATGTACATTTGACGTTCCCAGCTTTGACCTGCTTTCCTGAAGCTTTGTTTCAGCGTTAGTGGAACCTAAATTATTAATGTGATCTGTGCTCCGCCTGCTCAGACAGCTTAATCTGCCCTGGTTTTTTAAAGTGCTCCTGAGAATCTCTGCAATATTAGGGAAAGTGAATTTTGGAGGCTCTGTAGAATGAGGGAAAGGCCTGGGCAGGACCTGTGGACCCAGGCCTGGAACTGAAGCTTGCTCTACTTCTCATCTGTGGCATCTGAGGTCATCAGCCAAGTGTTTCTGATCCTCTGTGGCCTCAACACCATAACATCTACCACAACGTGGAGTGGGAGAGTCGACATTAAGTGGAAGCTGGGGCGGCCGGCTCAACGTGATACTGGCCAATTCCTGTACTGCTCTTTTTGATTCCTCAGTGGACACCAAAGAGATGACTTGTTTTCAGCTAAGCTTATACAATGAGAGTCTGTCCATTTTGGTGGGGCGAGAACATTTGCTGAAGTGAATTAGACAAGGAAGTCTCTGAAAGTTGGTGGGAACCTGCACATGTTTATGTTGAAGGAGAGGGTTGTATCTTCCAAAGAGTGCAGTTTAAGTAAGAGATGTATTCTGATTAGGGAGTGATATGAATTGTGACAAATACTTGACTTTCCCCAGAACATTCTGCATGGCCGTTGCTCCGTCTTCACAGAACCAACCTCCTTTAGGGGTGTCTTCTCAGCTTACCTTTGAATTCCTGTTGGGAACCTCTGTGTGTGTGCCACTGCAAGACTCTGAACCAAATCCTACTTGCAGGAAAGCCCGTGGTATGCGTTTGGTTCTAGCAAATCTCAGAGGACAGCTTTAAGAGCTCATCTCTCATATGTGGTTTCCCAGGGACAACTGGGGGGACCTAGGCAACCCTCAGACACATGGAGTTTCTTGCTAAATATTAACTGTCAAATCAAAGAAGGCTTCTTGGGAACTTTTGACAGTACTTAATAGCTGTTGGGCTGGTTTTATTCTCTGCTCCATCTCTTGTGATCTGGCAGAGCCTTCTTTGTGTTGTATCATTTTTTCTTCTAATAGGTGTCCTGTATAGAAAAATTTTTTTTTAGAAATAACAGCAAGCACTCCCCAGAGAAACATGACTGGTATCATTTTACAGCGTACAATGTGTGAGCACGCATGCTTGTACATGCATGTGGAGTCCAAAGGGCTGCTGTAAGCGTCATTCATCAGACACCGTTCCCCTTGTTTTCCTTTGGTCTGTATGTTGTGTTACCTCTGTCCCTCCTCCCTTCACATTTCATGTGTAAACTCTTCCAGGTCTTAGGATCATCTCCAACCCCAACTTCTAATGTGGTGACTCTACTCATCTGGCACTAATTTCCCTCATCTTAGCCATTACTTACAACTCTTTATATTTCCGAGGGAACTTAGAATATTCTTTAGGGAATTATGGTTCTCTGTAAAGCTATCTAGAGAAAAAGGTCCCATCTTTGTTTTGAATCTGGGCAAGGCCCCTACGCGCAAACTTGAGTCGTTTTCCTCATCAGCTAAACAATGAAGCCCCAGACACAGTGGTCCACAGAGTGCTTGCCTCCCAAACCACAGCCTTGAGGCGGGTGGCTTCCACTAAGCAGTGAGGTGTTAGAAAGAGACAGAATCACCTGCACTTCCCAATTGAATTCTGCTTCCTTTCCTCATGTCTTAGCTAGAGAGCCAGCCATGTTTAATTGCGAAGTGTTTCAGTGGGCCACTACTAAGTTCTATGATGAAAATGTTGAATGTGAAAGAGACTCAAATCTATGTTTGAGACAAAAAACACAGTTTCCGTTTCTTTTAGAGTGAATCTTTTAGGGTTTAAAAATCTCCATGTGAGGTCTCTATTTTTAGACAGTCAGTCAAATCATATTTAATGTATTAATGAGGGTTTTCATGGGCTAAAGAGTCAAGCAATTGTTAGTCGCTTCATTAGAGTGAGTAAATAATTTCATTGCTTTTATGTGAAAAAGACAGTAGATTATACAGGATTTATGTAAAGATCAGAGGTATCTGTTTCTTTTATGTGGAAAAAAAAAACGAGTAGATTATACAGGATTTATGTGAAGGACAGAGGTGTCTGTTGTGAAGGGCAGGGTTGCATGGAAAATTACCAGTGTCTGGACTCAAGGGATTTTAGAGGTAGAAGGGAGCTTTCAGGTCTCTCAACTGGGCCCTCTGCAGAACGGGCTTCTCCTTGACAGGCGCTCAATGAATTGCCAGTGAGTGGAAATGTCCTTACCTCTAAACATGGCCCCATTTCTGAACAGCTCTCTTAAGACTAAACTGAGCACCTAGCGACGTCCACCCATATGTTCCTATTCATACAGTCGAAGGCCTTGGTGGTGGGTGGGTGCCCCTGCTTCTCCAACCTGAACACTCCCCATTTCTTTAGACATGCATGAGACCCTGAGACATTATGCTATCCATAGGATTGGAAACAGTACTTCCTGTGCAATGTACATCAAATCATATGTTGATGCAGTGTCACCTTCAAGGCTGCCGCCGTTGCTAAAAGGTGTGGGGGCAGGTGTTTGGGGAGAAGGCAGTAGAGAGCCCATTCAGTCCACTTTATGGATTTAGGTTTCTGTTTTGCTTGTGGATTTTAGCTTTCCTCTTTAACTTTTAGATTTACCTCACGTCAGACAGTGAAATACAAACCTTTGGCTGATTTTTGAGTATTCCGGAATATCTGTAGAGAGCAAATAAACACAGCTATACTGCTGCTTGGAAGCTTGACTCCCTCCAAGTGCTTTAGCTTCTCAATGTTTCAGGGCAATATCACCCATTATTTTATTCCTTGTCCTTGAAAATTATTCTTAAGTAGTTATTCAGGACCAGCTCTATGCCCTACATTGTTTTTCCTTTTTCTGCTTTTTTCCTCTTTGCCTTCTTTATCATAAGTATTCATTATAACAGATGGGTACAGTTTAATATCAGTTGATACCAGCGAGGACAGATCATGCTATTGCTAAACTTTAGGAGAGATTGATTTCTATATGCTTTGGCCTATCCAATTTAGTAGGGACTAGTTTTTGTGGATGGAATCTTTAGAAACGAGCAAGTATGTAGAATTATTTTGATAAAATTTAGCTGGTAATAAGGATATAAATGAGTACTTTGTTGTGGTATTGCTGATGTGAAACACTGTTTTTATTCTGCAACACCTCAACATTTCAGGAAGTCATATTTTTAAATGCCCTGTGATTCGAAGAGAAACAAAACATGTCTGTAGTCCTCTGGGAACTGGCGGCCTAGTAAGAGAGACAGAGGAGTTTAGAAGAATGAAGGCAGCTTAATGATTAATGCAGAAGGCATAGAAAATCAGTAAAGGGTTTATGAAAAGGCATGCCTACCAGGACAGAGACGGGACAGAGCCACAGGAGACTGCAGGTAATGGCACAGGGAACACGAGCAGACCTCACATGCTGTGAGGTGTGTGACATGCTGACTCCTGGAATGTAGGTCAAAGAGAAAGGTCACAGCAAGGGGTGGGCCAGAGTCACCACGGTTGTTTCTCTGAATTGAACTAGACCCTGCTTTGAGGAGGGAATGCAGAGGGTTGTCTAGGGTGGGCATCTCTGTCTTCTACTTTCTCTATTGCTGGGAGTTGCGGGTAATATTCTTGCAGAGTAAACACTTTGAGGTTCTAAGAAGTACTGACTATTACATTGGGTTCTCAAATGCCATTCTTCAGGGGTCAGAACACAATAAAGAACAGACATCTACTGAGTCAATTAACCAGTAACCTGGAGAACACATAACTTAATTATTTTGAAGCATGTTGAAATCACAGGTTCTTTACTGTTATTATTATGTGTGTGAGTGTAGTAGTGACTACATGTATGTAAGTACACCCATGTCATGCAGTGCCCACAGAGTTCAGAAGAGGGCAGGTGTCAGCTCCCTTGGAACTGGAGTCACAGATTGCTGTCAGTAGCCATATGGGTACTGGGAATTAGACCCGAGTACTCTGAAAGAGCAGCGGTGCTCTTAAGTCCAGAGCCATCTTTCCAGCCCCAAATCATAGATTTTTGACCTGGCTGGCTCTTAGTGGGCATGATAAGCCAGGAACATGATGAAGCACTGGTTCCATCTCAGTGACATAGTGGTGTCCTCAAGACAATAGCCACAATGGCATGTTCACTTTTCCCGCACAGTCAGGATTACATTGACCATAAATCCTTTCAAACAATGTTCATGGACTATGCATTTTTGAGCACTATATCTGTAATGATGATTAAGAACATCCAAGTAGGAAAAAAAAATCACACACAGTAAACCATGCGATTAATATAATCCATTTTCTACTTCTTTTAGCAGTATAGTTTAATATTCAGAAGTTGACGAAGGTGAAAAGAAAGGATATGTCTTGAAAAACAATTTAACAGAAGAGTTGCTTCTGAATTAACAAAAACGAGCCTGAATGTGTGTGTGATACCATCACACTCAGAATTTGCCGAGTTCATAGTAAGCCATCCTCACTAGACCAAACTTGTCAAATTCTCTGTGCTTATTGAAAGACTTTTTCAAGTTCGAAGGTCATTTTAAGAATTCCAGCAAAAAATACTAACATATTCTCTGTGGGCCTTTTTACAAAACTCTTTTTGGGCAAGCGTGCCCAGTACTCTGACCAGAAATATATATTGACTTAACAGACACTATTGAATTGCCAGTAAGGAAAGGTATTACCCCTTCATGTAAGACATTTATTTTCTAGTTCTTCCTGTTATATTTTTATGTTTGTGTGTGTTTGTAGATCTGTCGGTAATTTAAGCCCACTAATAGCGTGTGAAGTTATTAGTTCCATCAGAAATCCATAAACAGATATCTAACCTGATAAAACCACTTAGCTTACAGAATCATAGTGACAAAAATGAGAGAGAAAAATACATATTTGTAGTGTGTGTGTGTGTGCGCGTGCGTGTGTGTGTGTGTGTGCATACATGTGTGTGTGTGTGTGTGTGTGTGTGTGTGTCTTCCCCTCGTATGAGACTGGCTGTGTTTATTGTCCCCTCTCCTATGGCAGGCTTGCCAGCCCACCAGCTTCCAAGGATCCCCCATCCTCCCATCTCACTGTCCACCACAGGAACCCTGGGATACCTGTACTCTCCATGGATTCTGGGGGTTTGAAGTCAGGTTCTCAGAATTGTGTGACCCATCAGACAATCCCCCTAGCCCCACAGGTTGTTAAAAAAAAATGATATCTGGCACACGCCTTTAATCGTAGCACTTGGGAGGCAGAGGCAGGCGGATCTCTGTGAGTTTGAGGCCAGCCTGGTCTACAGAGTGAGTTCCAGGCCAGCTGGGACTTTTTTGAGACCCTGTCTCAAAAAGACAAAAAGAAATTGATATCTACTATGTAGTGCAATAGTTATTGAAGAGGAAGTCCACAGATGCAATGAGTGTGAGATGTGAGACACACCTGACTATCAAAGTCCATCATTGTAGTACACTCATTGTACCTTTATGTATATGTGCTTGAGGTCAGATGTTGAATTATTGTTTTGTTAGGCAGACACATATCCTCTGGAAAGTGGACTTTCTAGATGTGGGTTTTGTTTGTTGTTTATTTTTTTTCCATAGAGGACATCTGGGACAGGTACTTCAGATATGAGAGAATTCCAGGTAATCCCTCCTCCCCCCTAGGCATCAATGGACTGTGGCAGGAACACCTAGACAGCAACTTGAACTTAAATTTTGACTCTAATGTATTGCTTCTAATAGAGTCCTCAGCAGCATTTACTTCATCCCATCATAACAGTGAAGTGTGGTAACGCAGTGTTATGGCTCACGTGTAGGTTCAGCCAAAGGTAGGGGTTCATTATATTTATCGGAAAGGAATTCTCCTTAGAATTGTGTCTTTTATGTTTAGAGGGAGTTTTTATAATTGGAGTGTAAGTTACTTGCTGTCAAATACTCTGATGCTGTGTTCAGCTAACCAATTTTGAAAACACATAGTCGTTAAAGCACCACACAGCACCCACTGGAACACTGCAACCCCATCCCCCAAAGTTCCGTTGTTACCCCTCTGCCCACACTGTGATACATGTCCCTTCTCCACTGGACGCAGCCTGCTGAGGGTGTCAGCGCTGGGAAGTTTTACAGGTCATGAGTCACACACCAGCATCAAAGAAGGATCTTCAAAACTGGGTGTTCATTTGAGGGACCTTTGTTTCTTCTTGGAGAATAATTCAGAAATACAGGGCCTATGATTCAGTTGGTAAAATTACAAAGCCTGATGAGCTCAGTTCAATCCTCAGAACCCTGCAAAAAAAGCCAGCGGTGCATATCTGGAATTCTAGCACTCCTACTGCACAATGGGAGGTAGGCACAGGAGAAAGGCCAGCAAGCTCACGGTCAGCTAGCCTGGGTTACATAACAAGGCAGAAACGCAGGAGATGTGCCTTCAGCATGAAGGAGAGAACCAAGTCCCAGAAGTTGTCTTCTAACCTCTGTTCACATGCCCTGGAGAACACACACACACACACACACACACACACACACACACACACACAAATAAACTTTAAAAGTACCTGCCTCGACATGAGCCTTAACACCGTGCCAATATAGAACTCCAGTGTGTTGCTTCTAAACACATGCAAGGACCCCCATTTTCTAATTATTATGAAGGATGGACAGTAAATTGCCAGGCTGTGAAATGTATTTCCAGTAACTTTCTTCCTTAGTGGGTTCTACTTTCATCTCCACTTCTGCTAAAAATTGCCAGCAGTCTTTGGGATTATTCCTTAACATTGTGTGGTGTGAAGATATTTTGTGCAGGGTGGGATAAAGAGTCAGTTAAAATGAGGGCTGGGGAGATGACTGAGTGGGTTAAGTGCCTGCTGTAGGGGGCTGAGTCCTGTCCACGGCCCACAGGAAGAGCTGGATACAATGGCGCATGCCTATGGGTGGTGCAGACAGGATGTTCTCTGCAGTTTGCTGACCAGCCAGTGAGACAATCCATGAGCTACAGGTTCAGTGAGAGGCCCTGGGGGATGTGTGCTGGGAAATGTGGAAGGCGACTGAGGAAAACACCTAACATTGACCTTTAAACTCTACATACATATGCACACACAGAGATGTACATATACAAAGTAAAAGTTTAAAAAAATCAGTTAATGTCAAGTAGTAAGACTGGTCTGTACAAGGTCGTGACTGCAGTCAGTATCTTAGTGCACCCTTGAGGTCAGAGGACCAGGGTCTTCCTGGGTCTCCCGCCGGCCTTGCTGGAGTGACAGGACGCCATTCAGACCCGCAGTACGTATCTGTAGATGGAGGGAATGCGAGGCTCCCCTCCTTCCAGGGCCGCATTCTGCACTCTGCATTTGCAGCTAGAGGTTTTACCTTCCTAGAGCCAGTGTCCTAGAGAAATCAACGTTAGGCTTGCAGGAAACTGCATAATGGAGAGAGAGAGAGAGAGAGAGAGAGAGAGAGAGAGAGAGAAACAAAGAAGAGAAGAGAGAAGAGAAAGAGAAGCGCAGAACAGAACAGAAAGAACAGACCAGACCAGACCAGACCAGACCACTCTCAGCACTTAAGAGCACTTGCTGTTCTTGCAGAGAACCCAGTTTGGTTCCCAGCACCCACGGGGTGGCTAACAACCACCTGTAACTCCTGATCAATGGGATCAGGCACCATCTTCTGGCCTCCATAGGCACTGCATACACATGGTATATTCATGGTCTCTTTCATATTTACATACCACAACCAGGCAAAACACTCATATACATAAAGTAAAAATAAATAAGTGGTTTGAAAGTCTAACCCCAAGCCAAAATGCAATGAGTGACTTTAAAAAATGAACTCAGGTCAGTAATTCAAATGGATAGGTTTTTTTTTCTTTGTCTTTCGAGACAGGGTCTCGTGTCCTCCCCCCTCTCCCTTCTCCTTCATAGCCCCAGGCTGTCCTGGAATTCATCTTGTTAGACCATGGTTGACTTTGAATACAAAAGACAGTCTGTCTATGTCACGTTACCCAGTCGTAGGATTCAAATGCCCGTTGTGACACCACTACTGGCTCCAAATGGAATCCCCCCAAGGTCGTGACCCGGTGTTGCATTATTTTTTTTTTGTTTTTGAGACAGGGTCTCTCGTTCCCCAATGCGCCTGGAACTCACTCTGTAGACAAGGGCGGCCTTGAATCACAAGATCCGCTCTGCCTCTGCGCCTCCACATGTGCTAGGATTAAACTGCTTGTGCCGCCACCTACGCCCAGCCATCAACTGGCCTCCTCAGTTTTAAAATCATCTCATCTAACATAATCCAATCCAAAAATATGCTATCTTGATGAAGAATTATAGTAGGAGAATATGAAGCCTTTTTTCCCCATATTAAACTATTATGTTTCTAAAAGAGCATCTTTGCATGTACAGTAAAAAACATTTGATTCCTTAACATACTCAATTTGTTCTTGACATCTTGCTAGCTGTTCAGGCTGGCCCCCCCTTTTCCTTCCCTCCCCCCCCCCCCCCCNCAGGGGTCAGAACACAATAAAGAACAGACATCTACTGAGTCAATTAACCAGTAACCTGGAGAACACATAACTTAATTATTTTGAAAGCATGTTGAAATCACAGTTCTTTACTGTTATTAGTATGTGTGTGAGTGTAGTAGTGACTACATGTATGTAGTACACCCATGTCATGCAGTGCCCACAGAGTTCAGAAGAGGGCAGGTGTCAGCTCCCTTGAACTGAGTCACAGAGTGCTGTCAGTAGCCATATGGGTACTGGGAATTAGACCCGAGTCTCTGAAAGAGCAGGGTGCTCTTAAGTCCAGAGCCATCTTTCCAGCCCCAAATCATAGATTTTTGACCTGGCTGGCTCTTAGTGGGCATGATAAGCCAGGAACATGATGAAGCACTGGTTCCATCTCAGTGACATAGTGGTGTCCTCAAGACAATAGCCACAATGGCATGTTCACTTTTCCCGCACAGTCAGGATTACATTGACCATAAATCCTTTCAAACAATGTTCATGGACTATGCATTTTTGAGCACTATATCTGTAATGATGATTAAGAACATCCAAGTAGGAAAAAAAAATCACCACAGTAAACCATGCGATTAATATAATCCATTTTCTACTTCTTTTAGCAGTATAGTTTAATATTCAGAAGTTGACGAAGGTGAAAAGAAAGGATATGTCTTGAAAAACAATTTAACAGAAGAGTTGCTTCTGAATTAACAAAAACGAGCCTGAATGTGTGTGTGATACCATCACACTCAGAATTTGCCGAGTTCATAGTAAGCCATCCTCACTAGACCAAACTTGTCAAATTCTCTGTGCTTATTGAAAGACTTTTTCAAGTTCGAAGGTCATTTTAAGAATTCCAGCAAAAAATACTAACATATTCTCTGTGGGCCTTTTTACAAAACTCTTTTTGGGCAAGCGTGCCCAGTACTCTGACCAGAAATATATATTGACTTAACAGACACTATTGAATTGCCAGTAAGGAAAGGTATTACCCCATTCATGTAAGACAGTTATTTTCTAGTTCTTCCTGTTATATTTTTATGTTTGTTGTGTGTTTGTAGGATCTGTCGGTAATTTAAGCCCACTAATAGCGTGTGAAGTTATTAGTTCCATCAGAAATCCATAAACAGATATCTAACCTGATAAAACCACTTAGCTACAGAATCATGTGACAAAAATGAGAGAGAAAAATACATATTTGTAGTGTGGTGTGTGTGTGCGCGTGCGTGTGTGTGTGTGGTGTGCATACATGTGTTGTGTGTGTGTGTGTGTGATGTGTGTCTTCCCCTCGTATGAGACTGGCTGTGTTTATTGTCCCCTCTCCTATGGCAGGCTTGCCAGCCCACCAGCTTCCAAGGATCCCCCATCCTCCCATCTCACTGTCCACCACAGGAACCCTGGGATACCTGTACTCTCCATGGAATTCTGGGGGTTTGAAGTCAGGTTCTCAGAATTGTGTGACCCATCAGACAATCCCCCTAGCCCCACAGGTTGTTAAAAAAAAATGATATCTCGGCACACGCCTTTAATCGTAGCACTTGGAGGCAGAGAGGCAGGCGGATCTCTGTGAGTTTGAGGCCGCCTGGTTCTACGAGTGAGTTCCAGGCCAGCTGGACTTAGAGACCCTGTCTCAAAAAGACAAAAAAATTGATATCTACTATGTAGTGCAATAGTATTGAGAGAAGTCCACAGATGCAATGAGTGTGAGATGTGAGACACACCTGATATCAAAGTCCATCATTGTAGTACTACTCATTGTTACCTTTATGTATATGGCTTGGAGGTCAGATGTTGAATTATTGTTTTGTTAGGCAGACACCTATCCTCTGGAAAGTGGACTTCTAGTGGTGGGTTTTGTTTGTGTTTATTTTTTTTTCCATAGAGACATCTGGGACAGGTACTTCAGATATGAGAGAATTCCAGGTAATCCCTCCTCCCCCCTAGGCATCAATGGACTGTGGCAGGAACACCTAGACAGCAACTTGAACTTAAATTTTGACTCTAATGTATTGCTTCTAATAGAGTCCTCAGCAGCATTTACTTCATCCCATCATAACAGTGAAGTGTGGTAACGCAGTGTTATGGCTCACGTGTAGGTTCAGCCAAAGGTAGGGGTTCATTATATTTATCGGAAAGGAATTCTCCTTAGAATTGTGTCTTTTATGTTTAGAGGGAGTTTTTATAATTGGAGTGTAAGTTACTTGCTGTCAAATACTCTGATGCTGTGTTCAGCTAACCAATTTTGAAAACACATAGTCGTTAAAGCACCACACAGCACCCACTGGAACACTGCAACCCCATCCCCCAAAGTTCCGTTGTTACCCCTCTGCCCACACTGTGATACATGTCCCTTCTCCACTGGACGCAGCCTGCTGAGGGTGTCAGCGCTGGGAAGTTTTACAGGTCATGAGTCACACACCAGCATCAAAGAAGGATCTTCAAAACTGGGTGTTCATTTGAGGGACCTTTGTTTCTTCTTGGAGAATAATTCAGAAATACAGGGCCTATGATTCAGTTGGTAAAATTACAAAGCCTGATGAGCTCAGTTCAATCCTCAGAAACCCTGCAAAAAAAAGCCAGCGGTGCATATCTGAATTCTAGCACTCCTACTGCACAATGGGAGGTAGGCACAGGAGAAAGGCCAGCAAGCTCACGGTCAGCTAGCCTGGGTTACATAACAAGGCAGAAACGCAGGAGATGTGCCTTCAGCATGAAGGAGAGAACAAGTCCCAGAAGTTGTCTTCTAACCTCTGTTCACATGCCCTGAGAACACACACACACACACACACACACACACACACACACACACACAAATAAACTTTAAAAGTACCTGCCTCGACATGAGCCTTAACACCGTGCCAATATAGAACTCCAGTGTGTTGCTTCTAAACACATGCAAGGACCCCCATTTTCTAATTATTATGAAGGATGGACAGTAAATTGCCAGGCTGTGAAATGTATTTCCAGTAACTTTCTTCCTTAGTGGGTTCTACTTTCATCTCCACTTCTGCTAAAAATTGCCAGCAGTCTTTGGGATTATTCCTTAACATTGTGTGGTGTGAAGATATTTTGTGCCGGGTGGGATAAAGAGTCAGTTAAAAAATGAGGGCTGGGGAGATGACTGAGTGGGTTAAGTGCCTGCTGTAGGGGGCTGAGTCCTGTCCACGGCCCACAGGAAGAGCTGGATACAATGGCGCATGCCTATGGGTGGTGCAGACAGGATGTTCTCTGCAGTTTGCTGACCAGCCAGTGAGACAATCCATGAGCTACAGGTTCAGTGAGAGGCCCTGGGGGATGTGTGCTGGGAAATGTGGAAGGCGACTGAGGAAAACACCTAACATTGACCTTTAAACTCTACATACATATGCACACACAGAGATGTACATAATACAAAGTAAAAGTTAAAAAAATCCGTTAATGTCAAGTAGTAAGACTGGTCTGTACAAGGTCGTGACTGCAGTCCAGTATCTTAGTGCACCCTTGAGGTCAGAGGACCAGGGTCTTCCTGGGTCTCCCGCCGGCCTTGCTGGAGTGACAGGACGCCATTCAGACCCGCAGTACGTATCTGTAGATGGAGGGAATGCGAGGCTCCCCTCCTTCCAGGGCCGCATTCTGCACTCTGCATTTGCAGCTAGAGGTTTTACCTTCCTAGAGCCAGTGTCCTAGAGAAATCAACGTTAGGCTTGCAGGAAACTGCATAATGGAGAGAGAGCGAGAGAGAGAGAGAGAGAGAGAGAGAGAGAGAGAGAGAGAGAAAGAAAGAAGAGAAGAGAGAAGAGAAGAGAAGAGAAGAGAAGAGAAGAGAAGAGAAGAGAAGAGAAGAGAAGAGAAGAGAAGAGAAGAGAAGAGAAGAGAAGAGAAGAGAGCCCAGGGCAGAGGATACTTTTATTTCATTACTGCAGCACATGGAGTAGCGACAGATCACACTGCCTTGTAATTTATTCTCTTCATTAAAATAGACAAGCATTCGACAAGCCGTAACATCCCCATCTGCCCTCCAGGCAGGCTCCCAGCCTCGGAGACACAGATGATCCCCTCTCCTTGAAAGCCCAGAAGACTCAAGCATTTTAGTATTGGGGATTAATAGAATCCTAATGTTTAACTATATGAAATGTTCTGGCGCTCTTCTGCCCCTCGAATTGCTGCGTGCCTGCATGGCAGAGGGAGAGCTCTTCTGGATTGAAACGTCATGCAGGACATGGAGCTGGTTGTGATAGCACCGCACTGCACCGCAGTGGGAGCAGAGGGACCTGCAGCCCGCGATTCAGTGACACTTGCGTCCCTGTCTCCTCCCAGCCCAATCACCTTGAAGAGGAAACAAAAGGCATTTTGCAACATAGGCATGATGACCAATCCAGAGGCTGCGCCCACTGCCTTTCCTAAGGCCAGAAGGACAAAGGCTTTTAATACCAAGAAATTCCCAACCCTGGCATGGAAATGTGAAAACCTCCTTCACAGAGGCCGGGAGGAATCCACTGTTTTCCCCTCAGTGAGAGGCAGATGCTGGCCTGATATTTTAGGCATTCGATGTATAGTGTCCCGTAAAGATGGCTTCAAAGGTAATTGCAAGTTCGCAGCTCATTTTTATCAAGCCATCCTTCCACTTGCAGAGGATTGGGTTTCAATTTTTTATAAAGGCTGCCTGATGAAAAATTTAAACAAAGTCTTTTAGGAGCAAGACTTCTGTCAGATGCCATGCCAGGCCTGCATTTAAGGGGACGGTTATATAAGGGCCTGTGTGTCATCAGTCTCAGTAACCGGCTCCTCCCATGAATTCAGGGTCCCTGAAGCTCCACGGTTTGTTTTTATAAAAATTTCCCATTTATTATTTTTGTACCTCTGTTAATGTGAGGGTAATAGGAATTTTAGTTATGTTGATCTGTTGAAGCAGCATTGAGAAAGGAGACGGGAGAAGGTGCCCTTACCTTGGGGCAGTGGGGTAGGTAGCAGTGTAGCAGGGTGCAAATAAAATGTAAGATATAATTAAGTTCAGGTAATGAGAAATTTAAACGCTGGTGTTAGGGCAGGCTTGCCACCTGGATGAAGGGGGCACTGGGCACTATAGCTGTTCAGAAAGGGGTATCTAAGGCCACAGAAGGAAAGTTCGAAATACTGAAAGCCTGGAAATCCCGCAAGGTGCCGACAGACGGATTATTTACAGAGGATGTGTGTAGACATTATCACATTTGCTCCTTAGACCTCTGGAGATGATCTTTTCACTTTCACAAAAGGAGTACTTCTTCCTCAAGGTCAGTTAACTACTAGGCACTGAATCCAGGATGATGATGATTCCTCCTCCTCCTCCTCCTCCTCCTCCTCCTCCTCCTCCTCCTCCTTCCTCCTCACCCCCTCTACTACACATCAACTCTGAAAATTCTGCAGAGTGCGGCACAAGGCCTGACCCTGCAGAAGTGGCATCAAGGAGAGGCTTCTTCTATCTAGATGGCATCCCATGCCTCAGGGGGGAGGCTGCCAGCATCTTCCTGGCAGGGTCATTAGCCCTGAGGTGAGAGGAAGGAGAAACTGGATGATTTCTGAGAACAAATTTCCAAGTACTGGTGATTTAACACTTTGGTCCCCGAAACATGAATACCTTGCTTTCGCAGGGGAGGGACAAGTGAGATTAGGCCTGGTTATAAAGATTAGATATGAGTGAGGTTATCTGGCCAACTCAGTGTGTGACAGACTCATAAGTACCGCATCTACCAGCTCTGCCCTGGCGGTAGAGTTTACCCTGGTGGTGAAAGTCATCTCTGGGCTACCTTCCTGGATTTCCTATATACCTTGCCTCCATGGCTCACTAACTATGAGACTTGTGTGAGTGTATTGATTCGTGTGTGGGATTACTTCATTATATATTCAATGTAGACAGCAAACATTCTTTCTTATAGTGATGAGACAGCTTCCTGAAATAGTCATCTGTAAAATATTTTGGAAGTGCTTAGTAATCTGTCGTCCCACTAAAGAACATTGTTCAAGTTCAATTTTGGCTGAAAATTTTATAGATAACTTAATAAATATTGTCTCTTGGCTAATACTAAGAAACTGGATGTGGTGACGCACACCTTTAATCCCAGCACTCAGGAGGCAGAGGCCGGCGGATCTCTGTGAGTTCAAGGCCAGCCTGGTCTACAGAGTGGGTTTCAGGCCAGCTGGGGCCACAGGGGGACTCTGTTTTGAAAAGACCAAAAAAATAAAAAAGCTCTACTTTTATTTAGTGATCTTTGGGACTTACAGTTTAGTTTGTTTTTGTTTGTTTGTTTTGATACAGAGTCTCCCTTTGTGGTTCAGGCTTGTCTCACACTTGAAATCCTCCTGCCTTGGCCTCCCAGTGGTAAGGGTACAGTACTGTACCAATGAGCCTAGTTTATTTTTAAACACTAGTCAATCAAGGGAAATGTACCTTAACTAGTGTCAAATGCTTATACTTTCACTCAATATTTTAATTTATTAATTTATTTTAACATTTTTATTATTTTTATGTGCATGAATATATTACCTGCATGGATGTAAGATAAAAGTGCACCCATGTCATGCAATGTCTGTGGATATCAGAAGAGGGCATCAGATACCCTGGAACTGGAATTACGAAGGGTTTTTAGCTGCCATGTAGGTGCTAGGAATCCAACCCAGGTCCTCTGCAAGAGCAGCCAGTGCTCTTAACCACTGAGCCATCTCTGTAGCCCTACTCAATATTTTAAACATTTGCTCTTCTCTTTCAAAAGCAGCATGCCTCTTACTGGTCTGGAGAAAACATTCTACAACAAATATCTGAAATTTACCCAGTAGAAATAGTTATCAAACTTTGACTGATAGAATTTAGAAGAGAATTTGAGAGTCATCTTAGAATGTGTACAGTCATACCCTCCTTCATAAGAATGTGCCTTGTTATGTGAAAAAAAAAAGAATGGGCCTTTTTTTTTTTATTCCTTCAATATCCCTTAGCTGTAAGGTTAGGAGTACTGTAAGTGGTCTGATAGGCACCTCACTGCCTGGGGGAGCGTGGTCCACTTGAAGAGTATTTTGATGTGTGAGAAGCATTCTGTTTTTGTTGTCTTTCCTTTTCCTCCTAGTCTTTCTGGCAAATATTTTAGCATCTGTTTTGCAGGCACTGTACAACCTGTTGAGAAATAGGAAACCAGTCACTGCTGCCCCCTGTTTGATTGTAAAGTCTGTTTCTCAGGCCTTGAGATGTATTGTGTAACTTCTGTTTCAAACTTGCACATGTGGAGATTTTTATATGCTTTCAAAGAAATGAGCCCCGAAGAGCACTTGCTGGAAGCGAGCTGGTGAAGGTGGTGCTGTTTCTTGTGTTTTGGAGTCTGGCTGTCTTCAAATGATGACTCCCAGTGATTCCCGATCCGTGTGCCGTCCACATTAGCAATGGTGGTCTCCTTTCGTTACCTTGACAGCAGTTTGTGGGGTGGCTGTGTAGTGTCTTAGTGTGATTGTTTTATTTTTCAACAAGTTATGTTCATTCATCTTCCCTCATTCCCAAGAGATGCCTGTTTTGCAGCACTCTGGGTTGCTTGAGCAGCCTGAAATAATCAGATTTTTAGACAGTCCATTGGTCCAAGATACATGATACTTTTGGGCATGCCCAGCCTTTTCACGTTGCAACCAAACACTGGCTTCTACAAAGTTTGTGCTTAAGAACCATGTAATAGAGTTAGAGAAAATAACTGGAAAAGAAATTATAATGGTTTGGTTGGGTTGGGGTCTTCTGTGTATGTATGTATTATGTGTGTGTTGTGTGTTGTGTGTGTTGTATGTGTGTGTTGTGTGTGTATGTGTTGTATGTATGAGTGTTGTGTGTGTATGTGTGTGGTGTGTGTATGTGTGTTGTGTGTGTATATTGTGTGTGGTGTGTGTGTGTTGTGTGTGAATGTGTGTATGTGTGTGTGTTGTATGTTCTATGTGTGTGTTGTGTGTCTGTGTGTATGTGTGTGTATGTGTATGTGTATATGTGTGTATGTGTGTCTGTGTGTGTCTGTGTGTGTGTGTGTGTGTGTGTGTGTGTGACACATGTCATGGCATGCTTATGGAGGTCAAAGCACAGCGTTTGGTGTCATTCTCCATGCTCCACCATGTTTGAGACACAGTCTCTTGTTGGCCACTGCCTGCTCCAGCCTCACTAGCCCCATGGGCTTACAGGGCTTCTTGTCTCTACTTCCGTTTGGCCAGAGCAGGGCTGGGATTACGATGCGCACGATACTGACTCCAGCTTTTGCTGGGGAGCGAAGTCCTCATGGTGGCACAGCAAGTGCTTTACCTGCTGGTCCATTTTCTTAGCACTTGTAATATCTGAGTAAGTTTACAGTTTTGTATCGGGCCACTTTCATCTCTGTCCTGAGGTACAGGTAGTCAGGGGGACATGGGTTGGACACACTTGCTATATTCTCTTGAAAAAGAAATATTTCCTGTACTTTTTTTTTTTAATTTTACTTATTTCTGTACGTGTATGAATGTACTGTCTGCATGCAAGTGTGTGCACCCGTGTCGTGCAATGCCGCGGAGGTCAGAAGATGGTGTCGGATTCCCCTGGAACTGGAGTTCTCCTGGAATTGGAGTTTCAGACGGTTCTCGGCCGCCATTTGGATGCTGGGGATCGAACCCGGGTCCTCTGTAAGAGCGGTCGGCGCTCTTAACCGCTAGGCCATCTGTCCAGCCCTATTTCTTGTACTTTAAACCCAGTAGGCTAATGGTGCTTTATCAACTTAAAATGGACCCGATTCTTTCACATAAACCTTTAAGGATTCTATGACAAAGATTGTAGATAATGCGTGAGGTCTGGAGGTTCCCTTTGCTCAGCCTTGCCGGCCTCTTCAGTCCACTTACTTTTGATGGTATGGCTCATGTTAGACTTTTGTTTGGTTGGGATCTGGTTCTTTTGAAGTGATTATATCTTGAAGAAGTGAGACTGTCTCTTATTTGTTATTGGGTAGAGCCAACATACTTTTTCAGTAGAAGTTTACTGACAGGTCCTTTAAGGTTTTATACTGACAATACACATTCTGCTGTAGACGTGGCTGCCCCACCTTGAAAGGGCCATCTTGTGCGAGTATAACTATTTAGCTGGCAGCTGAACACTGGAAGTCCTGGTTTCGCTCTGTCTTGGCCTCTTGTTTTCTTGCCTCTCTGCAGACTCTCCCTGCCTTGGCTGGAAGAGTGGTACATGGGGAGGGGGGGAGTGTCTTTAGCTATGTGTGAGGCAGCGTGTTGAGCTGATAGCAGGGTAGAACAAGGAGTATCTTTCCCAGGAAGCAGTCAGCTGAAGGTAGACAATTGTTGGTGCAAGATGAGGGGTCCGTGGTGTTGGCTTCTGCTTAGGGGTGATCAAGGTGGAAATAAAGTGCAGGATTCTGTACTGCAGTGCCTTCATCCAAAGATGGAGAGGGAGAGGAGGAGGCAGGATAAGGAGAGAAGGGACAGGCAGGCTTTCCCCGAAGCCCACAGGTACTGCACTTATTCCTACTGCCCAGCTGGCATGCTACCCCATACCAGCTGCAAGAGTCTGCAAAGAGGAGCAGAACAGTAAGATGCTTTTGTGCGCAGGTAGCAAAGAAAGGTCAGTGCTGGGGATGCCCAGTGGGTGGCCAGAGAGAAGGTCTGAGGTGCTCTCAGGGAAACCTTTCAGAACTGTCCAGATGAAGTTTTCCACCATGACCCTACCAGATCGTGGACTCATGGTCAACTAGACACGTGTCCCCATACACAGGAGACAGCACTTGCTCAGTGGGGCTTGCTGAAAGAATGAATGGGCGTGTGGGGTGCCTCTTGTCAGTGCTGCCAGCAGCCGCAGCTGGAGGCGAGTGGAGAGTGCTGATTGGGAGTCTCTCCACCTGGCGCCCTGTTCCTGGCCCTGGGCATTCCCCTGATGAAATGTGAAACCACAGCCCTGACCACTTGGATTCATTAAGGCACAGTGAGGCGCTTTGTGCCAGAGCCATGCTGGCTCATGCGTGTCAGAAAGATTTGAGTTCGGGGCAGTAGGCTTTCTGCCTTCCTGAAGTTTTCCTATGCACTTTTAAATGGTCATAGCCATTTGGTCGTTGCTGATGCAAATCTGAGTTCAACAGAACAATCAGTACAATTTTCAAAGTGAGCAGATGTGCAAAGTATTTCGTCAGAGGAATTTTTCTTGGTTATGCATGAACAGACATGTAATTTAAAAAATAGCTTGTATTTCTGGGAATTTATCCTAAGAACATAATTAAACAAGTATTCAGAGAGGTGTGGTGAAAGTGCTTTTTAAAAAATCTAGCAATGTTTTATTTTTAAAAAATGGAAAAATTCCAACTCTCTACTAAGAGTTGGGTTTGAATACATAATGGAGGAGCTTGGAAGCTTTAAAGATGATCACGCCAACTCTGGGCATAGTGGTGCATACCTGCATCCTGGAACTTGGGAGGCAGAGGCAGGCAGATCTCTGTGAGATCGAGGCCAGACTGTTCTACATAGTGAGTTCCAAGGCAGGCTGGGGCTACAGGAAGACTCTGTCAAACAAACAAAACAAAACTTTTATATTCAAAACAAACACGCTTTTCATGAAATTAGTTTTACAAAAATATGCTTTAGACCAAAGGAAGACTGGCGTGAAGGGTCAGGCATGGAATCCTCAGTGGACTGGAAGCAAAGTGACGCTAAATCTGGATTAGCAACCTCTGCCTTCCTCCTTGGTGTTCACAAGAGTGAGACATCAGAGCGAAATGAACGATAGCCACAAACGTACTATAAATAAGGACATGTCTTCTCTATTTCCCGTGAACCCTTAATCTACAGTGACTAATGCATAAGGTACTGAGCTACTGTCAGTTCCTTCATCCTGAGTAAAGTGAGATATGAGAACCACAGGCAAACTGGCCTGTTTTTGAAGTGTTTGTAACCTTAGTCGCTAAACAGTAGTATTTTCTGAAAAGTTTTAAATTTCACCAAAATTGAATTCACAATTCTAGCCCCTAAACACTCTGAAGAATAAAGCATCTGGTATATAAGTCTGAAAAAGTGATTTAAAAGATCCTCTTTGCAAGGGGAGGGGTTTAGAAAGATTGTAAGAGCCAGGGTGGTGGTACAAGACCATATGGAAATAGAGTCCTGTGAGCTCCTGGGACCTACAGGACATGAACATACAGCAGTGGTGTCAGCATGCACAAGACTCAGGCAAGCTCCACCAGACAAAAGCCCAGCATGGAACTGGGGAAATGGGCAGCAGAACCCAAACTTAGCTGAAGAAATATTGGCAGATGATTACAGTTGGGTGAGGAAGAACTGGCCTTCTTTAAGAGAAGGACTCTGGATAGGATGAGTAGAGCTGAGAGGATGAACTTGCACTGAGAAATGGCCAGGGAGAGTAATTTGACACAGTAACACAAATGACAGAATATATGAATTCCCTGGGGTGGGGGTGCTGTGGGAGGTGCCAGTGGAGAAGGGGGCACAAAGGCGATTAAGACTGACTGAGATGTTGTATATGAAATACAGAAAAATTCAATGAAAAATTTTCTTAAAACCCTCCTCTTTGAAATTCTGATGGTAAAGAACAGTAATGAGAATTCACAAGTACAGATAAGCCGTAAAGATAGTGATGGTGTTGGACTGACTTCTGTTTCTCTAAGTAGCATAATAGTTGTGAAAGTCTAATTGACTCCAGGGAAAAATGCATTAGAAACCATAAGCTCAGACCCCAGCTCTGTGGACTGCTGTGTAGCTTCCTACTAGATGAGAAAGAAGTCTCCAGAAGAAAGATTGTAAATCCCAGAATTAACCCACTGTCTTGCTTTTCAGCATGCCCAGTATCACCCATCTTGTTGGTAGAAGCCTGCAGGTAAAGGCATTTTTAGGCTGGAGAATAAGATTTACATCTGTATTACTTTAAAAATTAGATCTATCTCACCTTGTTCTTGATAGATTTTACATTTTCATCAAACTTGCCTATAAAGAACCCCTGATAGTCTTTTCCTGTAAACCTCAACTTCCTTTTTTCCTTTTATGGGTTGCATTGTAGAGAGAAACCACAGACATAATTGAATTTCTCTTTCAAGATAAAGCTTGTGCAACAGTGGATTGAAAGATTAAAGTGATTTTTCATCCAAAAGACTTCTGTTGAACTTCAGCAACTCTAGTGGCTGCCTCCTTGGATCTCCTGTTGCTAGGAAGGGGCCAAGTATGTAGCTAGGACTCCTCATTTTCTGTCTCTGTGGTGAGATGTGTTTCATTCCTACTTTAAATGAAACAAGTATCACACTCTTAAGTTTCTTCCCCTTTGAGAAAAGTGCTCTTGCTCATTTAGGCCTCTGGAATGAGACCAGTCTCTGATGATGTTAGCCCAGCAGTTAATTCCTTAAGATCTTAGTTAGACTACAAAAGCAGCAAGCTTAAAAATGCAACTTTCTCTCACTGGGCCACACATGTACACAGACTGTCATGTATTGGGACAGGGAACTGAAATTGTGATTTCAGAACTGCTTCTCGGATTGGAAAAATTAGAAATTTGGTGCTTTATTTATTATTATTTCTTTATTTTTTTTAGAAGTAGTGAATTTACTATTTCATTGTCAGAGTTCAGTTTGAGAATTACTGACACCAAATAGAAGTTTTAGAAATGAGTAATAGAGTTCTGTTTGATCTTATTGTGAACACAGTATAAACCTCACTAATCAATGAAGTTTCGGCATTAAGAACACAGGTTATTAGCTGGGGGAGGGGGGGGGCTCAGCAGTCACAGCGCTTGCCGAGCAGGCAAGAGGACTAGAGCTGAGCACCACGTATTACTGTGTGTATGTGGTAATTCACCCATTGTGCCAGCCTCACAAGGCAGAGGCAGGAGGTCCCAGAGCAAGCCAGCTAGAAGGACTGATCATTTTGGTGAGAGCTGAGTTTGACTGAGAGACCCTGCCTCAGTGAATAAGGCAGAGAGTTATGGGGGAAGATCCTGAAACCAATCCTGGGCCTCCACAGGCATGCACAAACACATGTATTCAAACATGGGAACACACACACACACATACACAACAGGAAGAAAAAAAGGATATAGGTCATGATGGTTTAAAAAACCTCAATCTAGGGGCTGGGGAGATGGCTCAGTGGTTAAGAGCACTGACTGCTCTTGCAGAGGACCGGGTTCAATTCCCAGCACTCACATGGTGGCTAAGAGCCGCTTTTAAGCCAGGCATGGTGGCGCATGCCTTTAATACTAGCACTTGGGACACAGAGGCAGGAGGATCTCTGTGAGTTCAAGGCCAGCCTAGCCTACAGAGTGAGTTCCAGGCCAGCTGGGGCTATAGAGAGACCCTGTCTCAAAAAAAAAAAAAATCAATCTGATCAACACCATCTCACACCTTATTCCATTTGCTCTTCACCTGGTTTGGGTGTAGCAGTTAGAACTTGTAACATGGGAGCCATTCTGAGATCATCTCCCTTCAGGGTTGTCTGTGTTCTCCAGTGGCAGAGGACAAGCATTGAGGCTTTGGGTACCCATGGGTCTCCATCAGACTTTATGAGCAGCAGGTGCTTGTAAATGGAAATGTCATCCAAGGAGATCTAGACTCTGATCTCACCCCTCGTGGCCATTCATGCAGACACAGCCAGCAAGCCATCATTAGATATTTTATCAGCACCTCTCTTGTCTGAGACCCAGACAAGACAGCAATGCACAGGGCCTTCAAGGACAGGACTTACTGCGAGTGGATAACAAAGTAGCCAGTGAGAAATTTTCAGGACCAAATGAGTGCTGTGGAGATGGCCCGTTTGGCTAAGGCAAATAGACAGTGGCCGGGCAAGCTTCTTCCCTACCAGAAGAGATGATGTTTCAATTGTGGTGTGAGTTAGTAACAGGGGAAAACAGTCCCTCAGAGTTCACCAAGCAGAGGGAGCAGCCAGGGTAGCCTCAGGATTAGACCAAGGCCGGAGTGTCCTGTGCTCAGAAAGGGGCCAGTGTACTTGAAACACAGTGGAATGGAGGAGTGCGATGGAAGGTAGAGTTAATTGTAACCTGACTGTACCTGTTCCATAGCCAACTATGGCACACCAGGAAGATGGACAGATGTGCAGGAAGGCATGTCAAAGCAGGGGCCCAGACCGGAGTCGCACAGCAGTCACGGGTGAGAGTACTGGGTGACCTGTACCAATGAGAGAGTAGAGGGTGTACCATCATGGAGATCTGCACCTAGACCTCAGTGTGGTTACACATCTGCAATAAAAGGAGCCGCGAAAGAGGAAGAGAAGCAGTGCACCTTGATGCAGGTAGAAGACCTAGATGGCTGGCTGGGGAGAAGGAGGTTTGTGAAGGAAGGTGTGGCCAACCACGTGAGTGCTCTGTGGAATCAAAGAAAAAATAGACAACCGGCTTTGGAAGCCACAGGCTGTTGGTCATTTTGCTGAGAAGCTTTTGCTGGGGTATTTTGTGGAGAAGAACAAATCAATGAAGGAAGAACTAAAGTGAGATGAAGGGAAATGGTTTGTTTGGATTTCTTAGGTGTTGGAAAAGTCATTGAGGCATCTCTCTGATAAGAGAGGTTGGACAGGACAGCCTGAAGGGTATGAGGAACTGGTGCCCACATGGACGAGTTCATCTCTGTGAAAGCAAGGACGCCTTTCATTGCCGAAAGAGTGAGCTGAGTGTCTCAAGCAGGTTCAGGAGGTTGAGGGTGCTGACTGGAGCTCAGAAGCTGAGCTAAAATGCATCTAGACCACATCTTCTTCCCTATGAGTAACAGGAGGCCCGTGAGAGTGAGTGATGAAAGAGGCTGTGGAGAAATAAGGGAGAACTGTATATAATTGTTGTTGTGCTTGTACAGTGAGAGCAGGTTCACTGGGGCGGTTTCCAGAATCCTTCTGGCACCACCGCATGCCCATTCAAGATTTATGAAAATGGACGGCAAGTGCCCCTGGCCACTCTGCTTTCTCTGGGACTTTTCAGCTGGTCAGATCCAGATGTGGTAAAATCCTGAAAGCAAAGTATTCTGTGAGGGACATTGAATAAGAACACTTAGCAGGCTGCACTGTTTACGGATGTTAGAGAACCTTTAGGAGGTGCAACCTTCCTGGAGGAAGTACGTCACTGGGGGCAGGCTAGAGGGTTTATAGCTCACCCTTCCCTGTTTCTCTCTCTCTCTCTCTCTCTCTCTCTCTCTCTCTCTCTCTCTCTCTTTCTCTCTCTCTCTCCTTCCTATATGTGAATGAAATGTCATTTCTTTGCTTCATGCCCCTTCTACCATGCTGTCCCTTAGCCACTCAGTCCTGTCACTCCGGAACTGCAAGCCACAATAATGTCTTCCTTCCATTGATTTCCATTTTGGTATTTTACTATGGCCACAGAAAACTAACTGATGCAGGAGGGCCTGTGAATGAAAGCGTGTAAGAAGAAACTAAAGGGACTGGAGAGATGGCTCAGCAGTTAAGAGTGCTGACTGCTCTTGCAGAGGACCGGGGTTTGATTCCCAGCACCCACATGGCGGCTAAGAACTGTCTTTAACTCTAGTTCCAGGGGAATCCGATGCCCTCTTCTGACCTCCATGGCATTGCATGACATGGGTGCACCAACCTATATGCAGATAGTATACTCACGCACATAAAAAATAATAATAAAAAATTAAAAAAAAAAAGAAGAAACCGAAGGGGATGAGATGGAAGTGAACCGATCAGATGGCTGTGGGTTTGAAGGTCTCTGTGAAATGGAGAATTAAAACCAGTACACCAAGAGACAGGCACTGGGGTCTCTGCTTTGGACGCCCTGCAGCAGTTGGGCTAAGATGAACAGATGATGCTGACTGTGTAGCTGAAGTGGATTGTTGAGAGAACACTGGAGAGTTGGAAGTCAAGGATGTAAGAGGAAAGGACCCCAAAGGACCCCAAAGACATCAGCTTTGTGAGCATAAAAGGGTGGCCGGATGGGTTACAGAATAAATGCTGCTGCTCCTTGGGATGCAGTCATCGGTCGTCACGGGTGGAGATGAGGCTGCCTTCTACCTTTCAGTCAGAAGACTGAGTGATGTCCCAGTGCTTTACCATTGCTGGATTTTTGAAAGGGCATGGAAGAGAATTGGTTTGAAAACTTGCCAAGATGAATAAGACCTTGAACTATGAGTGGTCTGAGAGTAAAACCTCTGTACCAGGAAAGATCTTGAAGGGATAAGGAGACAGCGGATTTCTGGGAGTACATCAGGGAACTCAGAAAATACAGCAAGTGTCTGGGAAACATGGACTACAGACAGGAGCCATGGTCTTCTTGCATGACAGGAGGGCAAGCTTCCTCTGGATATCTCTGACAGTCCAGGCTGTTTAGCTAGAGCAGACCCCAGGTTCTGTTTCCCAGCCACTGGGCATTGGGACCAAACAGAAGCCTCTTAACAGAAATGCTTATTGGGTTCTGGACCCATGGGCTCCCAGGGAAGCACAGGGGATGGTCATCTGTACAGTTCCCAGGAGCTGCTACACCAGCTCGGAACAGGAGGTAGAAAGGAATCTCCAAGCTCCTCATCTTCCTGAAGTGCAACTGACCTCACATTGGAGATATGGACGAAGTCTCGTGTGGAAATACGGTCAAGTCCCAAAGGATTTCAGAGATTAGAAACAGTATTATGGAGTCAGAACGCATCTTTCTATGATTCTTGGGTTGTCAGAGTGGCAGACATCATTTCGTCTGGGGAGTACAAGAAGACTTTTCATGTATAATGTAGATGCCCCAGCGGTCAGGGAGGCTGAGGTCTGTACCGTCCTTCTAACCATTCCTGTTGGCAAAAGCATCCCTGTCACTGCCGTTTCCGGGACTTCTACAGCCAGCATGCTTTCCTCTTTCCTTACTAATGTTTTATATTCATATTGCTGCTTATTAGATTCTAAGATATGTAAAGGCAGGGCTTTAAGTTCTCCTGAAAAGTGCTTTGAAGTGCTAATTTCTATTCCTTCCTTGCCCGTTTTTGGTACAAGAAGAGAGAGAAATAAGGTAACGGAGAGGGAGACTGGGGTCACTAGCCTCAGTTCTCTGTCTCTGTCTGAAATGCGGGCCTGTCTTTAGAGTTCTCAAAGCAAGAAGGTACAAGTTTAGGCGCATTAAGAAAAGGAGCCTAGAAGGAGATATCTAGAATGGTGTAAGGTGCGCCTGTTATCTACAAAGGGGTGATGCCCGCCCTGTGGCAGCCAGAGAGCCCTTTCAGATGTTTGCAGAGCTGGTGAAGGACGAGTTCTCCATGCTTCTGGCAGCTTGTCTGCTTCCTCCCTGTGGACAATGTTTTCTGAACTCTGCTTGGCTTCCGATCCCTCCCTGTGACTGAAGTGTCAGAGCCGTGGGAAGGGGTTCTGTGCTGCCTTTGACTGCACCTCATTCCTGAAAACTGGGCCTGGGCTATCCACCTGAGGGCTAGTTATGCCCTTGCAGGCAGAGAGGGGGCAGGCTATGAAAGACTGCAGGAAAACTAACATGGGTTTTAAATAAGTGAGTCACTGGTTCACTCTGTTTTACTGCTTTAAGTGGGCAAATAAAGACATTGGCTTAAAAATACGAATTGGGGGCTAGAGAGATGGCTCAGTGGATGGAGCACCTTGTGCTTTCCCAGAGGACCCAGATTTGATTCCACACACCCAGGTCCAGCAGCTCACAACATCCTGTAACTCCAGTTCCAGGAGGATCTGGTGGCCACTGGTCTTCACAGGCACCTGCACTCAGTATCCATGCACACACACACACACACACACACACACACACACACAAAATTAAAATTGAAATAAAATTAAAAAAATACATATGTAGTTGTGGTACTGGAGATGGAAGTTAAGCCATCCCCTGAAGCCCAATGGTGTTGACTTCTTGACAGGATTTTTCTTTAGTTGAATTTTTTTGAAAGAGAAGTTGATTTGCATTATTGGTTGATAAGTTTATGAGCTGAAAATTACAGTTCTTGAATTATAAAGATAAGAAGCTATAAAAAGAAAAAAAAAAACCAACCATTCATGGAAGTATTAAAAATTGGGATTATATCAGTATAGCAATATTTTCACCTTTTTTCCATATATAATTTTAAGTCCTCAAAGTATATTCTATAAAATGAATTTGTAATGTTTTCAGATGAAGCTGGTAAAAGCTATTATTCAATAATTAATCACGAAGGTTTTTCAGATTCAGATTCATTAGAAATATTGAGTGTGGAATTCTGTCTTTGGAGAACACAAAACTGTCAACATCTTAGAAGTCATGCAAAAGAAGTACATTTTAAATTTCAGATTCATAAACCTAATGTTGTTTCTTCATTTTATATTATATACTTTTGTTTTTCTGGGTGGAGAGGGCCATCTTTGAAGCTAAGAGCAGAGAATTACGATTAAACATCCAAGTAGCATACCATCCTTTCCTTAATCAGTATCTAAGCAAGAGAGAAGGAAACTGGGGCAAGAGCTATTTTTAAGTTGTATGTTCTTTATTTGGGTAATTTACAAGAGAAATGGTGCAAAGATTTTCCTGACTGAGGCTGATATTCTGGTTAATTCAGAAAGCGATGTTAAAAAAAAATAACATCGATTCTAGTTATCTTTCATTAAGGACTTATCCAACAACATCAAATTCTATATGCAATTGATTTTGAAGACCATATCTGTGGGTTCTGTGGTTTATTAAAACAAAGAAACACAGTTTGTTACACAGAAGGGTTTTAAACCATGGAGCGGTAGTCCATCTTGTGTGTTTAAAGATAGCTGTGAGGGCAATGAGCCACCGAGTGGTCTCCAGGGCCTCATGTTCTCAGGCCTGCAGGGATCTGGAATGCTCTCTCATTCCTCCAGCAAGTACGTTATCTTTCCTGGGGAGGGGGACAGTAGCTCCAGCCCCGACCCTGTCTTTTCATTATCACGGAACAATTCACAATTCACAAAGCATGCTGGGGCACATCTAGCTGATTGTATCACAGAAGGTGGATGGGATTGAAAAATGAGCCATTTGTAAGACCTCGATAGATGGTGGTAGGGCGCCGTGGAGACACCACCACTTGTGACATCATAGGCTGCAGGTGGCCCTGGAGATGCAGAAGCCAAGCACAGCCCTTTTGTGTTGGTCAGAGGCTGAGCTAAGGATGCTGACTATTCACATGGCTCTCCTGGCCCTGCTGGCTGACAACTATTTACAAGGACAAGTAAAAAGCCTGAATCTCCAGGGGAACCCTAAGAGATGCTGACTGCAAAGGTTCATGGGCGAGACAGCAGGTTTCCAAGACAGTGCTTCTTGTAGAATTGTTCTTCGTTCTGAGCAAAGGCCCCATGACCTTGGGGGGCTGTTGACTGCTCCTGACCCTCTGCCACCCTTTTGTGAGGTGTGACTTTTATTGGTTTGTCAGACCATGGTTCTTGGTCACAGTCAGGCTCTCAGACAACTCCAGTGGTCCCCATGTGTATTAATCACTTAACACAAGTGCTGATGAACGGATGACGGTCTCCAAGAAATCCTGTAGACACAAAATAGCATGAGAGTCCAAGGAACAATGGTGGTATGGAGAAGGAGATGTACGCAGAGCATGCCGGTGGATTCACCAGACTGTCCCGTCCAGCGCTTACTACAGCATATATCCTGAGAGACACAGGAACACGGAATTTGAGATTGACAATGTGAAGTTACCATTTAACTCATTCAATCATATTTTCTTTCTCTTCATCCCTTCCCCCTCTTTCCTTCCTCTACTGAGAGAGTCAGTAGATTTGGTAAAATTAAATACAAGTATTTATATGTACACCATACATGTACACAATAGAACAACAGAGATCTGACCATCCCTCGGTCTTAGAAATGTTAATAGACACAGAAAAGTAAAAGGTTTATGTATTTGCAGCTCCTACTTGTTAATAGGCCTCACACATATTCTTCTTTTAGAAATAGAATAAAGCTTAAAGGGTTGAAAGAATCATGTGTTCAGCATAAGCTGGGCACCATTGTCCCTGTGACTGTGTACACACAGCTGCTGGCTAACTTGACCATCCAAGTTCTATATTTACAGAGAAATTAGGAACTTGAGACCATGCATAGCATTAGCCAGTCCTGTCACCCATGGGGTACAGCATCTCTTCACCCTCTCCCTCCCTTCCCTCCTTCCCTCCCCTCTCCCCTCTTTCTCTCCCTCCCTCCCCTCCTTCCCTCCTTCCTTTTCTTCAATGGCAAAGCCTTAGGTTGGAGATTATTATGAGAAGTTACAGATTTGTATTCAGGCTCTCTGTTTCAATTTGCCAATTATTTTAATCCACAAGTCAAATGAATATAGGAAATAAACTGTCACCATGTACCTGTATTTTCCCTTTAAATGATATGCTTTTAATCTTAAACATTTTGGCAAACCCTTAGTGCATTGCTATTTGAGTTTCTAATTTCATAATTCTTGAAGAAGCCAGTTTTGAAAGGCTCAGAAACATACCTTGCCATCCTCCAGGCTAGGCGAGCCATTCCATGTGACCCTGAGACCCATTATGGCTGCCCAGGCTCCTACAATTTCTATGAGTGGTTCATCTGGATTCTTCTAGAACCTCCTTATTCTGACCCATAGCTTGTCTCTTCCTGAAGTCTGAGGCTTTAAGGTTCAAATCAAACTTGTCTGTTTGACCTGGACTATACTTGTTTGTAAAGAGAACCTGGACTGAAAGGAACTCAGATGGTGCCTTCTATTTTCCCTCCTCAAACAGGGACCTTCCCCACCCACCTGCCCTTGGGTGGAGCATTTTGTGGCGGCACATTCTATACTTGGCTATCTTATGTCAGAATGAGTCTTATGAAGGCAGCAGATGGACATTCTGGGTGGCTGCCATTGCAGTGCATCTGGGGAGTTATTTACTGGCTTTGGAAGATTGGGGGAGGGAAATGGTGAAGTTGGGGGAACCCAGAGCTCACCCCCTTGTTTCCTTTCCGATTATTATCACTAAGCCCAGCCTTCTCCTTCTGAACCCTTCCCTGGGTCTTGTATACTGAAGTGTTTGTGGTTCCAGTAATTGTTGGAAACCTCACCTTAGAGGTTTTCCACTGACCTGAGATGTGGGCTGCCTCTGTTGTTGTTTAAATTGCAGTTGTTTGAAGCAAGGCCTCTGTGTGGCATTGTCTGGTTTTATACACATAAGTTAGGGGATTTTCTCTGTGAAAGTCAGAAAGCAGATTAAGTAATTGGAGCTAAATTATTCTCCCTGGAACACAGCCAGGCCAGTACCTTGGGGAGCACTAAACCCAAATGGGGAGAGGAGGACCTGCCGTCCGCATCCTTCATCCTGACCCAGATGGGGAGCAGAGGGCACGGCCACCCTGGATACTGTGGAACCCATTCGACCTCCTTTCTAGAGATGCATCTCCTTGCTTACTGGAAGTACCCATACTGTGGCAACCCCTCCCTTTGCTCCTAACTTTGTGTCTTTGATCTTGGTAAGACTGCCGAGCAATCACACCATCTTCCCATCTCTCCTCACTTATAACACACCAGGAGTCTCCCACATTGCTGTGCAGAGTATCATGGGGAACTTGGCATGGTCTGAAGGCCAGGGAGCGTATTCATTGACAGCCACAGCTCTTCACTGTGTTTCTGACTGATGGTTCCGTCTCATGCATCCCAGGTCTGCTCTGAGGCATTCACGTGACTCTCACAAGCAGACCCTTGACCATCCTCTGAGTCCCATCATTAATAGAGGACACGTCACAGTCTTCACATGCACCCTGCTGTGCACAGAGATTTCTCCATGTTGCTCTGTCCGTTCCTTACGATCAATAACAAAGCATCCTCCTCTTTTGACTCTCCCATAGTGCTTTGAACATAGTAAGTGCTGAACCAAAGAGCCCAGTCCTAGGGACAGGTCTCAGCTTTAGGTAGGAGTACACAAACAGTGAGTACCTTGTCTGCTAGATGTGTCCCCTCAGCTCCATGGCCGAGCACCTTCAGACGTTAAGTAACTAGATGCAGCCTCTCCCCAACAATTTGTTCTTCCCTGGTGTTTCCTTTCTGTGTCTCCCCTCCAAATCCCCACTTACCTATGGACATATGACTTGTGTAGAGACCCATGGTGCTCAGACATTTCTTCTGTGAATATTTGTGCAGTTGAAAGGGGGAGCGGAAGTAGTGGGCAGCTCCACATCCACACTCATCCCAACTTGTGCTGCAACGAGTCTATTTTTATATTCTTTCCTCTGTGTCTTTGTATTTAAAAGAATTAAGATTTGTGGCTATTAGCAGATGGTTATTAGCATTGGGAGCCTGAATTATTTTTGAGTCTGTCTTTATGAGGAACATTGACTGTAAGTGAAGAGTTAAGAATTAAGATTTTGCTGGGTGTGGTGGTGCATGCCTTTAACCCTAGCACTGGGGAGGCAGAGGCAGGCGGATCTTTGTGAGTTCAAGGCCAGCATGGTCTACAGAGTGAGTTCCAGGACAGCTGGGACTACAGGGAGACCCTTTCTCGAAAAGAAAAAAAAAAAAAAAAAAAGAATTAAGATTTTATGTATTTTGAAGATTTGGGATTAAAAAATGATTCTAGATGAGGTATTTCATGTATTTGCTTACTGGACAGTTATTAACTTTGGCATCAAACAAATCTCTTTTTCCAACCTATACTTGATATTTTTCGTGAGAACTGAAGTTTCTGAGTATTGCTTACATTTTGAGTTGCATGCAAGAGTTATAACACAGGAGGCCTTTGCACTTCTTCAGCTGATGGAATCTGGCATTCTGTCTGTCCATGTAGACATCTTGCCGAATGCTAAGTCTTTCCTGTTTTTTCTAACTGAATTCATAAGATCACACATGAAAGGAAAGGCTGAAGTTCTAATAGGAAGTGAGCAGCCACGTGGAACAGCAGACGGTTTGCATCCACCATGTCCCACAGTTGCTCCTTGAAGGAGCCATTCTACGGCTTGGTCATGGGGTGTAGGGATGTTCACCCCTCTATCTGCTTCTCTCATGATGAAAAGACCTGAGGAAGGAGAGAGCTGTGAATGTGTACATTACCTGAGTGCAGTGTGTGTGTGTGTGTGTGTGTGTGTGTGTGTGTGTGTGTGTATTTTACATGCGTACACAGCATTGGATGCTTTAACTTTCTGTGCATACTCCTTTGAGACCCAGTCTTTCACTAAACCTGGAATTAGCCACTTTTTTTTCATTGGACAGCAAATCCTATTAATCTCAGCCCCACCCAGGCAAGTGCACAGCCACGCCCAGCTCGGTCCTCATGCCCGCACAGCAAGCACTCCTACCCTCTGAGCCTCTCTCCAGCCCTCTTCTGTCTTTGAAAGCTGCTGTTGACCAGTTGGCCATCTTTCAGCAGACAATGAACATAACTGTTTTCACTCTGGTAAGCCATGGCAAACCCATCCTATGTGTAGACACGTACCAGGCTCGGTGAGCTTCCTGATCTGGATGAGACTCCTGTGAATTATCTTTTTGTGTGGCTTTTGAAATCAGTACATTTTCTTTGAGATGTACCTTTCCAAAAAAAATAGAAATACAATGTCTGATTATGGTTCTAAAAAATTCTGCTAATTCCCACCAGATTCAGGGTCTCAGTTGTGTCAGCTGCTATGATAAGCCCTTTGAGTAATGTCCTATTGAAGCCACTCAGCCCTTGGACATGAGTAAAATGTTCTCTCTTTTTGAGACAGGGCCCCACCTGGTCTTGAACTCACTGTGTAGACCAGCCTGGCTTCAAACTCACAGAGATCTGCCTGCCTCTGTCTTCCAAGTGCTGGGATTAAAGGCCTGTACCACTACAGCCAGCTAACATGTTCTTATTTAACATCAAACGTAACACTTCTACATCACAGACCAAAAAAAAAAAAAAGTTTAAAAAAAGAACCATCAGAAGGAAAATCTGCACCTGCTAACAAGAATCCCAAGGCTCCTCAACGTTGTGCCACTCATTAGTTCTGAGTCATTTGTCAATGTGCTTCGGAGCTGAAGTTCAACCAAAGCTCTCCTTGACTTCAGTCTGTGTCTTCTTCCATAGTTGTCAAATGCCAGTACTTCCAGCCAGGTAATGTGTGTGTGTGTGTATGTGAGAGAGAGAGAGAGAGACAGAGACAGAGACATAGAGAGACAGAGAGCGCACATCTGAGTGTGTGGATACACGCATGTGAGCGTGGAGGTAGAGGTCAAGCTTGGTGTAGGTCTTGGCTCTCCACCTTGCTTGGGGCAGGGTCTCTCTCTGCCTGGCCTGCACTCTTCCAGGGAGTCTCCCATCTCTGTCTCCCATCTCTCCTGTGGGAGCACTGGGATTCCATACCCTCGTGCCACCAGTCCCACTTTTCTATGTGGCTTCTGAGGATTCAAGCTTGGGTCCTTACACCGGTGTGGCAAGTGCTTGTGCCCGCTGACCATCTCCCTATACCCCAACGTATAACTTGTTTAGCTAATTCTGGAGTTTTCTTTCAGCTGATCGATGAAACAGGTACATACATCATTGTAAACTGAGACACCACATTTCCTCCAAGTCCCCCGGTTTTATACTTCCCCCGTCACCCAGACTCATATTGGGCTCTGTGGGGCGTCGGATTTAAGACTCATGCTTCAGTTTGCTTAGGAAATATTAGCAAGAAAAATGGGAGAGGAGCCTCCTGCAGCACCTTATAGACTTTGTAGTGCATCCTCACCCTGCTACTAAGGAGGGCGGAGAGATTGCTGACCTCTAGGTCAGTGTGGAAAACGCAGCCTATGTCCCAGCTGTCACTTGTAGCATAGTTGAACAAGCAAAGGAAAATGGAAAATGCGGGACTCAAGGCCCGCCAGCAGCTTCAGAGCCCACTGGACACTCCCATTTCAGCCAAAAGGAAGCTACAGTTCAAAGGGGGCAAACGTAATGAGATTATCAAGACGAGTTCTCAATTGGGCCTAGGCCAACTGGGAACTGGACATAAATGAAACCACTCAGTAGGTTTCATTTATGAAAACCACTCCAGCAGCCAGTGTTTTAACCAGGAAACTGTAGAAAGTGTGACAGCCACTGGTTTAGGGTCTGCCTTCTTTATTGCTGTATTACTGATAAATCTTAGGTAAGGAGCAAAAAGTTACTGATGTACAATTGTGTCAACTCAACTTTGTGAAATAGTTATCCATGTATTCCTTTACCATTTGCTGTGTTAAGACATTTATTTATCTTAGTCTTATCAGAATTGGGCAGGATAATCTTACCTTCATTTTATAGTTGAAGGAAGCTAGGCTCAGAAGCATCAGGGGACTTGTCCAACAACACACAGCTAATACCTGTCTTGGTGCTTGACCTATGTTTCTGGACATGAGCTCTGAGAGTTAGGCAAGATATCCAGTCCCAAAGAATGGCCTCACACGCAGCTGACCGAGCAACAAGTAGAAAACCCTCATTATTTTAAAAATATTTTTATTGAAGTTTATGCATTTCATACATCATTTCTCAGTCCAATTTCCCCTTCCTTTCCCCCCACCCCACCTGAGTTCATGCATTCTACCATACATCTCTTGTATCTTTCTTTGAGTCTCCTTAAAGTTTTTCAAAGCAGAGGATTATTGTTTGGGGGAGAACCTTGTCCCAGTTCTTTTGTTGTTGTTCCCTCCAATTTGTATTGCTTCAACACACACACACATATTTAGTATATACATATATACTAAAGTTATACTATTTATTTAGTATATATGTATATTTAGCATATACATATATACTAAAATCACATCTACACTAAAATTATGTTGTCTGGAAATAAACTGTATGTTATTTCCAAATCATATTTCAGGATTCACATTTTCCCTTTTAATTTTATATTACTCTAAAATATGCAAACATACCCTCCACCCATATTCCAAGATTCCAAAGTCTGACAATAAGTGGTAGATTAATTCTAGATCCTGTTAAGGGATTCACATTATAAGAGCACAGTTGCTTTCAGATAAAGAGGAATATAACATTAACGCTGCTCAGTTTGCCTTACAACTAGGTTACTTGGTGCTAGCATCCACTGATGAGGGATACCATTCATTATTTGTTTTTCTGGGACTGTGTTACTTTACTTAGCATAATATCTTCTAGTTCCATCCATTTACCTGCAAAGTTCATGATGTCATCTTTCTTTACTGCTGCATAGAACTCCATTGTGTAGATGTAGCACATTTTCTCTATCCACTCATTGGTTGAGGGGCACTTGGGTTGGTTCCAGCTCTTTGATGTTGTGAAGAGAGCTGCAATAAACATGGCTGTGCATGTATCTCTACGGTAGGATGAGTCTTGTGGGTATATACCCAGAAGTGGTATGACTGGGTCAGGTGGTGGGCTCATTTTGAGTCTTTTAAGAGTTCTCCACACTGCTTTCCATAGTGATAGTACGAGTTTACATTCCCACCAGCAGTGAATGAGTGTTCCCTTTCCCCACAACTTCTCTGGCCTTTGGTATCATTTGTTTTCTTGATCCTAGCCAGTCTTATTGGAGTGAGATGATATCTTAAAGTGGTTTTTACTTGCATTTCCTTAATTATTAGCGATGTTGAACACTTTCTAAGGTGTTTCTCAGCCATCCCTATTTCCTCACTTGTGAAGTCTCTGTTCACCTTTTTTTTTTTTAATTTTTTAAAATTTATTTCTGTATGTGTATGAATGTACTGTCTGCATGCAGGTCTGTGCACCCGTATCGTGCAATACCGCGGAGGTCAGAGGAGGGTCTCGGATTCCCCTGGAGCTGGAGATCTCCTGGAATTGGAGTTTCAGATGGCTCTCGGCCACCATGTGGGTGCTGGGGATCGATCCCGGGTCCTTTGTAAGAGCGATCGGCGCTCTTAACTGCTAGGCCATCTCTCCAGCCCTCTATTTACCTTTTTACTCCATCCTTTGAGTAGGTCATTTGTTTTCTTATTTCTTTGTTTTTTTGAGTAGTCTATATATTCTGGAAGTTAATGCTCTGTCAGATGTATCAGTGGTGAAGGTTTCCTCCCACTCTGTGGGTTTTCTCTTCACTGATTGAGAAAACCCTCATTATAAGCAATTAAAAAATTAAAATAGAAAGCTTATGCTCTGCATATTTTTGTGGTATCCAATTTGACATTTCTGTAGAAAAATAAGCATTTCTAGACTGGAGATAAGTGAAGACATTAAACTTGTCATCTTTCTGTGTTAGCATTGATGACCACAGAGCACTACATGTGTCGCTCTACCTGAGACTTTGAGCACCTGCTGCCTGTGGCCACTTGATCCTGTTTCTCATGTCTGTGGTACCACACTGGGTGCAGCGAGAAAGAGAACAATAGTGGTGAACACTGTTAGTTACTACTCTGTTGCTGAGATTAAACACTGTGTCCAAGACAGCTTACAGAGGGATGAGAGTCCCTGGTGGGGGAGCCATGGACCAAAAGTTGCGGGCTCACATCCTCAGGCATGCAGAGGCACAGACACAGGAAGCCAAGAAAGACAGACAGGCAGTGGGCCTGGCTATGACCCCCCCCACTCCCCCACTGAGCATTGCAATTCTTCTATCAAGGCTGCAACTCCTCAGCCTTCCCAAACAGCATTGCCAACTAGGGACAAAGTACTCAAATACTTGGAACCTGTGGGAGGAGGTTCTCATTCACACCATCATGAGACCATTAGAAAATAATGGAAGGTAGAACCCCAGCCCATGATGATGCCGTGGTGTGTGAGTAAAGATTAGGCCCATGAGGGTCCAAAGACACATTCTCTCAAGTAATTCAACCCGCCAGCATTTTCCAGGAGAATAAGCCTGTGTGATGAATAAGTAGAAGTCAGGTATTTTGACCTAGGGCGGAAACATGAAGCACAGCTTCTGTGTGTGTGTGTGTGTGTGTGTGTGTGTGTGTGTTTCCAATTTGTGAGTGGTAAATATGTATGAAATTTCAACAGTAATTGCTTAACAAATACATCCATATTTCTCATAATACGTGATCATTTTCTCATTTATTTAACACTAGTTTATTCCTATCAAAATTTTAGTCTGAAGTAATTTAATGGAAAAGTATTTTATCAATTTTGTAAGTAATACTTTAATTTCAAGGAATACTTAATGTGTTTTACCTCAGGTTTCTGTCCTTCATCTTTGTTTGTAAAAAACTACTGTGTGGATTATATCCTTTTGTTATTAGTTACATAAAGTTTTTTTTCCTGTTTTTCTTTTTAAAATTTTTCTGTGCATTAATAAATGAATCCCATATATACACATATATACATATATAACAAATACATATATACATATATATTTGTTCTTTTTGTTTTTTTTTTTTTTTTTGAGACATTTCCTTCTTGTAGCCCCAGCTGGTATAGAACTCACTACATAGACCAAGCTGGCCTTGATCTCACAGAGATCTACCTGCCTCTGCCTCCTGAGTGGTGGAATTAAAGGCATTCACCACAATGCTTGGTAGAATGTCATATTTTTATACACATGAAACTATAAATTATATTCCCTTTAGTTCCTGATTAGAATTCTTTGATTCAAAATGAGTAAAATGTTCATGCATTTTTTCATGTAGTTTTCTGGTTTATTTTGTACTAAAAATATTTTACATGAGTTGATCATTTTTATTGCTGTGTGTGTACATGATGTATGTGCATGAGTTGATCATTTTTATTGCTGTGTGTGTACATGATGTATGTGCATGAGTTGATCATTTTTATTGCTGTATGTGTGCAAGATGTATGTGCACATGCAGGCTACAGTGCATGAGTGGAGGTCAGATGACAACTTTGTGGAGTCTGTTCTCTCCGTCACCTTAATATGGGTCCCAGGATTGTAACTCAGGTCAGTGGGCTTACATGGCCAGTGGCTTTTCCCACAGAGCCATCTCACCAACCCTTGAATACTTTTAAAGCACCTCTTTTTCTTGGTGTAAAGAATGAGGACAGGGCCTGTCTTCGTTCTTCTCATGGGCAGCTGTGAGTGGACACAGATTCCAGACACAGTCATCCTCAATAACCCACCTCTCCCTGATGACTTCATTCGCTAGTTCTATTACCTATTAAATTCTCGTTTTAATTGAGGAATTATTTCTAAACCAGTTATTAGACTTTGTAGCATCTTTTCCTAGTTTATGTATGAAGATATTAAGGTTCTCAAAACATTCCCCCATGAACACCAACTGTAGCATAGTTTACTGGAAAGGAAGGAGATGCAGTTGGAAAAGATAGTTTTGTCAAGAACGTAAGGTGACTGGGGGTACAGTACCTGCCCAGCAGACTCAAGACCCTGGATTCCATGTGCATGCACACACACACACATACCTACATGTAAGTAAGTGTGTGGCATATGCCATGTGTCATGTGTATACCATACACTGTGTACACATATCCATACACATTGTACATATGTTTTGTTACTTTTAATAACTGTAAGATCCACAGAGGCCTGTGGAAGAGAAGTTCTTAGTAAATAAGTGTTAAAGGAATTAATTAGTGTTTGGCATTGCCATTATGGTTGTTTTCTCTTGTCTAAAATGATAATATATTTATTCAAACGAGGAAGTAATAGACTTAAATGGAGCTAACTCAGCTATTTTGAACTGAGGAGTCTGCATCCAGCCATAAATCCTTCTAAGAATCTAGCAGAAGGCAATCTAAAAAGGAAACCTCATGTGTATGAAAGTGTGATACATGTAGATTAGCAGAAAAGTTGGTAAATAAATTTCCAAAAGATGATTTAGGAGAAAAAGACATATGCCAAAACACAAACACACACACACACACACACACACACACACACACATGTTAATGGAAAGAAAAAGCAGAATAAATTGCATGGAAATATTTAATTGAGCTGGGGATATTTTGGATTCTTTTTGTTTTCAAGATGTTGGTAGTGATAGCTTTTGCCTCTGTAATAATAAAACACACCTCGCCATAAATCCACTTGGATGCTTGCTAGAGGCGCACACAGGCAGAGCAGCCCTGATGAGGGTGCTGAGTCAGTGTTTTGAGCCCCTTGTGGGGAGGGGTGGAACAGCGGCAGTGCTAGCAGCTTCTCTGTTGCAGACTGCCTGTGCCGGTCAGAGGTTCTGCCAGCCCCTGAGAAAGAGAAAACCCTAAAGCCATGGCTGTTTTGTAGTCTGTGTGTGTCCACATAAGCTATTTCTTCCAGTTAACCCCCATCTCCTTTGGATTTTCAGACCTCACAGTAAATCACAGTGTGCACCTGTCTGCGGGCCCCTCTGTGTCAGCAAAATAGGGAGGAAAGTAATGCCTCCCTCTGGGAAACATCGTTCTTTTGAAAATTTTTAATTACTAACTTAGCATGCAAAGCGGTGGGCTTCACTATGACATTGTCCCACCAATGTGTCGGTCTAGCTGCCACTTTCACGATCTTAAGTGACTACTGAAATCTTGGGAACATGCTGTATTTGTGACTTAAGTTTTAGAGTTTCAGAGTTTACATGTGGATGATATATGTCAAAGCTGTTTGTAGAGGTAGTTCATGAACACACTACAGAGACATGGTCTTTGTAGCAGACTGTGTCTGTAGAAAGCTCGTGGGGCTGCATACAGAACTGCTTTTCTCTTTGCTGTGTCTTTGTATGTGATCTTCCAACTCCAGTAAAATCTGGTCATACGTGCGCTGGGGTGCAGCTCTATTGATTTGGAGTGCTGGCTTAGCACCAAGGCCTGGATTCCCTCCCCAGCACGATCTATATCAAGTGTGATGGCACATAACTGTAATCTCAGCACTTGGAAGGTAAAGACAGGAGGATCAAAAGTTCAGAGAGAGGTTGAGACTAGCCTGGGTTATACGAGACCCTGTGTAGAAAAACAAATATGGCCCCTGGGATCTTTGCACTGAGCAGTCTGGCTTAACTGCTGTCTTTTGGTTTTATTCTTAAAGTCCTGGAGCAACAAGAATATCTTTCTAGGTGTCATGGCTGCCCCAGATCAGCTCACCAGTGACTTTCTGTGTTTTCCTTCTTGTCGCCTGGTGGATTTGGCTGTGGGAAGCCAGTGATTAGGTAAAAATGGCATTGATGGCAGGCAGTGTCTGTCTGTACGGAGCTGAACAAGCCATCTCAGAAAGGATGTATGGACCAGCCACACCAGCGTCACCTGAGAGCGACATCTGTATTAGGAGATGCAGACATCTCCCTGCCACCTCCTTCCTTCATAACTGTGAGTGCACATACACATACACACATGTACACGTGTATATGTATACAGATTTACAGCTACATGCACATACACACATGTACACATATGTATACAGACACACAGCTACATGCATATACATATACACAGGCACAAATATAAGCATATGTGTACATATGTGTATACATGCATACCTATATATGCATATACACAAACATATACACCACTACACATGTAAACACATATACACACATACACATATATAAACATACATACACATCTACACATGTAAGTAGACATACATTATATACAGGTGCATATGCACATATATATACACGGACATACATATGCACACATACATACATGCAACAGATACAAAGACATGTATACACACATGCACAACATATACAAGGCCCATCTGGGTTTAGAGAACAGACCACTAGATTTTCCTCAGCTCTCTACACACATATACACATACATACATGTACATATACACACAGACATACACACAGACATGTGTACACACATGTACATATATACACAGACATACACTAGACATATGTACACTCACGTACATATACACAGACATACACATATACACACACAGGCATACACACATAAACAGATAAATAGACATGCATCCACACATGCACACACATGCACACATACAACAGATACATAGATATGCATCCACACATGCACACATACAACAGATACATAGATATGCATCCACACATGCACACATACAACAGATACATAGACATGCATCCACACACGCACACATACAACGGATACATAGACATGCATCCACACATGCACACACATGCACACATACAACAGATACATAGACAGGCATCCACACATGCACACATACAACAGATACATAGACATGCATCCACACACGCACACATACAACGGATACATAGACATGCATCCACACATGCACACACATACAAGGCCCATCTGCAGTTTAGAGAGCAGACCTCCAGCTCTCCCTCAGCTCTCTCCTCTCACAGGAAGCGTTCATCTTCGCTCCTGGTTACACGTATGTTCGTAGCTCTTCCCAGCTCGGAGGACAGTTTCTTCATGAATCGTCTTCTGTCCCTGAGTGGAGGCCGTGGCTGGGTCATGTTGTTCTTTCCTGTCTCTACTTTCCACACTTCCGCTCTTCTTCCAGAAGTTACCTGTATACCCTAGTCTCCAAGATCTTTACCCGTTTGAACTTAATGCTAATTAAAGTGATGAACTTGATTTCTGTTCGCTTTTCTCATTTAATAACAAGAAAAATCCCTGAATTACATTCCTGATGAAGATTCATGATTCAATATCCAGATTTTGTCCACTCAAATAAAAAGCTTGTGTGCACAGAACCATTGATGAACAAGGTCCTACTTGGGAACATCTGATTTTGGTATGAGTCACTGTTTAGTGATAAATTATGTCCTCCTGTCTTTGGCAGTTCTGGAAGTTGAACTTGGTCTTACATATACCTGGCAACCTCTGCCACTATCATGTGTGAGTGTGGTGTGCACTCTGTACACAGGCTTGTGTGTACACACACCACTGGCATGTGTGAGGGTGGCATGCACTCTGCACACAGGCTTGTGTGTACACACACCACTGGTATGTGCGAGCATGGCGTGTACTCTGTACACAGGTATGTGTGTACATACCACAGTGCTAGAGGAGGATGCCAGAGTCCTGTCCCATCATGACGTACCTTATCCCTTGAGACTGGGTCTCTCACTGAATGTCCATCCTTGCTTTAAATGGCAAGGGGAAGAGACTCAAAGATGACATGGGGGACCATGATTGAACATGGACTTGCCATTGGCATGGTTATTAGTCACTGAGAGTCCCACTAGAATTTACAGGAAGGGATCACAAGATGATCTCTCCCCTCCTGAGGGAGTCTAAGAAGACTCGCTGCTATTTTATCTCCATGCTAATGTCTGCATTTTATCCTACAATCCCAAAGTATCCTTGGCCTCTGAGCAGCTTACATTTTCCCCAGCAGTGCGGAGGATTAAACTCCCACAGATGTTAATGGAAGCCATGTAGCTACGCAGCGCTTTCAAAATGTACCACTTCGTGTCTGAGTCTTTTAATCATGCTAGAGGTTTTTTTTTCTAGCAAATAAACACAAATCTATTTTGGTTCTAACAAAGAAAAGCAACAAGCTCCCATTCTGTTTTACTCTTGGAGTATATTCTGATCCTGCCTTTGGAAAGTCACCAAATATCTATAAAGCACTTCCTCTCTGTGTGATGGTTCCTAGACTCAAATATGGCTCCCCCTTTACTGGCTGAAGAACCAGAAGGAAAACCTTCAAGAAAATCACATTTTTCTACATAGAATAGTCCAGGAATATTTTTTTCCTAGCAGAAAGCAAGGCTCTTGGGGATTTATTTAGAAAATTAACGAAGATCGTAATAGAGAAGGGGAATGTTCTTGCCTGTCTACTTGGGCTTCACCAGTCACCATGGCGGACAATGAAACTGGAGCCGGGATGAAGAGAGCTCCCATAGTGCCTGGGACACGCAGCCTTCTCTTAGGAGAGGAAGGATTGTCTCAGGAGCCTTACACTCGCTAGTGTGCATACCTCAGCGGCCACACTTGCTTATCCTGTCATAAACCTGCTTGTCCATATTGACCTATCTTGAGTGTGCCCTGATACTATGAACATTATAAAACAATAATCAATAATCAATTCCAGCCAGGTATGGTGGCACACACCTTTAATCCCAGCACCCAGGAGGCAGAGGCAGGCTGATCTCTCTGAGCTTGATACCCTCTTGGTCTACATAGCATGTTCTGAGCCAGACAGGGATACATGGTGAGATTCTATCTCAAAGAGAAAGAGATAGACGAGACAGAGAGAGAGACACTTTTGTTGTTTACTATGATCACAGGCATCGCCCACTGCACCCATCCAACTTACATCCAGCTTGAGAAATGAGCTCCTGGGCTGCGCACTGTTCTTCACGCACATCTCTAGTTGAGGTTCTTGGGGAGAACAGAACCATTTGAGCACGTGGTAGAGGGGTCCATTCTGAGGCCCCAGACAGACCCTCTGCAGGGTGGGCTTGGGATCAGACAGGCCTCTGTCACCTTTGACAGCCACTAGCCCAAGACCAGCTCAGGTACTGAGTCACGCTTTGGTCAGTTTTGTCTCTGGGAAAGATGGAGGCTCACCCCGTCACAGCCCTCCCCAGCCTCCAGCTTGTCCATTCCACCGTCCCCATTACACTTTACCATTACATCATAGTGCAGTTCATGCTGTGCTGACTATCTGTGTAGAGACACGTGGAACCCAAGACTCGTGAGGAAATCAGAGACAAGGGGAAGATAAAGCCCGGAGCACAGGTGTGCGGTCTCAGCACTGGCAATGCGCTCAGGCCAGGGGCTTCTTCCTCACACAGCACTTCAAATATTTTTTAACCAAGGGAGTGTGGTTAAAACCGGGGCTAGACAAAGTGTCTATGGGAAGTCCATTGTAAAAATCAAACGATGGCTTCTCCAGAGAGCCACAGCCTCCTTCTCTCCTGACTCTGGGGCTGCAGTGTAGACACACTAATGAAGAGCCCCACTAGTGGGCGCTGGTCCCTCTGGGACCACAGGGAGTCTGTGCTTCCTTCGTCTGCAGCATGCTTTAGTCTACACCAGCGCTTCTGGGTTAAATGGGCACTTCTGGTTTGGGGTGACTGTTGGGTGGCTACTTACGAAGATGGCAGGTGTATCCCCGAGAGCAAGCAGGGCCAGGCGAGGACAGCCATAGAGATGGTGGGGTTGGAAAATACCCAGTGGGAGCCTGATAGGAAAAAATTCTGTGAGTGGGTGCTGTCATCTGGGACTGAAGGGAGAAAGGAAATGCTGGGGTGCGGGTAATGAGGATGGGAGCCGGGGAGGGGAGTAATGACAAAAAGGGTTGTGTACAGGAAAAGGCATCAAGTGTAGAGTTTGGCAAGGATGGAGGGCTAAATCAGAGCCAACAAGCAAGGCTGAGTGAGGGAGAGCGCCCTGGGCTGAGGGAGAGCAGCATGCAGGGCAGGGCAGGGCAGGGCAGGGCAGCGGCTGACATTTGATTTGATCAGCTGGACCAAGACTCACAGCTCCTTGTCACCATTTATCTTCAAAGGAAAGCTCAGTCACAAAAAGGTCTTTGTGCTTCCACAAGTCCCCGTGTCCTCTGCAAGCCCCCATTGCTCTCTATCTGTCCTATCTGTCCCTTGTCACCAAGTCCAGAGGCTTTGTCCTGAGGACAGCCTCTAAGTCCAAAGAGGAGGAGGTGGGGCCAGAGGCCTCCAGGGTCCTTCCTCTGTCCTGGCACCCACACTCACCCACCCAAGCATTGGCAGAATTGATAGAGCACAAGAAGAAAGGGCCAGGGAAGGGACCTTGTCTTGGCCAGGGTAGCCCTGTTCTCTGAGCCTCAGTAAGCTGCAGGGTCAGAAGGCCAAAGCCTCAGCTGCTATCTGTAAACACAATGCTAGGCTTTCATTAAGCAAGTGCATTTGAGTGCCTTTACTAATAATCCATGCTGCTTTTCAAAGCCTCCTCTGTTTTTGCTCTGTGCAGGAATAGTTTAGTTAGGGCGGGAAAGATGGCTCAGCAGGTAAAGGGTCTTCCTATGCAAGGTTGGCGACCACAGTTTCATCTTTGGAGCCCACACAGAAAGCAGAAAGGAGAGGACTGACTCCCCAGGGTTGCCTCAGGCATCCATACAGCCATAGCAGGCACGTCTCCACGTACACGTCACACAACATTGGTTCCTTATAAGAACAGCTTAGTTGCGGCCGCTGTGACTGTTGCCTGCTCCCCACTAGTGCCTCCCCTCCCCACAGCTGGGTTGGAAATGCTCTTGCTCTCAGCGATGCACAGTGGTCATAAAACATCAGAATCCAGAGACTCTCTTCTGGGTTTTCCTTCCTGGGCTTTTCTGACATTATTGCCACTTAGGATAATAGAGCCTTATAAAACAATTCTTGTCCTGTGGCTCCTGTGACCCAGCGTGGGTTGACATTCCATTTATGTCACCCAAGTAGCTGTGCAGCTTCAGGCCGTGTCCATCCCGCTCTGATATGAACACTCTAAGTACAGTTGATCAAAATGCTGACATTTAGGAACCTTCCCTGTTGCTGGTGCCACAGCCCATGCTTTGAGCTTCTTGGCTGCTGTCTGGAAGGCTGTCCAGGCTGAAGTTCAAGTGAGTTGAGCTTTTCTCACTGGGCTGAATAACAGGAATGGTCCAGACCTGACATCTCTTTCATGTGACAGTATTTTGCAAGTTGTAGAGGAACAATTTCAGGATAAGTAGAATTAAAAAAAAAAAATCCCCACTGTACTGAAACTCTCTCTCCTCTTTCTCTCTCTCTTCTTCTCCCTCTCCCCTCTCTCTCTCTGTCTGTCTTTCTCTTTCTCTCTCTGTGTACTGCATCCTGAAGTACCATAATTTCTTTGGGAAAACAAACCCTCTGAGCTCCTGAGAGGATGAATTAGAAGTGTTTGAGGTCACTTTCAAGGTGTATTTGTAGCCCTCCTTCCCTCGTGTGCACACACTCATTCCTGGCCACCCAGCCCCTTCACCGACCCCAGTGTCCTGCTTATACTCTCTTAACAACCCCCTTCTGTCCTGCTTATACTCTCTTAACAACCTTCAAATACACTTTTCCCAAAAGTTGTATTTTTCAAAATGAACTGCATTCTCACAGGAGACAAAGCCCGGCACTTTATATCTAATAACAGTCCAAATGTCAGATGTGGTGGCAAGTCACTGTCTCAAAAATCAAAACAACAAAAAATACAAACGACTCCCTGAACTGACATGATTATAAGAATTTAATGCGACGCCACTCGAGGCCAGGATTTCCCACTCCTGAAAATCCGAGAGCTGCGGGCTCTGCAGCTCTCCACAGATGGACAGAGGCACCTCTAGGGCACAGGCTCAGAGGCTCAGGACTCGCTTGAATTTGGCCCACTGAGTCCAAGTTAGCAAGTCCAAGTCCAGGTAGTTGGTTTTATGCCCCCAAGTGCAGATGTCTGGATGCTAAAAAAGGGTCTATCCTCAGGTCATGTTCTTGTTTCAGGATCAAATGATGCCTCTCTCCTTAGTGTGGTCAGATCTACCCCTTTGTAAAGGACCTCCGATGGTTAAAATGTGGTCTGGCAAGATGGTTCAGGGGGGTAAGGGGCTTGCCACCAAGCCTAGCAATCTAAGTTCAATCCCTAAGAGCCACAAAGTCGAAGGAGCGAACCAGTTCCCAAAAGTTGTCCTCTGACCTCTAGAAGATGGTGTCAAATTCCCTGGAACTGGAGTTACAAATGGTTATTAGCCACTGTGTGGATTCTGGGAACCAAACCTGGGTCTCTGCAAGAGCAGTGTATGTTATTAACTCCTGTGCCTTTTCTCCTTAAAAAAAAAAATCAATTCAGGACCCCAAATACAGGGAATGATACCCCCTCTAGTGGACAGATCTTCCCATCTCGATGGACATTAGGCTGTCCCCCAGATGGGCCCACAAGCTGACTTCCTCCAGACACTCCCTTTCTCCCCAGGTAATTCTAGTTTGTTTCCTACTGATAAGTAAGACCAACCAGCGCACTCACTAGTTGAACTCCTTACAGAAACTTTTACATGAAGGAACCCTTCCTCAAAGGGTTGAACTTCACCTTCAAATTTGTTTTGTTTTAGCTACTCAAATTTTGGCTTGATTCACCCAAAGATAAAGGAAGGTGGAGCGTATGGGTAGTGACTGTTATGATAGGGGACATTTGAAATAATGTAAACTAATCCCACTAGAAAGCAAGCTTCAATGTACTGTGTACAAACTCTATAGAATTATGTAGGTTCCTGGAATTCTTTATAAGGTGGTGCTCATTTTAGACAATAAGGTAATGAAGTTGAAGGTGCTTTTCTAGAGAAATACGGCCTCTAGATCAAGATTAACCCCAAAATATCCACTGCACCTCTATTCATTAGTAGCGGTTAGAGCCACTGCCTAACAACAGTATAGTGGTTAGTAAAGGAGCTCTGCCCCCAAGGTGGAGCACCCTGCAGGCATTACATGAGTATTTACTACACGCTCTCACAAAATACTTAAAGCCATGCTAAATAAAATATATTGAATTAATTTTATATATCCACATGTACAAATCTTTTCCACAGAAATCAGAGAAGATCAGAAGAAAATATAATAAGTAAAACACTTGTTCTCTCTGGTTGGCAGATCATGTGTGTCTGCATGTATACCTAGTATGTAGGTACATGCACATATGTGTTTGTGTGTGGAGGTTAGAGGTTGATGACAAGTGTCTTCTGTCACTCTATGACTTGTCTCTCACTGGCCCTGAGCAGATTAGGCAGATGTAGCTCCAGTGTGCTCCAGGTGTGCACCAACACGCCCGGCACACAAAGCTGGGTGCTCTGTGGTAAACTCTGCTCACCGCTGGGTGTGGTGGCACACACCTTTTATAGCAGGCGGATCTCTGTGAGTTCAAAGTCAGCCTGGTCTACTGAGCAAGCTCCAGGCCAGCTGGGATTAAAGGGAGACCCTGTCTCAAAAATACCCAAAACAAAACAAAACAAAAAACACCTCTACTCACCGAGCCATCTCCTTAGTTCCAAGATCGCTTTTTATTTTAATGTTTCCCCAATGATATTGGCTTGTTCTCCAACTAGGAAGGAAATACTGAGGAGGAGAACTCTGGGCTTTGGTGGCCAACATGCCAACTACTTTTCAACCTCCTGTGAGAATCTGCTCTGCCCAGCCCTCTTCCACAGCAAACCCAACAGATCAGTCCTTTTCCATAAAAGCACTAGCTTGTCTTCCAGCTCAAATTTGCTAATAAATCAAGTTCCATTTTTTTACCCCCCCATCTCCCTCTCAAGAGCTAAATTGCTTTATTTTATTTATTTATTTATTTTGGTCTTTTTGAGGCAGGGTCTCCCTGTAGCCCCAGCTGTCCTGGAACTCGCTCTGTAGACCAGGCTGGCCTTGAACTCACAAAGATCCGTCTGCCTCTGCCTCTCAAGTGCTAGGATTAATTTTCCTATAAATATTAAAAATATAAAGAACCCATATTTGAAACCAAGAAAGTTTATACTAAGTACCAGTCAACTAGAACCTGGGACCCGATTTCATTCCGAAATGAATATTAAGTATCTCTTATGGCTTCAGAGAAAAGATTTGAAAGCTGCCTTTTCAGCAGGTAGAGGCACTACAGGCTTAGTAACCATTTGTGCGTGCATACACACACACACACACACACACACACACACACGTGCGCATGCACACACACGTGCACACACATGCATGTGGAGGCTGGAGGTCAATTTCAAGTGCTACCCTTCAGGCTCTGTCCACTTTGTCTTTTGAGGGACCTCATCCTGGAGCTGGTCAAGCAGGCTACGCTGGCTGGCTATGGAGCCCCTGGGGTCACCTGTCCCACCTCTTAGTAAGTCTTCCCTGACTCACGGCATCCGGGAAATGGACCAGTGTGGAACTCGATTTCTTTTTGTTTCACTGTAAGCCCATTTTGTATTGTGCTGAGCTCAGCACAGATGAACATTCGTGAGTTACTGTTCTCCTCATGATTAAACCAATTACAAACCCCCATTACCAGCACATGTAAATGAGCACATTTCCTTAATGTTCTGCTTTTAAATTGAGGAGACAGAAGCAATTCCCAGCGTTGTTCAGAATATTTCCTGTCGAAAACATACGCAGCTTAATCATATGCGAAATATTTGAATACAATGTGGAAAGCAAACGAGGCTCCGTTTCCTTCCAGAGGCTCTGCCCGTGCGCTGTGCAGGTGTGAGCTCCGGAAGGGCTGAGCACAGAGGTGCCATCTCCCCGGCTTTCACGTCGACACCAAACTCCAATCTTTCTTTTACCGTCTTTATTATTTCTGCTGGTTATTACCCTCTGAAGTCACCCCACAGTTGGCCCAGTCTAGGGACACATGGAAGAACAGCAGGGGCTGCTTCAACACGGCAGTTGTTCGCGTTACACATTTGTTTGGCAGCAGCTACTGATGAGGAACAGGAACAAAGGCGGACCAGAGGGGAGGGCTGAAGTCAACGCACGTGAGCCCCTGGCTCTGAGTTACGACCTGTACAGAACAAAGATGCCCAGACACTCTGATAACTGTCTGCCATGGCAGCCTGTGGCTGAACCTCCAGGCTGCCTCTGGGGTTTCTGAGACATGACTTCATTTTGACCATTCCAAGAATCAGAGCTTTAAGATGGGATCAGAGACCAGTGACCTGGAAACATGGTTCTAGTACAAAGGGAGTCGTGTGCTGGGAGGGTCACAGAGGGAGGACCCGGCACACAGGTCAATCACAAGGCCAAGCAAGCTCTGGGCAGGTGGCTTACACCACTGTGTGCATGTAACTCTTTCCAGGATGTAAAAATACAACTTTCTACATTGTGTTTTGAGATAGGATCTCACATAGCTCAGGCTGGCCTTGCCATGTAGTCAAGGATGACCCTGAACTTCTGCTCCTCTTGTCTCCTCCACCTCCAGAGTGTTGGGATGAGTTGAAGCTGTGCTGGGGATTGAACCCAGGGCTTTGTGTGCAGATAAGGCAAATGCCCACCAGCTGAAGGACATCCCTTCCCCCAACTTCATAGGTATTTTTAAGAATTAAAAAAAAAAAAGGTGACAATTATGGTAATTTCAGAAGTATTCACAGTTCTTGCTCGATGTTTGTACTCTTGGATATATGGGACACTAATATATAATATATATGGGATGCTAAGTGTGCTTTTTCACTTCATGAAAATTTTACCAGTACTTAACACAATTAACAAAAGTCCATGTGATTATAGTTTGGCCACATTGAATAATCGTTATAATTTAATTTGGTAAAAAAAATTTCACTGCTCACAGCACCCCTCTCCTCCTGTACTTCATAAAATGTTCACCATCCTGCTTTAAATTTCCCTTCTCAGCCGTCTCACTTCCCCCACTTTCTCAGTCTTGAGTCTTCCATGCACACACACACACACACAAGGCAGCCAGTCCAAAGCCCCACATGAGTCTCCTTCCTGAGTTTTCTACTTTGTTCAAGTTTTCTGGGAGGTATAAAGGAAAGGTTAGGCTCGGGTAACTTGGCAAGGCCTTTTAAATTATTTTTTAAACACTGATTTGTGTGTGTGTACAATACATGGTTAATAGGATTCATAATATATATATAGATAATATATATATAATGACAATAATCAAAGGTGAGGAACAAAAAATTGAGAGGGAATTGGAGGTAGAAAACATGGGAAGAGTTGGAGGCTGGGAGGGGTGGGAAGGATGCAAATGTAGCACTCGTGTATGAAATTATAAAAAACACTTTAAGGCATTGAATAAGCTGACAGAAAGATGGTCGAATCAGTTATTCTCTATGCTGAGATTTTAGTATCCATTTAAAGTATTTTCATGAGCCTAAATGACAGAAGTATACAGCAAGAGACTATGATGTTCTGGCCAGTCAGTAATGGATCACTAGTTAGTATCGCTAAGAAAGATAATCATTGCTCTAAAAATAATTTTTTAAAAAGGCGAAAGCTAGCTAGGGACGAAGCACGCATGCATGCTTCTATCCCAGCGCTGCTCTTGGCTGGGAGGTGACCAAAGGCTTCACATTCCTGCCTCAACTTCCCTGCAGCCATGGCCTGGGACAAAGCAGTGGCAGCGAGAACCCCCCCCCCTTTTTTTTTGTTTTGTTTTGAGACAGGGTCTTCCTTTAGTCCCAGCTGGTCTTGAACTCACAGAGATCCACCTGCCTCTGCCTCCCAAGTGCTAGGATTAAATGCGTGCGCCACCACACCTGGCTTGTCAGGGTATTTTTATCACAACGTCAAGAAATAAAACTAGGACAAACATCACCCTCCGTGTTTCAAATGTAGCCAAATTTGCCAAATCTCAATTTATACTTTTGTGAGATTAAGAGTCTATGGCAGTTATTTGCTAACTTGGCTAAGACTACAGGTTACCTGGAAAATGCCTTCAAACAAATCAGTGTGCTGGCACACACCTGGACTCTCAGCTCCTGGAAAGCTGGGGTGCGAAGATGATGAGTTCGGGGGCTCTCTGGGTCTCCATAGACAGCATAAAGCCAGCCTGGGGTACCGAGTAAGATCCCATCTCAGAAGCAGCAGCAGGACATTGGCTCAAGAGAATAGGTGTGAGCCTGAGACCACCCTGGGCTACATGGTGACTTTCAGGCTAGCCTGGGCTGCAGTGTCAGACCTTGTCTCACGTGGACAACAAATGCCTTCAGGTACCATTTAATAGTCCCAGTAATAACACCCAGGAGAGGTGTTCGCTTTTATATGTGGATTCCTGTATGAAGCCGGAGAGCCCAGAGCATCTTAGCTTTCTTCCTGTGAGGCTCAGAGATCATCGAGGGCCTGGCGGAGGCTGCACAGCACCTGAGCTTTCCTTGAGCTTCAGCCATCTCCAGAGAGCACTGCGCAGTATCCTCACTCTTATTCCCTTAGGGACCACGGAAGGGGATGGTGAGGGACTTTGAGTCTAGAAGATGAAGTCCTTCATCTGGGTTATTTTGCTTGCATATGGAAAAAGATTGGGAGAATGTGGGAGTCAGCTCAGAAGAGCCACAAAGCTCGCGTAAGGCGTCATTTAGCGACCATCCCCTTGTTGTAAACTTGCACGCTGACATGTAGCTGTCGCTGAGAAAGAGCAGAGACAATAAACGAATCTATCATAACAAAACCAGAAATTGTATTTGCCACCACTTGTGCTGTGGTCTGAGGACCAAGAGCTCCAGAATGAACTGAAGAGCAGACTTGGAAGTCACAGCAGTGGTGATCGACATCTCCAGCTACACTGCGCCCGAATCAGGCCACCAGCTCGTCTGTCGCCTACCCCCTCTCATGAATATTTGACTCAAAGCTACATGCTCGGATAAAAATAAGTTTATGACTAGTTAATGAACATGTTCCCTGCCTTGGTGAGGGGAAAGAAGAGTCCACATCCACCTAGCAGACTGAACAGCGGACAGTGTCCGTGGGAGGGAGGGTCCCTGGAGGAAAGGTGGCTGTGTCATGGGCTGGTGCTGATGGTCAGAGAACACTTCCAGGGGAGACTGTATGTGACAGGAAGGGAAGTGCAAGGTTTGAAACCAGAGTGGGCATGTGCTTTGTCAATTCTGCACACTTAGAGACCCAGGACAAAGCGCAGAGATGAACATTTGAAAGTACAGGCCCCTACTAAGAAGATGGCAAGACATCACTGGAGATTTACCTTCAATCCCAAGCAACAGGACTAGAGAGGCTTTTGTGTCCCAAGCTCACATCAACAGTGGGTTTCTTAAGCTAAAGCTAACTTACTGAAAATCACACCAGGAACCTGGCTTCTAAGAAGGAACAGGAAAGCCAAGGTTAGAAAGCAGCAGAGAGGCCTTGAGTATATATTGCTCATGTGCCTGGGCAGGGTTTGTGTGAAAACCCGTCCTCATGGTTCGATCCTAAGTCTTTAAATAAAGTCATGTCTGTTGCACGAGAAAAGAAGGCTTCAGACAGGTATGGTGTATGCCACCTTTTGACACAGTGGCTTGACAGATGTTGTCATCCATAAAATCACACACAACCGAGTTAGAAAAAATATTAATAGAAACTTCATAATGTTTTTAGTAATTCATGGTTCTATGTTGGGCTGCTAGTAGTCCTCAGCTGGCAGGGCTGAGGGTGGACGTGCCTGCACGATCTCACACAGGCAAGCAAATGCTCTTTACCTGGGAAATGGCACACAAAATTGTCACCAACGACTATTGGCCAAAGTTGTTGGATTTGTCTACTCCCCAACTGCAGAGATACACAATCTTCTGAGCAGGCCACAAAGGAAAAAGCTCATTTGTAGGGAAGCGTCCATGTGGACCGAGAGCAAAGAGGAGAATCTCCTCCTAGCATCTCTGCGGAAGCCGATGTAGCCAGACTACATTCAGACTCTGCATCCCCCCAGCTCAGGTTTCCAGTGCCAAGGGTTTTGGATCCCTGTGATGCTTTCATAGGAATGTGTGTCTTCCCTTTCCAGTGAGTCATGACCTACATATTCCTGAGAGTTTCCTGCTTGTCCCATGCCTAACTTTATTTACACAACACAATTGAAAGATAGCCATTTTGAAAGATAGTTGGGTGAACTTCTGTTGGGATCGATGTTTGGCTGAATTTCTCAAGGATAACTAAGTAATGTAGTAACAAGAGCTTGGGCAGTTTACTTATGAAATTATTTTAATATTTATTTTATGTGCATGAGTACATTGCTTGCATGTACATAAATGCACCCATGCTGTGCAATGCCCAAGGAGGTCAGAAGAGGGTGTAAGATCCTCTGGAACTGGAGTTATGATGGACAGTTGTTCTGCTGTGTGTATGCTGAAAATTGAACCTGGGTCCTCTGCAAGGCCACCCATTGCTTTTAACTGCGAGCCATATCTCCAGCTCCCAACAGCCAGTTCTTACAAAGTTATGAAAACGAACAAGTAAAAAGAATGCGCTATACATAGCACAGTGACTGGTATATAGTATCAGTATTTGGTTAATATCAATATTATATAATTCACTTTATATTGAAGTGGATATTGATAAAGAGTATGTAATTTAAAATTCTGGGCTTTTTAACTTGTTTCTCTCAAAGTATTTTATTTATTCAGTCACTCAAAAAGTTGTCTACAGCATGTCAGGCACTTCTAGATTGGTTACTCCTCTGTAACTAATAGGAAGCTTGCCTGACAGAAGCACATGTAAAATAGTAAGAGACAAAGCATTTAAGTAATGGAGAGAAGTGTCTTCCCAGATAAAGAGCCACTAAGAGAAGAGAAACAGAATCGGGGGCTAAAATAAGGGGGAAGGGGCAAGTCCTGCTGAAGATGTTGTGTCTCTCTCTCTCTCTCTCTCTCTCTCTCTCTCTCTCTATCTCTCTCTCTCTCTCTCTCTCTCCCTCTCTCCCCTCTCTCAGTATTCAGGACTGGTCTCTGACAAGGTGAGATTCTTCTCAAATATGATCTACAAATTTTAGGGAGTGTCATTTGTTAGACTATTTATTATTGGATTTCATTTGAGAATTTTCTCTTTGTAAAATCCTTCCTGTAAACACCAAACTTACCAGGATAGCCGAGTTTAAGAAGGTTGGTTTGAGACCAGAGGAAGGGATATTTATAGATGTGCTGGTTGTTGGGAAAGCCTCAAGGTCAGAACCGAAGTTGAAGGGAACAGTGATGGATGGTAATGTTCAGAAGGAATGAGTGGACCCTGGAAGAGGCAGAGATAAGCTCAGCAGAGAGGAGACTGGTATCTTCCAGCTCCTTCTCGGGAGGTGAACACCGACTGATGAAACCAGGCCAGTACTTGGTCCTTACCTAACACACTTTCCCACCCAGAACCAGGAGCTCGTGAGTTTACAATCCCATTATGTCCTTCCGTGTCATATCCCTATGGCTATTACAATCCCATTATGTCCTTCTGTGTCATATTCCCATGGCTATTACAGAGGAATGCCTGCTTAGTGCTTTTCCTGTGACTCGTGTGTTACTCAGAAGTCACCGAGCTGCTCTAATTTTTTTTTTAATTTATTTTTGTATGTGTATGAATGTACTGTCTGCATGTAGGTTTGTGCACCCGTGTCGTGCAGTGCCGCGGAGGTCAGAAGAGGGTCTCTGATTCCCCTGGAACTGGAGTTAAAGACGGTTCTCAGCCGCCATGTGGGTGCTGGGGATCGAACCCGGGTCCTCTGCAAGAGCAGTCGGTGCTCTTAACCGCTAGGCTACCTCTCCAGCCTCTGCTCTAACTTTAACTCAAATGCTGCCAGCCGTCTCTTGAGGAACCCTCATCGAGTGGAGTTTGCCCCTAACAAAGCCGTACGTGATAACTAGGGTCCTGGGAGCAAGAGCAGTGCCAGGAAGGTTCTGCCTAGCTCTCCTCCGGCCTCTGTATCAGTCATCTCCAGTGTATCCTGCTAAGTGAAAGAGGTACCAGGGTACCTGTGTGGTTCATTCTCAGGAATATTGGTCCCATGGACTGTAAGGCCTAAGTATGTGACATGTAGACGACTATGACAGGTCAGGGTCAGCAATGAATGGAGCCTTGTGCATGTTGCCAAAACTCTGAAGTTGGCAGCCTATCAGGAAATGTTTCTCCACATCTCTCAGGACTGCTCCCAGGTTCCTGCATTCTTCACCAGACAGAGATCACAGATTGCTAGAAGGTTTGGGCACTAGAATCCACAAATGAGAAAAGCATTGTGGCATTTGTGTTTCGGGAAATATTTAACAGTGAAACTATCCAGTTCTCTGCAGCCCAGTTTAGAGGGCAGAAACAGAGGGAATAGTTTGTCATTCGTTTTATGAACTACTTCTCCTGTGACCAAAGAAAAACAAAAACATTACAATTAAAGAATTCTGAAGACCAGTCCTCTCATGACTGTACGTGTAAAATAGTTAACACAGTTCCACTAACACAATGTCAGACAGATCATAAAAGTGTCAGTGGTCCCCTAAGATCATTACCTTGTGACATTGGCAAAGCTGGTTTGAATAAGTACACAGTATATTTTTTTTCACCAAACTTTTTATTTTATTTATTTTTGTATGTGTATGAGTGTACTCTCTGCATGTAGGTTTGTGCACCCATGTCGTGCAATGCCTCGGAGGTCAGAAGAGGATCTCGGATTCCCCTGGAACTGGAGTTCTCCTGTAATTGGAGTTACAGACAGTTCTTAGTCACCATGTGGGTGCTGGGATTGAACCCAGGTCCTCTGCGAGAGCAGTCAGTGCTCTTAACTGCTAGGCTATCTCTCCAGCCCCCACAGTATGATATTTACATAATGACAAAAGGATCCATTTCTCAGAATGTAATGTTAGGTGGTACATGTATCTATTAGTCTGTTGCCAAATTTGTGAGCGTTTGTGGTTTTCTTGAGGTAAATAATACCAACATTCAAAAGCCAATTGATGAGGGCTAGAGAGATAGCTTAGTGATCTGCTCTTGCAGAGGACCCAGATTTGGTTCCCAGCACCCACATGGTGGCTTACAAACCATCCATAATTCCATTTCCAGGGGATCTGATGCCCTCTTCTGGCCTCCACAAGAACCAAGGACACAGGTGGTACATATACATTCATGCAGGGGAAACACTCACACATATCATAAATCATTTTGAAAAGTCACTTAGGGAGGCTGGAGAGGTGGCTCAGCAGTTAAGAGCTGGCTGCTCTTGCAGAGGACCCAGGTTCATCTCAAAGCACCTGCATTGACAACCATCTGTAACTCCAGCTGACAACCATCTGTAACTCCAGGTCCACCGGATCCAACACCCTCTTCTGGCCTGCTTGGGTCAGCATTGGGACTCACGAGCTATGAGCTGGTCCTTCCACTCCTCATGGACTTTTATTAATGCATTCATTTTTTTAGATCAAGTATTCAATGATTATTTGGTTATTTGCTTTTTCCTGAAATACTCAAATACTGCATAATTTCTTCCAAAGCATGTCTTTCTGGGTTAATATTTAGGTTTCCCTAATTACTAAAGTAACAGGTGTGGTGATGCATACCTTTAATCCCAGCACTCAAGAGGCAAGTTCAGGTGGATCTCTGTGAAGTGGAGGCCAGCCGGTCTACATAGTGAGTTCCGGGTTGGCTGAGGCTATGGGGAGACTCTGTCTCAACCCCCCAGAAGGATAATCTGTTTTTTAAAAAAGAATTATCCAGGGCTGATGATACAACTCAGTTGGTCGTGTGCCTGCCTAGCAGCATAGGGCCTGAGTTCCATCCCTAGAACTCTACATGTAGACACAGGAAGATCACAAGTTCAGTCACCCTCAGCTACATGAGGAGTTCAAGGCCACCCTGGGATACATAAGACCCTGTCTCAAAAACTCTATATCCATATTCAATGTGTGTCATATAGTGTGTGTGTGTGCGTGCGTGTGTGCGTGCGTGCGTGCCTGCCTGCCTGTCTGTCTGTCTGTCTGTTGCTTATTCCTACCAGATAAAATGGTGCTTTGGGAACTTGCTAACTCTATATTATAAGCTGACTGATATTGCAAACTTCAGTTCCTTCTTCCTCACCTGGTTTCTTCCTGATGCTATAAATGGAGAGGAAATTTTATGAGAAATTGGTATTGTTTGTACAATGTTTTCCCTTAACTTTCCAGTGTCCAGTGGAGTGTGTTAGTATTCAGAATGTGGACCAGGCTACCTGGTGCAAGTCTTTCCAGCCTTCTCAGTCATCTTGGGAGATGTATGTGGATGTATTTTTCAGGACATGCTGCTGGAGTAATGTATCAGTCAGTGTCAGACTGCACAGCTCTGAGCTCCATTCACCACTTTTAAAGCCCTTGTGCTTGGTGTAATCAAAGTGCACAGAGATCATAACCTTCTCAGAGTCATCAACCCTGATTGGGCAGCAGAAACATAATCAATTTCATCTAGTTAAGAATCTTAGCATTCATCGAAGCCCCTCAGAGAAGGGAGATGTGATGAGTTCGTAATGAATTCTGAATTATACATGGAATAATGAAATAGCTCAGCATTCCAGCTCTGCTTAGCCTTGGGCATTTGGAGATAGCCCGGCTGTCCTAGGGCTTCTTGTGCTGATAGAAATGCATGAATTCAGCCTTAGTGGGAAGTAGCTCTGAAATTTGTTAGCTGTAAGACTACAGGGGTTAGTATGGTGTGGTGGTGCATGCCTTAATCCTAGCACTTGGAAGGCAGAGGCAGGCAGATCTTTGTGAGTTCGAGGCCAGGTGGTCTACATAGTGAGTTCCAGGATAGTTGGGGCTACAGGGAGACTCTGTCTCACAAAAAAAGAATACAGGGATTGAGGCTAGCAAGGTGCAAATGATATCATCATGTGTTGTATTTTGTGTGTCTTCATTTGCTGGCTCGTTCACATGTAGACCCTTGGTGACAGGGAGAGGATAATCTGTTGAATCTATCTATTGGAATTTTCCTGGGATTTTCTTGAGAGAGTGTGGCAGCAGAGCCTGGAGAGCAGCGTAAGATTAGAAACAGCACTCCACGGACATGGTCCCCAAGACAGCAAGGCCAGCCACACAGAACTGCTCTGTTAGCAGCAAGCCCAGCCTTGAGACAGCACCCCTGCCCCCCCTCACTTTGACCTATGGTCCCCTCAGGGGACAATTCAAACAGGTTCCTTCTGAAGTCCAGAGTCTCCATCAAACCTAGATTTCTGACCTTTGCTTTTCTTCTTGACCTTGTCTGTTATCTCTGTGGATAAAGGAGAATAGACTAGAATCGAAGGAAGCTCATGGAAAGTTGTGAAGTCAGCCGGTCCAGCTTCGGGTGCCTTGTGAAGGCTCCCTTGTGGATGGAACCTTTTGTCCTCTTGAATGCTGTGAGCTACTTTTTCCATGTGTTCTGTAAGCAATGCCTGTCACAGCCTCCCTTTGAAACAGGGAAGAAAACACTGAAAAGAGAGAGGACACTTTGTTACATTTTCAGGAGTAAACATCAGTGATGTGGATGCTGCTGGAATGTTATTTTCTACTTTACCAAAAACATGTTGTGTTTTGCCCCATGTTGAACATAGAATCCAGGTCCTCATGGTCAACATCCAGTGTGTGACACATGATGAAAAGACAGAGGATATAGCAATAGTTTGTTTAATGATTACATGGAAAGAAAGGGGCTTTTTAAAGTCTTATTTTATTTATTTATTTGTCTTTTTGAGACAGGGTCTCCCTGTAGCTCCAGCTGACCTGGAACTCACTACGTAGACCAGGCTGGCCTTGAACTCACAGAGATCTGCCTACCTCCGCCTCCCAAATGCTGGGATTAAAGGTGCGCACCACCACCCCCGGCTAAATCTTATTTTACCTTTTTATCTCTGGTCATCTAAGGCTCACGGACAGATGGGTTCTGCTGGGAAGATATGGGGTTTCTCCATTTTTCAATCTCAGAATTACCAGCAATGCTCAGGCTTTCATTTAAAGGTGCATCATGAAGACACAGCTGCCAACCCCAGGTGAGTTTCTCTGACATGTAGAAAGCTACCACTTACATAGTTCATTGGTCATGTGGTTTCTCCCAACCTCTGTGAGCCACATACCATGAAAGTGTAGGACCAAGGATATATTCCAGTAAAACAGTGTTTGTGATTAAAAATATAAAAGCCAAGCTGGAGATGGCGGTTCATACTTATAATCTCAGACCTTGGAAGGTAGAACTATCCCTGGTTCAAAATTATTAGGAAGACCAAGAAGTCAAAGTTATTCCCAGCTACATAGCAAGTTGGAGGCCAGCCTGGGCTACACAAGACCCTACAGTCCAAACCAAAACCAAACACTAATCGGGTCTGGCCCCTAGGTCACGGTTTAAGGTTTTTGATCTAGATGTCAGGAGACATCTAAAACAAAAAGTAACCCTAGGAAGTGGGAACAGGGTGCATGAGAGGCTCGTTCTCGGGCTGGGCAGGAAGGGGCAAGGTCAGCTCTCTAGATATTTTTCTGTTGAGTGCTAAACAAGTTTGTGAAGTGGGAGTTCGGGGACTTTCTCAGCACATACGTAAGAGCTCTCTTCCCTTGTCCAGGAGGTCTGCCATGGAGGACCATCCAGTAGGGGACCTTTCGGTGGGCAGAACTCTCCTCTAAACTCACACTAGAACAGTTCAGGCATGTATCCCAGAGGGTGTCCTTGCTTAGAGTGTGGTGGTGAGGATTCAAGCCCTTCAGCACTTACAGGAATAGAGGACAACTAGGACCATGAGACGTTGTGAAGGAGGATTTGCTAGGTCCCTGGCCCCAGCCCCCAACCTTCCTGTACCTCACCCTCTGCTAGATCATATGACGTCTCTGCCCTCTGCAGGGTGCAGTGACTGAGGATACCTTGACTGTCAGCTCGTGCCGGGTCCTCACTTCCTATCTGATGGAAAAGGCCATGACTTCTAAGCACTTTCCCATTTTGAACATCAGTCCAGAAAATTAATGATGGGGCCTGGGGCTGGGAGTGTCTGGCTCTTACTGTGTGTGAACTGCCTGCTTTGTACAAACTCCACGCAGTTTTGTGTCTCTGAGTCCAGTGATGGCTTGACGTGATGCTCGTAGTCATCCTTACTCAGCAGACTGCATGGGCTCTGAGCATCTCACAGGGGTCTCATTTTGAAGATTAACTCTCTTTGTAATGGCCTACTATCATTGTGCTTGTTAAAAGAACCTCATCACGATGCTGGACAGATGGCTCAGTGGTTAAGAGGACTGGCTGCTCTTGTAGAGGACCCGGGTTCAATGTCCAGCACCCACATGGCGGCTAACACTTACATACTTGCAAACAATACACGCATATACATAAAATAAAAATAATAAAATATTTTTTAAAAAGAGCCCCATTATGAATTCAAGGCGGAGCAATATCACTAATTCATATCTGTAGAAATGCTCTCAGCTTCTGTTTCTCCATTTCTTTCTTTGAAATCATGGGGCTCAGGGGCTTAGCAGTTAAGAACCCTGGCTGCTCTTCTGAGGACATGGGTTCAGAACCCAGTACCCATAGGACAGCTAACAACTATCTGTAACTCCAGTTCCAGGGGATCTGGCGCCCTCTGGACGTATTGTACGCACATGGTGTGTTTAAATACATGCAGGCAACGCACTCATACACACACAATAAAAATAATCCAAAAAAAAAATTAAAGCATGGGGTTTGGCTAAATATTCTGAAATTATGTGACTTACCATTTATAGCCTATATAAAATGTTTTTTTTTTTTTAAGTATGAGACTGTGTCCCCCTGGCTGGTGGAAAACTCATTATGTAGACTCCTGGCTAACCTCAAACTCACAGAGATCCACTGGCCTCAGCCTTACTAGTTCTGGGATTAAAGATGTGCATCCCCTTGTCCAGCTAAAAAGTGTAATTTTAAATACTGGCTCTTCTTGAGATAGGGAATACTTGTTCTCATAACATGAGGTGGAAAAGTCACCATTATCTCCCAGGGTGGAACGCTTAGAAGAATACTCTGTGTTTTCAGTGTCTCCACGTGACCCTGGTGTCTGCTAAGCATGTGTGGCGTAGGGACAGACACTTGTGTCTGCTTCCACTCTCCAGCTGCAGGATCTTCAGGATGAGCCACCGGAGTTTGGGAAACAAAATGTCCCGGCCAGGGGGTGGGTTAAAAGACACAATTATAGGAATTATTATTCTTCTTATTTAGTATAATTACAGAGTGCTTTTCTCTGAGGAGTCACAGAGAAAGATTGAACCAGTTGGAGTTATTTATCCTGGAGTGGGGAACCCGGGAGGGAGACACAACAGTTTGGAGCCTTTAAGAAGCTTGCTTCTTCCTCCTCTCACCAAAGGCAGATGAAGAAATTGGTGGCAGAGCTCTAAGTGACAGTGCCTGCTAAGAAGTACAGGGTAGCTGCAGAGTGCTTCAGTGACCTTCAGAGGGTACTTCTGGAAGGTTCTGGATACTGAACTTGGATGTCCTGCCTCAAGCCAGACATCGGACTTTAAGACTTACATTGTGGGGACAAAAGACCACTCAAAGATCTGCAGGGCAGACCGGGAGCCCTGGCGCCACCGTCCCTCAGCCCCATGTTAGTTACACATAGGAAGGGCAGCCTTGAAGAAGACAAAGCAATTCAGCAAATGTTACTGGAACAAAGTCACAGCTTGAGGAGAGGCCCCGGAAGAGTGGCCTGGGTTTGCTGAAGGGAAGAGGCCTTCTGCAGGTGGGGGAGCCCAGCTGCGGACAGTGGGGATTTTAGCCCAGGCTTGGCCTTTGGAGCACCCATAGAGGACATCGCTCCCACTTCCCGCTCCCTTCCCTCCAGCTGCACCCCAGCTGTTCCCAGGTCCGGTTTCCTGTGTCCCACAGAGGGTGCCGGCTCTTCCCCACCGAGCTGATTCCCAAGCAGACTGAGGACAAACAGGGTGGGGTCCCCTGTCTACTTCAGCGTGGTGATTTTATAAATGAATGAGTGGGGGATGGAAAAACACAAAGAAAGAGACAACATACAACAAATTGGAACTGAACTCCAGATTTGATAAAAGTTCCCAATTTTCAAATGTTAGCAACTGATTATGATAGTGTCCATCTGTATTGAGCTATAATTTGACAAATAATTGTGTGTATATATTTTGAGTGTAAATGTTTTTTTAAAGATTTATTTGTGTGTTTGTGAGAGAGACAAAGAGAGAGACAGAGACAGAGACCCACAGAGACAGGAATGTTAGGTCTATGTAGTGTCCTCAGAGGCCAGAAGGGGGCATCATATCTTCTGAGCTGGAGCTATAGGTGGTTGGGAGCTCTGCAAGTGTATCAAGTACTCTTAACCACTGAGCCACCTCTCCAGTCTCCAGTAAATAATGTTTTAATGTACATTGTGAAAATAATCTTCTTAGTCAATCTAGTAAACTACCACCTTTCATAGTGGCCTTTTTTTTTTTTTTTTTTTTTGGTCTTTTCGAGACAGGGTCTCCCTGTAGTCCCAGCTGTCCTGGAACTCACTCTGTAGACCAGGCTGGCCTTGAACTCACAGAGATCCTCCTGCCTCTGCCTCCCAAGTGCTAGGATTAAAGGCGTGCACCACCACGACCAGTGAGAATCCAAGTTCTTAATTACTGACTAGCTGCTGAAACTGAGCATTGTCTAACTTCTCTGATTTCTGGTTTCATCCCGTAAATGTGAAAAGAAACAGCTTCATAGCACTGTTATGAGAACAAAAATAATAGAAGCAATTAATTACTCTAGTGCTTCGCATGCTTGGTGAATCTCAGTAACACAATGCCTCTGAGCATGTCAGAGTATTGAACCACATGAAGTTGCTGGTGTGACATCCTGGTTTAGACCAATAAAAATGTCAGGCTCTGGCGTAGTGACATGTATCTGTAATCAAGCCATCTGGGAGGCTGAGGCAGGAGAGTGAGCTTTAGGTTGACTGGGCTATATTGAAAAACCCAGTCTTGAAAAAACAAGAGAGGAAAATGTTAGTTTCCTATAGTTCAATACAATGTTTTAAATATAAAATTCTATTTTTGTCTGAATTGTTCATTTATAATTAATAAGATGAATATTAAGATTATTAGGTATACTATACATTACTTAGCACTCTCAGTCTTCATACCTGTTTTTACTGCCCCTAAACCCTTCCTGTTTTCTGTTGTAGCTCATATCTCTTTCGACATAATGATTAATTTATCATGTGTATGAGAACAGTGTCTTGTGTGTTGATCCTGCTGATATGAAAGCTTCGTCAAGGTGGGGATTTAAGTCCGTTTTCACTTTTACTCTCTTCCATCCAGAATAGTATCTAGCCAGCATTCAGTAAGCTCATTGTAGAAATGTGTTGAATGAATAGATTTACACTTAACATCCCCAGAATTTGAGCTCACTAGACATTCCTTGACCCTGGAAGATGGCAAGAAGCCTGGGATTAGAACTAGAGGAAGTAGAAATGTTACTGTTCAGGATGATGACACCTTAGGGCCTTCCATCTTGAACAAGTGTTAAGAATACTAAAACTCAAGCATTGTGCCCCTAAATCTGAATAGCTGAATTCAAGTTTTGAAACTTATTTTTATTTTATGTATGTTCATGTTTGGCCTGTGTGTATTTAAGTGCATCTATGTGTGCAGTGCCCCTGGAGGCCAGAAGGTGTTGGCCGGGAACTGAAGTAAGGGAGGGTTGTTAGCCACCGTGTGGGTGTCGGAAACAAAGCCCAGATAGTCGGGAAGACTGGCCATTGTGTGAATGACTGAGTTGTCTCCCCAGCACCCTTGAATACAATTTTTAAAGAGTATTTAGGAACTGGAAAGATGGCTGGGCCATGAAGTGTACTGGGTATTCTTGCAGAGGACCTGGGTTTGCAAGTACCTGTAACTCTAGATTCAAGAAATCTGACGCCCTCTTCTCCTTTCGCGTACTTGTCGGCAAATCACACAACACAAAATAAAAATAAATGTTTAAAAAATTTTTTTTAGTGCTAAGAAGCATTTAGTCAACGTTTTTGTCTTCTTGTATTTTATATGTTTTCTTAGTGATGCTGAAGGATGAACTCAAGGACTCACACACACCAGCCAGTCGTGACTGGCTGGTGTGTGTGAGTCCTTGAGTTTGAAAAGTATAGTAGTTTTGAAAAGATTATTATGACTGTTGGTTAGTTTGCTCTTAAATAGAAGGAAGTTGGGCTTGCATGGGACTCTGGTTTGTGTGTATACACACTCTGTGTATATATACATGTGCACGCACATACATAGACTGTTCAGTTCAAATTATGTAGGGGAGGAAAGTGAAGTTCAGGGAGTGCTGTAGGAGGATACAGGCCAACTGGATCCAGGAGACACTGTGGAAATGTGGCATTGTCTCTGGGAAATGTGGCATTGTTGTCTCTGAAGAAATGTCTGGACAGCCTGCCTCAGAGAAGAGTGCAGATAAGGAAAGTGACAAGCTGCCTGAGTGACTCCCGGCAGCCCGGGGCACAGGCCCCAGCTGATTGCCCTGCTATTTTTGGCATTCCACATATCAGGACTAAATGCCCATGGCCACAAATATGGTAAGTCCTCAGAGAATTCTGGGAGGTGCTACCTTCTCAAGGCTCCCTGCTCTTGCCCCCAGTCCTCCATTGAAATAGCTGCTTGTGACCAACCCCTGCTCCCTCAGTAGGAGGAGCTTTACATTCCCCAAGGCAGATATTTTTAGATGGGATGTTCTGTCTAAAGTGTTAACTAATTGAATTATCAAGTTTCCTATTTGGACTCAGAGAATGGCAGTGGACGAGGGAGAGGGCCTCCCAGACCAAGTAAGCATTTAACCAGAGTGTATTTTTCCTATAGAACTATTGCTTTCCCTAAGAGGTTGTGTCATTCATATATATATATATATGAATATGTATATTGTTCCTGGGGTGGAAAGTAGAAGATATGTCCCTAAAGCCACGAGTAGCTAGAGCTGGGAACGTGTCGAATGTTCTTTCTGCTGTGATCTGGAGCATGGGTATGTTTTACCTCTGTTACCATTTGGAGTGTGTCTGTAAGATGTGAGAAGATGAGGGAAGATGAGGGGTCACTGGAGGAAGTCCAATGAACCCCAATGTGTGAGGACACTTAAGGAGTCATACTTTTTTTTTTTTTCTCAATGAATTCGCGGGTGTTAACATTCAGCCTTTTCTGATACAGCAATGATAAGTGGAATATGAAACTTTGCATTTAGGGGAAAGAATATTGGGGAGTAAAAGTGTGGTTTTTGAAACTCAAATTGTAAATGGAGGAGCTCCTTGGAGGTTAGACATAGATTTTCATCTCTATTTCAGTTAAGTTCTGGAATATAAGTTGTGTTACTTAGTAACTTTCAATAATTGACCAAATAACCCTTTTTTTTTTTCCCTTAAAGGATGTTATCCTGAAGAGGAATAGATGTTTACTTTATGTGGAAAAATATCTTTGAAGTATTTGATGCTGGGGATTCAGATGGCAAGAGGCTTAGGTAGGCAGTAGGCAATAGGTTCAGGATACTGTTCCAATCGTTAAGGGTTGTGTGTGATGCCCATGTCTAACTACCTGCGCCCTTTCCAGTTGTAATACCTGCCTCTGACTGGAGTGGGTGGTCTTTATTAAGCATACATCAAATCCTGAGCACAGGATGAACATTTTGTTTAAAAATTAGTGAACTAGCTGTAATGACTGTAGCAAAGACATTCTAACAGCAAGCACGTAGCTGTTTATTCAGCCACTCAGGTGTGCTCAGGGTGCTCAGAAAGGAACTGTCATTTCACTGTTTTAAAAGCAATTTAGAGGGGTCTGGAGAGATAGCCTAGTGGTTAAGAGCACCAACTGCTCTTGCAGAGGACGCAGGTTCGATCCTCAGCACCCACATGGTGGCTTAGAACCATCTGTAACTCCGATTCCAGGAGAACTCTAGTTCCAGGGGAATCCAAGACCCTCTTCTGACCTCCATGGCATTGCACAACATGGGTGCACAAACCTACATGCAGACAGTACATTCATACACCTACAAAAATAAATAAAATTAGAAAAAAAGCAATTTAGAGAGCTCTTCTGCAATTTCTAACTTTATTTTAAGTGGATCCAGGTGTCATCTTCCCTGGTCTTGAAGACTGAGTTCATTTGCTGTGGTCTCAACCTTCCATGACCTTGTGAACATAACTACATTACAGCTAGTGGATGGAATTTTAACCTCAGAGGACCTTCGCCAGCATTCTGTGTGCCTCAGAGAAAAGCTCTTACAAATAAAACTTTGAGACTTATAATAAACCTTGGGTATTGTAACGTACTAGAAATATAAACATATTGGCAACTGGATTCTAAAACCTACATACTCTAAAACTAATCAGCTTCCTCATCAAAAGTTATGAGCCAAATTTTTCAATTCAGAGGTGTGCCCTACACCATTAGGTACAGGACCAGAGAATTCAACATCTAATCACAATATACTCACACGAGTTAGCCTTGAAAACACTGAAAGCTGTGAAATGTTTGAGCCAAGCACACATATAGCATATGTTAAAGGATATACCTGAAAAACTCTGATCTTTTATGAATTAATAAGATTAAAATAAACAGCTCTGAGCCCCAGAAGGAATGTGTAGGAAAGCAGACCATCTCATTTCTGTTTTCTGTCAGAATATATCAACTACGTGGTGAAAGCATTCAGCCCTGGTCCATATGTACAGTGTTTTCTGTTTTAATGTCTATGCTGTTTAAAAAAAAAAAAACAAAAAACAACGTGTAATAAAATGACAGGCTGAATCTGAAATCCCCATGCTCTGAGCACTACTGGCTCTGGAAGGGTACTGACCCGATACAGATCACAGGGCTGGCCTGTCACAACAGAGCATGGGTGACTGCCGGGGCCAGCTGTGTTGGAAAATGAGTGAGATTTCTTCCTTTCCTGGCTTTATCTCTGACTTGAACAGAAGCATGAATGGTTTGTCTGCATAAACTGCACTATGGAGAAGATCCTTGCTAAGAGGGTATGGTAGATAATTGATTGCTGTGTAATTCCTGCTACTTCTGTTTAGCTTCTAACTTCTACCATGTCGGGTAGAGATTTTTCTACAAGATTATGTGTTTTATGTTGGGGAGATGGTTTCAGGGATCTTGCAACTTGTTAACGTGAAACGTTTGCAGCATAAACCTAGAAAGGTAGACTTACATGTTAGAAAGGTGTAGACTTACCTGTACCTCTGCTCATTTTAGAAACAGCCTGCCCAGCTTGCTTCTAATCACATCTGTATGGAAGAATTAGCTTTGACACAGAGGATTGTTGAAAAGTTAACTCCTAAAGTTGAACTCTTAAATAATGTTCCTGAAGCAGACTGATTGTAATATTAAACAATTTCAATTTTATAGCCATGGAAATGTGGATTTTAGGGGAAGCTATGGATAACCTCCTGACAGGAATTTTTTCTAAATTCTCAGAAAATACCCCAAAATATCAAATGGATATTCTAGGATTATTTCATTTTATGTCTTCCAACTCTGATTTCTTCTGTTTTGTGCTTGGTTTCAGCCATCCATACAATAATAAATGCATGCTTAGTTGTCAGAGGGATCTCTTCATTTTGTTGTTAATGATTTTTAACTGAGGAAAATTAGAAGCAAGTATGATCATATATATATAGTCAATTTAACATAACCAGTCTTGCCTTTCTGCTTTTGAGACCAGAGTTTCTTATTTTGAAGTAGGATCATTTAATATATAGTCAGTCAAATAAGTTTGTTTTCACCACTGTGATAATATGACAAAGCCATAAATTTGTTTACAGCCAAGTTAAAGTAATATTTGTAAACCAAAAGAGAATTTGATATGTTATATTTTTGAATTTTTCTATAATGTTAAAGAATTTTTAGTCATAAAGCAAAATAATACTTCTTATACAAATGCAAAATATTTATGTTTTATATTTTTATAATCAGCAAAAGCTGGAAATAAAAATTAAACTGTCTCATCTAATTAGACTGTGGATAAGTATATGTCATTAGATTCTGTATCATCAGTTTCAGTGTATATCAGGAAAATATCCATAGCATCGGAATGGTAGAGAAGAAATTCCTTCAGGAGTCTCTTTACTTGTGTACAATAGAGCTTTGTGATAGCAAATATTTCTGGGGAGTTGTATTGGGTTGTTAGTAGTGATTTCATTTCCCTTAAGTCAGGCAATAGGTGAGTGGAACTCAGTGGTAGAACTGCTTTGTGGAACCTAGATGTCCTTCATATTCAGTTTAGAGTTCTTGGTTGTTTTGCATTTATGCTCATTGTTCTAGCATATCATTCATTCACATGTTTCTGTAATCCTGCCACGTTTTGAGAGTTCTTGGAACTATCTGACAAATTATCATTAAACACAGGCTGTCTTCCTCATCCCTTGGTCACCAGAAGCTCATTTGAAGCTCTCAGGAAATACGTCTTGGGGTTGTTAATCATCTTCTTTGGAAAGTACAGTCTCTCATGATTTCAAGATACCAGGGACTAGGTTTTTAAATATCTTAAAATAATTTAAAGGAGAAAATCCACTAGTTAACTTTCCACCTCAGTGACCCAAACCAGTTAGTTCCAGTCTAGAAATTTCCCTGAGTCAGGGTTTTATGGCTGCAGTTGTGTTTATGCAGCAGAGGCATGTTGTCTGTGAAGAACGTCCATGCCCTTTTCCAGCAGGGACAAGTGGTGCTTTTTCCTCGTGTGTCTTTTGAGTTGATATTCTGAGGACAGTGTTTTCCTCAAGAAGTGTGTGATGCCCAAGTGTTTGGAGTGTGCGGACAGGGGGTATCTATCAAGGTGAAAGAGGAAGACAGTCTCAGGTATGAAGAATAGATAGGCAGCACCTAGAGTGCTGCTGGTCGGTACTGTAGGAAGGTACTGACGCTGAATTCAAGCCACTTCTTCCTGCCCAGCCGTGGCTGGGGTATCTCTTTGGAGGAATTGGACTTTGGTATCACAAGGTCAAAATTTGCTGTAGACCCAGCATTTTCAAAATGGTCACTAACATGAAGATGATCCTGAGATCCTTCAGGGCAAAGGACCTTCCCGCCCAGCTATAGAGTTGATTGAGGTCGGTTTCCTGCCCACACTTCAACCAAAGCAACACATCACAGAAGACCAAATGCTCAGGCAGATACAGGATCCGACCGTCGTCTCTTGGCAGGCCTTAAAGAGATTTGCAAACCCATTAAATAATGTCTTCTCAGCAATTTTGTTTGTGTGGGAGAAATGGAAATAACGTGCTAAATTTACTTATTTATTTGAAAATAAGTTAATTTAAAAATTTCAGTTTTGTTTTCCCTGGGAATCAACAATAATAGTTAAGAGTATAAAGGAATCGGGGCTGGAGAGATGGCTTAGCAGTTAAGAGCACCGACTGCTCTTGCAGAGGACCCAGGTTCGATCCCCAGCACCCACATGGCAGCTGAGAACCGTCTTTGGCTCCAGTTCCAGGGGAATCTGACGCCCTCTTCTGACCTCTGCGGCATTGCACAACATGGGTGCACGAACCTACATGCAGACAGTACATTCATACACATAAAAAGTAAATAAAATTAAAAAAAGAATATAAAGGGACCCTAGACAACCAAATTCCAGAGCAGCTGTTATGAGTACATTGCAAGGTCAGGATTGTGTGGCCGGGCTTTATGCTCAGCTTATTACTAAAAAGCTTTAGGCAAATAAGGTCAAGTTCATGGGTTCAGCCCCTATGTAGTTGGCGATGTCCATTGATTTTAATGGTCATGGCCAAGCAAGCTATCCTATTAAATATAAGAAGCAACTTTAGGAGATGGAGAGATATTTGAGTGGTTGACAGTGCATCCTGCTCTAGCAGTGAATTGGAGTTGAGGTCCCAGCACCCACATCAGGCAGTTCACAACTGACTGTAACTCCAGCTCTAGGAGATCCAATGCCTTTGACTTCTTCCAGCACCTACATCTCTACACATGTACCCAGACACAGTCACACATGCACACATGCACACACGCACAAACATACACAGGAATACACACAGAGACACAAGCACACATGATTAAAAATAAAGTATATCTTTTAAAAATAAGCCTCTTTAAAGTAAAACAAATGATAATAGTTACTAGGCATGGTGTAAAGCTGATCTTTCTAAGCATTGCTTGTATCAGATCTTCAGAGTTAATAGCCTGTGAGTTGAATCTTACAACTGTTTACATTTTATAATAAGGAAACTTTATTGTTTGAATTTCTGGTCTATGATCAAATGGTTTTTGAATTGCAGAGCCAGGTTTGAGCTGAGACAAGGTAGGTCTAGGGTCTGAACTCTGAAATTGCTAGGCAAGTGACAGAATAGCCTTCTCTATTTCCAAGCATTTACTATATCTGATGAAGAGGCTCTAAATTAGCATATTTGTCCTCAGACGCCAAGGGTAGCTCCTTACTGTCAGCCTTTGCTTCCAGTATTTTATAGTAGATTGTTAGGTGTTAAGAATACATGGGGCTGGAGAGGTAGCCTAGCAGTTAAGAGCACCAACTGCTCTTGCAGAGGACCCAGATTCGATCCCCAGCACCCACATGGCAGCTGAGAACCGTCTGTAACTCCAATTCCAGGAGAACTCCAGTTCCAGGGGAATCTGACACCCTCTTCTGACCTCCGCGGCATTGCACGACATGGGGGCACAAACCTACATGCAGACAGTACATTCATACACATACAAAAATAAATAAAATTTAAAAAATTAAAAAAAAAAGAATACAGTAACTGGATATTTCCTCTACCATCTCGTAACAGTTTGTAAACTACAAACTCTAATCACCTCTCCAGTAACCAAGATAACCAACCTGACTTTGGAATACAGTCTCTTAAGTGTTTTACTTTGTATAGCAAAAACTTTCTATCTTTACTACATGTTTTCCTTGCTCTTAAAAATAAAGACCAGTTGTTGTCAGGGGTGGTGGTAGCACATGCCTTTAGGCCCAGCACTCAGGAGGCAGAGGCAGGTGGATCTCTGTGAGATTGAGGCCAGCCTGGTCTACATAGTGAGTTCTAGGCCACCTGAAGCTACAGGGAGACCCTGCATTAAAAGGCAAAGCCGGTCACACTTTCCAGTTCAAATTTTGACAAAGGAAAGCACAGATGTCAGGTGAAGACCAGTTAGGATGCCCAAATCATGTAGTCGTTCTGATTTCACTAACTTCATCTTAAAGTATATTTTCTAATTCTGGGCATGGTGGCACACACCTTTAATCCCAACACTAGGGAGGCAGAGGCCGGTGGATCTCTGAGATCCAGGTCAACCTGCTCTACTCAGTGAGTTCCAGGTGGGCTGGGGCTGCAGGGAGCCCCTACCCCCTATTTTTTTCTCTGTTGCTAGTTCCTATTCGTTACACTTTTGTCCAGTATAAGCTTATTAAGGCTATAGATACAACCCAGTGCTTTCCAACACCAGAGAGGATCTGAGTTCAAGTCTCGGCAACCAACAAGAACAGCAACTGCACTTAAACTTCGCTGTATTTTTAGCAAGAGCTTTAATTTAAGATCATTTTATTGATCATGGATTGAAATATAAATTAAACATTTATAGATGTTCTGATTTGATTATTAGACATTGTATACATGTGTTGAAATATGTTGAACCACACAGATACATACCATTATTATGTCAAAATTTAAATGGAAGAAACAGTACATTTTTTGGCATGTTCACTAAGAAACCTTTTCTTTATGAACTCCAGAGAAGGTGGATGATTCCACTTACCCACAGTTCCAGCAGGACTCCAGCTGCACCAGCTGGCATGCACAGTTCAGCATAATAAATTCGAGAACCCATGCTTTCACCAGCCAACGCCTCTTCTCCCTCTGGAACCATGAGTCTCACCCTTCAATTCCTCTGGGCCTTTAGACTACAGGCCTTTAATTATCTGACCAGGAAGCCCAAGTCCTGTGTGTTGTCATTTCCTGGCTGATTCTTACCACAAAGAATATTATTTGTGGAATGCAGGACAATGTTTTTGCTCATCATATTAAGCCTGTCCATACTCAGAAATGAAGTTGTTTATTTCCTGCTCTAAAAAAACTTTTTTAAAGAACTTAAGAAAATGTTCGTCTACACCAGCAAATGCTTTTTCTCCTTCTACCTAGACCAATTTTAGCTTATCGCTGTTTCAGATGCTATATTTAAAATGTAAATTGTTCCCTGGATTAAATATTTTAGGACTCACTCCAAAACCTCCCACATAATAAGGATCCTTAAGCAGGAGGCTTTCTCCTTGTTCTGATTCATAACACACCAAATAAACAGAAACTTACCAGTAGCAAACATATTTTATGTAATTCACCATGCAAAATAACAGAAGCACACTTCTGTGCTCCCTAAGTGGTGCAGTATTCAAGGACTCTATAAGATGCATACGATGTATTTTTGAGGGACTGCACAGATCGTTTATTGTTGTTGAGCTAACCTGTGAAGTGATTTTTTTAATTTGTGTTATTAACAAAGACTTCCACATTTTGACTGCATAATATTATTCAATTCTCTCATTTTTTTCAGCCCATCACCTATGAGGACTAGATCCTATTTATACAAGTGACATGTTTTGTAGGACATGGGAAATAATGTAGATGGTTCTTTGGTGAAAGGGAAGTTCAATCCCTGGAATTTGGAATTCCATTTATCTTCTTGGCAGAAAAGTGTTTAGCCAAGAAGTTTTACTAGGTTAACTGCAATATTCTCTTCTTATATCATTAAGTTTGAGGAAAGACATTAAACCTATGATTATTAGTAATTTTCTTGCCAAGATTCACCCAAGGAAGCAAGGGCTTATTTTGGAGAGACAGTCAGGCCAGGATGCATCTGAGGTGGCCACTCGCACAGAACCTGTGGTTCTGAAGCAAAGGGCAGAGGACTTGAGGCCTGCCCTTTAGTAGTCCACTTCTTCCCGCAAGAGTCCAGATCCTAAAGGTTCCCTAACCTTCCAGAACAGCTACTTGGATGGGTGTCCAAATACCTGAGCCTCTGGGGGACATCTCACATTCAAATCATTGCAGCAAGAAACCAAAGTTCTGTCATTTTGAGTCATTTTTCTTTGATTCAGTTTTCTATCTTTGTAGAAGATAAGATACAGTAACCTCTGCTTAACTCAAGAAATAAAGTATGTAAGCCTGGAGTGGTGGTGCATGCCTTTAATCCTAGCACTTGGGAGGCAGAGGCAGGCGGATCTTTGTAAGTTCAAGGCCAGCCTGGTCTACAGAGCAAATTCTAGGATAGCTGGGGCTATAGGGAGACCCTGTCTCGAAAAGACCAAAAAAAGAAAAAAGAAAGAAAGAAAGTATGTATGTAAAAGAAGAAAAAGGTAGAATTGGGTCTGGAGAGATGGCTCAGTGGTTAAGAGTGCCAAGTGCTCTTGCAGAGGACCTGGGTTCGATTCCCAGCACCCACATGGTGGCTAAGAACTGTCTTTAAGCTGGGAGTGGTGGTGCACGCCTTTAATCCTAGCACTCGGGAGGCAGAGGCAGGTGGATCTCTGTGAGTTCAAGGCCAGCCTGGTCTACAGAGTAAGGTCCAGGACAGCTGGGTCTATAGGGAGACCCTGTCTCAAAAAAAAAAAAAAAAAAGTAGAATTAAACTTTTTTGTTCTGGAAGAAACAAGCTGTTTCTTGGTTAATTGAATGATTAACAAACTGACAAGCTATTTGTTGGCTAATATTGAATCATTAGCATACTCGATTTTTGCTTATGAGAGTACTGCTTCAGCTTTCTACTCTGCAGTCACATAGTAGATATTATGAAGGTGAGGCTGTGCCCAAGTCCTTGGTGCTGTAATGAAGACTTCATAAGATATAGCCAAGTGTTCCTTCAGGGGTCAAGAGGGCCTGGTTGCTTCAGACAGCCTCTTTTGCTGGTGACCAAGAAAGCATTGATTATTAAGCAATTATTTCTCAGGCCTCCTAACTCACAGGAGAACATGAGGGAGTTTCTTAAAAGACATGATCATGGAAGGAAAAGTCATGGCGGATGAATGAGATGGGGCAGAGTACATAAGAAAGGGGCGACTGGTCATGAGAAAGCGGGAGATGCCTCCTGGCATCGCTGCCGTCTCAAGCCCTCACCTTCTTCCTAATACACAGAAAAATCTTTAGGTCTTACATTAATATTTGGGCAATTCTATCACCTACTGTATACATGAACTATATACGCCAGCATCACCTGCTATCTCAGTCAAACTTCTACGAGTTCTTATTTTAACTCAGTGGGAAAAGAAATTGCCTGATATAAACATGACAATTATCCAAAAGGACTGAATTTTCCTTACATTAATGTTCCATATTTGTGTATTTAACAAGGAAAGAAAAGGAAATGCTCTACCTGTGATGGTTGATACTGTCAACTTGACGCATATGGAATCACCGGGAAATAAGCCTCTGGGTGTGCCTGTGAGGGGTTGAAATTGGGTTAATAAAGGTGGAAGGGCCCACCAGTGTCCTGGGCTGAATAAAAAGGAGAAACTGAGCTGAGCACCAGTGTTTATCTCTGTGTGCTTTGAGACAGCAGAGGTCATGTGACCAGCTGTCTGAGTTCCTGCCTCTCCCTCACAGTTCTAGGGTCGTTTCTGTTGCCAGGACAAATACCCTGAGCCAAAGCAACTTAGGGGAGAAGAGGGTTTATCTGAGCTCACGCTCCTAGGTGGGAGTCTGCTGTCTAGGAAAGTCAGGGCAGGGACTTGATGCAGGCCTGCTTGCTATTGCTCGCAGCATTACCTCAGACCAAGGAAGTCAAGAAGTACAGCGGGAGCCATGCTGGATGGTGCACAGGCTGGCCAACATTTAACCAGCTTTTTTTTTTTTTTTTTTTGTATGTGTATGAATGTACTGTCTGCATGCAGGTGTGTGCACCCGTGTCGTGCAATGCCGCGGAGGTCAGAAGAGGGTGTCGGATTCCCCTGGAAGTGGAGTTAAAGATGGTTCTCAGCCGCCTCGTGGGTGCTGGGAATCAAACCTGGGTCCTCTGCAAGAGCAGTCGGCGCTCTTAACCGCTAGGCCATCTCTCCAGCCTGCCAGCTTTCTTATATAGTTCAGGACCACCTGACTAGGGATGGGGCCACCTGCATTGGACTGGCTCTTGCCTCATGAACAGTTACCCACAGACATGCCCACAGCCAATTTGATCTAGACAGTTTCCCAGTTGAGATTTTCTTCCCAGATAATTCCATATTCTGTCAAATTAATAGTTAACATTAACCAGGACACTCACTATGATGGACTGTACCTTTCAAGCTGTGACCCAAAATAAACCCTTTGCCTTTTATATTGCATTTGTCAGGGCATTTTATCATAGAAATAGGAAAAAGAACTGATAGGCGGGTGCTAGTGGCTGTTCCAGGTTGCTGAGCCTGGGGCCTGCACAGCTTGTCTTAGCTCTTCTCTTGTGTACTTCGCCCAGGAGGTAGCTCAAAACATGTCCACGCACAGCAGAAGTTTCCAGTGAGTCTGGTCATGAATATTCCCACCAAGCATCTCTCACAGGAGAGCATGAGGGAGTTTCTAGAAACAGTCTCTGCACCTGTAGCTATTTTTCAGGATTATTGGTATAAACCTTTACATTTCAGAATGCCCAAAGATAAATGTTTTATTAACTTTTAAAATTAGTGTATTGTTTCACTCTTACACAACTACAGACCAGCTTGCCTTGTCAGAAAAGCCCCTGGAATGGAATCAAGTGAATGGTTAATTTTCCTTTCAAAAGTTCACAAATAGGCAGACGGCTATAACCTCCTTCCACATAGTTGCCAGGTGTTCTAGCCACAAGAGTTTGCCTATCTTTGATCGTTGAGGAAATGATCATTTGGACCATATCTTAGAACTGTCAGGACATCTGGTCAAATCACTGGCCAATTCCTAACATTATTTAGAGCATCCTTATAGCATAATACTGTGCCCATGGCTGCTGCACCACCAGGCACCCTCCATAATAGACATTAAAAGTTTTAAGTCGAAATGCTTCAAAATTTTTCTACAGATAAGTCTGTATTGAAACAGTGTTACTATATTGACTTCATGTAATTAAAACACAAAACTTGGGCTGGAGAGATGGCCTAGTGGTTAAGAACGCCGACTGCTCTTTCAGAGGACCCGGGTTCAATCCCCAGCACCCACATAGCAGTTGAGAACCATCTTTAGCTCCAGTTCCAGGGGAATCCTACGCCCTCTTCTGACCTCTGCGGCATTGCATGACACAGGTGCACAGACCTACATGCAGACAGTACATTCACACACATAATAAATAAAAAATAAAAACACAAAATTCTTTTCCTGCCAGTTTCCTATTTCCTACAATGTGAGTGAAACTGGGTTTTTTTTTTTAATCTATAATTCTCATTTTGTAGCTTTTGTTGCTGTTTTTAAGTATTGTCTTACTATGTAGCCCTGGTCTTGAACTTGGGGCAATCCTCCTGCCTCAGTCTCACAAATGCTATGATTGCAGAAGTGACCTTCCTTCCCCAGGCTGAAATTGGCTTCTTAATTCCTCAGAAAATTTCACATCAATTCATATTCTGTTCTATAACCAGGGTGGGCTTCATGTTGGGGAATGTTGGCAAGCCCCCTCCCCCACACACACACCATGACAAAACAAACTCTTGTCTATATTTTTATTTCTAATCTGACTCCAGCTGTAAAGCTTAGAGGTCTATGTGCTAAGGGAGGCAAGACCTCCCACCAGGCCTGGTTTCTAGCTCCTCCCCTCTGAGGTGAACCAGATCAGGGTACACAGACAGAGGCCAGTGTGTTTTATCAGCATACAGCATGGGGAATCTCTTTAAAACAAAAACCTGCCAGCACTCCGTGTGTCTGAGCGGCTTCCCAGCCCCTGTGTTTAAAGATAAAAATGGAATATTGTTTTGCATTTGGTTTGAGAGGAGCCATTCTGCACAGACACCCAGCAGGTTTGAAGCATGCAACAGCAGGCCAGTCTGGCAGAGGTCCCAGGGCAAAGATGTGAACCATGCCAAACATGTGTGAGGGGGTGCTGACCTCATTTCAGGGAGGAGCTGAGGTTCTTCCAGCAGAATCCTAGCACACAAGGGCTGTCCTGCTCCTGTCATCAGGACTGTGCGGAGGCAGCCCTGGACTTTGAGATTGATGATGACAAATAGAGATAGACGCTTTAGTAGCATTCTCTGCCCTGGTTAAGTTACTACCCTCTTCCCCTTCTCTTCTGACTGATCCATGGATAGAAAATACTGGATTATTTTCCATTACTAGATGGCAATTAAATAAAAAAGTGAAAGCTTAGTTATTCCAGATCCTCTCCGAGTGTTCGAGTATTTTCAAGTACGTGTTATGGAAGGCACTTGCAAAGTTCTCTTTTTTCTGCAGATTCCCCTACCCCATTCCTTACAACTAGCCAACATTCAAGAAACTACTCGAGTTGGGGAACAACCAGAAATCTCAACAGTGTGCTGGAGAGCCAGGGTTTTACTGACAAGCAACAGATTGCAGCATGAATGTCGCACTTGTCTGGGATTGTGTAACTGTGGACATTCTTTTGAACTTGGTGGGAAATTAGATCACTGTGCAAGATATCTGTAAAATATCATCAAACAATGTTTTACTATCAGATATCTGGAAGCTCTGAATGGTGACTGTGTACGGATATGTTCCACTGTTCCAGCCACAATCCAGCTCTAGTCCAGTAGGAAAAAGAATAATCCATTCTTTTTGTTTTGTTTGATTTTGTTGTTTTGAGACAAGTTCTCTCAGTATAGCTCAAACGGAGTTGAGACTTAGCATGTAGCCCAGGCTGGTTTTGAGTTTATAAGTCTTGCACTCTAGTCCCCCAAATGCTAGACTTACAAGGATTAGAGGTTGTAGCACCACACCTGCTCCCCCAGTCTATTCTTTCTTTGATGTGCTTGGTCAGAGCAACAGGTTCACAGCAAACCTCAAAGCCTTGATTACAGAAGCACAGAATCTCATGCTCGACGTAGTGAAGACAACGCATTCCAAGTACGCACCAGTCCTGGATTTTGAGAAGTCCTTCAAAGTGGTTACATTTATGTCTCCAAGTTGTAATTGGCACCTGAAGTGACTAATTAGAGGATTTCAGAAGCAGGCTTCCCTGCTCTGTAATGCTTTCCCTAAATGAGAATACTTAAAAAGTCTGTTTATCAATACAGTTTAGTGATATAGGAAAAGCCCTGCATTCCTTTGTGAGTTCAAGGCCAGCCTGGTCTACAGAGTGAGTTCCAAGCCAGCTGGGGCTATAGGGAGACCCTGTCTCAAAAATAAATAAAATAAATAAATAAATAAATAAATAAATAAATAAATAAAGCAGATAAAAGCAGACATCCTTGAACTGAAACAGAAGACGATCATGTGGGACTGCTGACTTAGCCCTCCCCGGTCCACTGAGGGCTAGGGTTCCAAAGCTCAGGGCCCTGTAGACCCAGCTTGCAAAGTGCCGATGGAGAAGACAGCGCTGTCTGTGTCCCGGGTTCAGACCTTCCTGCTTCCTACTCACTCTGTGACCTTGGACAAGACACTTCACTAAGGAAATTGAGGTTTCTGCCTCTGTAAGAAAGACTCCCGTCTTGATTAAGTCCTTACAAAATGACTAGACAGCCAGCAGGGCGGCTTATGAGTCAAGTGCTTGCCTTGCAAGCCCGATGTCCTGAGTTCAACCCAGAACGCATAAAGTCAGAAGGAGATAGCCAGCCGACTCCACGCAAAGTTGCCCCTGACCTCTATATGATTGTGTGTGCACCCACACCAAATAAATAAATGTAAAAAGAAAATTAAAAAAGAAATGACTAGTAATGATGTATGTATAAGAATACATAATGCAGTCTAAGGACATACACAAAGTGCTCACAAGGTAAGAACCTTGTCTAGAACGTCCTCAGTCACTGTTGACTTTGTCCAGACTTGGTGAGACTCAGAAGTTGCACCCTGGGAAATCTTGAACACTGCTCTGGACTTCTGACAAATTGAACTGTTGACAAACTATAAGTGCCTGGAGTTTTTTCAGTGATCTAGGCATCATATACCAAAGGCCTGAGCTGGCCAAGGAGCAGGGTGGATAGACAAAAGCCAGGTGTAGTTTCATCTGCAAAGAAAGCTCACACATTCAGGAAGATGGTCAAAGCAGGCCTTGTGGAGGAAGTGATCGAAGATAATGTGGAAGCCAGAACCAATTTCCTATAGTTGTGTGGACATGCTCAGGCCAAGGCTGTGTCCTGGTGCACTGTCTAGCAGGGTGGATAGGAAATAAATTCATCAAAGAGGAGATACAGGATGAGCCTGCCTAGCTTCATTTAACACAAGACCAGGGGAACAAATAAATCTCCCCGAGCATTGTGCTCATCGGCAGTCTCTCACATCAGTGCCAGTTTGAGATGAAAATTCGTCTGCGTAATTCATAAAATGAATGATTCTCAAGCCAAGCATTCATTTTCAACTAATCTTGGAAGAACCACGGGTGGACACTGGCCACATTAACTCAGGTGATGCAGGGTCACTGGGGAACATTTACTGAGAACATACGCTCACGCCACAGTGCAAATCATGGGCTGTAAGTTGGGAAAATCGCTTTGTTTGATTTTGCTTTTTGTTTGGCATTGTTTTTGTTTTGAGATATCTCACTCTATCCTCAGCTTGCCTCAAACTCACAACACTCCTCCTGCCTCAGCCTCCTGAGTGCCGGGATTACAGACATGAGCCACCACACCAGCTGATAAAATCGCTTTGAAAAACAATTCATGGCCAGGCGTGGTGGCGCACGCCTTTAATCCTAGCACTCGGGAGGCAGAGGCAGGTGGATCTTTGTGAGTTCAAGGCCAGCTTGTTCTACAGAGTGAGTTCCAGAACAGCTGGGGCTACAGGGAGACCCTGTCTCAAAAAGACAAAAAAAAAAAAAAATACAATTCATAATTAGCTAGTAAACCTGAAGTTTCACAGACCCAGTGATGCGACATGTATATCCTAGGTGTATAGCTGTGAAAACACTTGCGGGGTGGACCATTATACTCAACCTAAGAGTGTTAATAACAGCATGTCTCATGATAAGCTCAAAAGTAGAAAAATATAAAGTCATCCACTGTACAGTGGACAAGCAGATTGTATTATAACTCTACTGGGCTCTTCTATAGCTGTGATGATAAATGAACTGTAGATACCTGTCAACATGGTTCACGGCAAGAAACACAGTAGACAACAGAAGCATTTCACAGAAGAGTGTGTGCCGTCTGATCCCACTACAGAGAATAGTGAGATGGCCACCTTCCTGCTGTTTCGAGTAGGGAGCACCCGTGGGTGACAATACTAAACATGCAGTAGGAGGGCTAGCTGGAGGACTCTGCCACAGCCCCCCTCTGTAAACGGGGCTAGTAATAAAGCAGCCTCAGTGAGGCTTAACCCAACAGGACTTGTTCTCCTGTAGTTCTGAAGGCCAAAATCACGGTGCCAGCACAGTTGAGCCTCTCTAGTCGGTTGTTAGGGAGATCCTTCCCTTGGCTCTTCCAGGCTCTGGGGGCTTCTGTGGCCTTTGTGGGGAAAGCAGGATGCCCACCTCTGTCTCTGACCTCATTCAGTCTCCTGTCTTGTGCATTGTGTGTTTTCTTCATCTAAGGACCCTAATATTAGAGTTAGTGGTCAGTCTGATCCAGTGCATCTTACTGGAACTAGATCCCAATAACTTCATATTCTGAAGTCACAAATGGGCATGAATCTTGAAAGGACACCATTCAACCCACTATACCACTTCTTAGAATGATTACAAGGATCATTTAAGCTTCCACAATTAGTACACATTACATTAAGCTATAAAGATGTAATTAAGTTAACATAAACACATGAAAGATGTTTAGCATATAGTCAGACATGTGGCGTATTAGTCATTCATGAGATTGCCAATCGCCAAATGACTGTTCTTTGTAGCCACTGAATTCGGATAAATACTGTCAATATTCCAGTCCAGTTGAAGATGCCTAGTTATTAGGTTAATTCATAATAATCGTTGACTTTACTCCTGAAGCAATTTCCTTGAATAAACACACATGATTCATAGTCCTTTCCTGTCTAGAAAGATAGCCAAGTAAATAAGACATTAAACTATGTCAAGAGAGATTTTCAGTTTCAAGTAAATAAGATATTAAACTATGTCAAGAGAGATTTTCAGTTTCAAGTTGTTTCTTCAGATTTTGGTCACCAAGGGAAAATAATCACTACCTCTCTATCTGCTTACATCCATCCTTGTGCTCACTTCCTGCGTAGGCAGTGGCCCCTGTGCGGCTGACTGTGTAGGAGAGCCCGGCTTCTTTCTGCGCCTGACTGATGATTCCGTTATAATTTGTCAGCTGCCATCTTTAGGTGTTTGTTTAAATATAGCAAGCAAAGGGCTATTGTACTGGCAGAATTTTGAGAGTTAAAAATATAGCCTGTAGGATACAATAAGGGTAAGCTTTGCTGTTTTCTGAGAATGGAGCTGAGACATGACAGAAATGAAATTAAGAATATTACAACATGTGGGTGCTACAGAGGACTTAACAATGATTTAGTGACAATTTTCACATTTATGAGGGTACACAAAGCTATCTACATTAGCAGAAGCTATGGTTATGATCTTGAGTTTTGATCTCTTCCTGGACTAGCCATTTGCAGTCTGGTGCTCCTTTACAATACTGTAGCAGTGATGCACAACTCCCAGTCATTAGCCACTTGATCACGAGGGTGAACCCCTGGTATTCTTTAGAACACTGTTGCTAGGATACTGTGTTGCTAGGATACCATGCTGCTAACCCAGGATGTATGGTAGATTACATACATCATTTCCAGCTTGCGATATTTTCAGCCTATGCGTTTATCAGATTATAGCCTTGCAAGCTAAGGGTCACCTCTGTTCACCCTACCATATATACAGGGTGATTTGGAAGAGAGTAAAAGATTCTCAGAGGAAGGTAAATGTGTCTCATTTGTCCTGCATCCCTCTTCTAGTGGCTACCATAGCCTCAGGTAGTGGTAGAGTGGTGAGCAGCTGTCAGGGTTCTCTATAGGAAGCTGTGTCACCCTGCTTGTACATGGTTGAACATGAAATGGAGTCTTTGGACTCTAATAAATCCATATCTTACGCTTTAAATTCTCTCCGGGGCAGTCTTGTCTGCCCTTTCCTCTCTTACTGTCCAGGTATAAATGGATGGCTCTTGTGGGCATGTTATATACAAGCAGGGCCTGGGAAAAATTACGTTTTCCTTCTTTAACATCCTGAAGCTCTGAGGTTGTAAGTTAGCTACCTCAAAGAATCACTTCATGGGCTGGAGAGATAGCCTAGTGGTTAAGAGCACCGACTGCTCTTGAAGAGGACCCGGGATTCGATCCCCAGCACCCACATGGCGGCTAAGAACTGTCTGTAACTCCAATTCCAGGAGAAGTCCAGTTCCAGGGGAATCCGAGACCCTCTTCTGACCTCTGCGGCATTGTACGACACAGGTGCACAGATCTACATGCAGACAGTACACTCACACACATATACAAAAATAAAAAAATTAAAAAAAAAATTTATACAAAAGGCTTTGGGTAAAATAGAGTGGAGACTTCTCTATTTTACATTTATTTATATATCTGTTTGTGTCTACATGTGTGTGTACATCCTGTGGTGTACATGTGGAGGTCAGAGAACAACTTGCAGGAGTCCAGTCTGTTCTTCCACTGTGTGGGTTATTGGATCGAACTTGGGTCATTAGGCTTGGCAGCAGGCAACCTTCATCCACTGAGTCTTCACACTGGCCATAGTATAGTTTTGTTGTTATTATTGTTGTTGTTGTTGTTTTTTAATTACCTTTAGAGCAGAAGTTCTTACATAGAAACCAAAAGCAGGTCCCCCCCCTCCCCCGGGGATGCATGAAGTGATGTAAATTATGCAGATGTGCAGATGCAGACTTCAGGTTGCTTACACAGTCCTTCCTTGATGTGTACAAGGCAGTTTCCAAGACTGCCCCCCTCCGCCTCCACCTCCACCAAGGTCAGCTCTAGCAGCAAATATATCACATGTGTCGCAGCCTTCCATGAGGTGTTCTTCTTCTCTGGACCAGCGCTCATAGAACCCGGGTCTAAGCCCTGGTAGGGAAGGGGAGGATTTGGAAGCAAGGCCCGATAGACTAGGAGAGAAAGAGAAAGAGAGAGAGAATTAAAAAGAGACGGACTCAGATGAGACTGGGAGCAATTCCACAAGGGAATTAACTCGGTTTATTACTGTAATCTGGGGGTTTAGTACAGGACCTTGTGGGGGTTGGGACAGGCAGGATTTCAGGCAATATACTCCAGATCACTACAGGAATGTGACAGTGCTTTGCCCAAGGCATCAAAGACAATTGGCACCAGGCAGGTTTTCACAGGCAAGTAAGATATCAGCAGGCGTCCGGGCTGGAGGCTGCTTGCTGACTCCCTAAGTGCTTCTGCCAAACGGGAACCCTACAGTCATCGGATGGGCAAGTCCATATAAGGTAGTGAATATTGGCATAGGGCCCGTACCTGACCTCCCATGTGCTCCCGATGACCTGTACATTGCTTATCTTCACACAAATGTGATGTAAATTGTTGTTATACTAGAAGGTCATGAAAAGCAAAAATCCCAACACTGTACATATTCAGAACACACATTTTAAAAAATTGTTCCAATTCCCTGATAGTTGAATTCCTAAATGTGGAACCCTGGGGAAGAGAGGATCAGCCATTGTGCTGGAGAGGGGGCTCAGCAGTTAAGAGCACTGGCTGCTCTTGCAGGGGACCCAGATTAAATTCCTGGGACCCGCATTAGATTCCCAGGACCCACGTGTCAGCTTACAACTGTTGTGCTAGATAGCTTTAGTGTCAACTTGATACACCTGGGTTGAGGGAGCCTCAATTGGGGAATTGGTTCCATTGGATTGGCCTGTGGCCACATCTGTGGAGTATTGTCTTGATTGTTGAGCAGTGTGGGAGGGCTCAGCCCACAATAAGTGGTGCCACCCTGGGCAGGTTGTTGTGTACCGTATAAGAAGGTGGGCTTGGCATGAGCCAGGGGAGCAAGCCAGTGAACAGCATTCCTCCATGGCTTGTGCTTCAGCTCCTGCCTCCAGGTTCCTGCCCTGAGTTCCTGCCTTGGGCTCCCTAAGTGATGAACTGTGACCCAGGAGATGTAAGCTGAATAAACCTTTTCCTCCCCAAGTTGGTGTTGGTCAGAGCATTTTGTCTCAGCAATAGAAGACAAACTACAGCAACTGTCCATAACTCCAGTTCCACGGGAGGATCCAACACCTTCTGACCTCCTCAGGCGTTCCACAACACTGGTGCACTTAAATACATACAGGCAATACACTGATACACATAAAATAAAAATATTTTAAAAGAAGAAGTTCTACCATATGGAGTAGTCAAGGGAAGACAGTTCATAATTTGAACTAATCTCACAACAATGCAAGCCATAGGTAGATAGCCCAAGGATTAGCAGAGTTGTCTTAAACTAGTTGTACGTATTTTGCTTTAGAGTTTGGGGTAGGAAAATTTTGAGGAAAATGGGCCATGTATGGAATTGCCAGATCTTTTTAAAATCTGGAATTGGTTCAGACGCTCTTTTCCTTGAATTATCACACCTCTATTTTCACTTCCTTCGCTGCTGTTTTTATGTATTCAAAGTCAGAACTGAGTACGCTTAACTCACAGTTGTTATCACTGGCAGCTGAAATACCAGGGCAGACGGATGGCATTTTGTTCCCAGATCTGCAGCACAGCCCTTCTGGGCAGATTTGCTGATAACTCATTGAGCAGGCACAAAGATCAGATTTTCTGGTACAGTGAGCCACCCTTGCATAGCTAATTGAGTTCATATGGACTTACAAACAATAACTTCACCTTCTCACAGTAGTAAACCTCTCTGAAAACTGCAGTTTTCCTTAAGTTCCTATAAACTCAATAAGGCTTGTTTGTCTACTCTGAGTAAATAATTTAAATGTTTACCTCAAATTCTGATTTTATTTTAGTAGTACAGTAACTAATCCAAGTGTGGTACTTGATCTAGGCTGTCAACATTCCTAGGAAGACGGAACCTTAACTGAGGAACTTTCACCATCAGATTGGCCGTGTGGTGTTTTGCTGATTGCGAATTAATGGGGCACCCTGCCCACTGTGGGTGATGGCATCCTTGGGTGAGTGGGCCCGGGCTGGTGCCCAGGAGCCAGCCTGCCCACAGTGGTCCTCTGACATTTCTACTTTAGGGTCTTGCCACGAGCTCCTGCCTTGGTTTCCCCCGGTGGCAGGGGGCAGACAATAACCTATAAGCTGAAAGAAACTCTTTCCTCCCCAAGTTGCTTTTGGTCAGAATGTTTTATCACAATAATAGATAAACAAAGTAGAATACCAAGTAAGTGCCATGAAAATAGTTATTATAAGATATCAGGTATGGTAGCTCACTCCTTTAATCCCAGCACTTGGGAGGCAGAGGCAGGCAGATCTCTGTGAGTTCAAGGCCAGTCTGGTCTACAGAGCGAGCTCCAGGACAGCTGGGACTAAAGGGAGACCCTGTCTCAAAAAAAAAAAAAAATACCAAAAAAAGATATCATGTAGAACATAGCAATATACAAATGAAATCCATGTGGGTGAGATGTATACAGTGCCCGTGTTTTTGTATTCTTCATTCCCAGCTCAATGAATCCATATATGTAGAATCTTTGGGATAAACAGGGTTGTCTGTGCGTAGGTGAAAATCAATTCATAGCTTTTACTTATTACGAAAGATCCAAGCCTTAGACAGCACTTTAGTATACTCTGAAGATCCGAGCCTTGGACAGTACTTTAGTATACTCTAAAGATCTAAGCCTCGGACAGTACTTTAGTATACTCTAAAGATCCGAGCCTCGGACAGTACTTTAGTATACGCTAAAGATCCGAGCCTCGGACAGTACTTTAGTAAACTAAAGCCCTGGCTCCAGCCCCATCCCATGGTATTTGATTTGTGGTATCCGTCTAGATTAGATTTAGATTCTCAACCTAAATTGCACAGCTATTGCTGTTACTGTTAAAAAAAAAAAGCCTATTCTGTTAATCCTAGCACTTGGGAGGCAGAGGTAGGAGGATCTTTGTGAGTTCAAGGCCAGCCTGGTTTACAGGGTGAGCTCTAGGACATCTGGGGCTACAGGGAGACCCTGTCTCAATAAGAACAACAACAACAACAACAACAACAACAAAGCCTATTCTGTTGTTTCCAACATTGATTGGATTATTGGTATTTCTATTCAATGCACTTATTTGTTGATTCATAAGAAACATCTATAGGCACCTGCCGTAGACCCGGGATGTGTCTAGTCCAAGGGAAATAGAAATGTGACTGTCATACAGAGGGTTGCTGCCCTGGGTTGTGTCAAAGCATGAGGTACTTGGTGGAGTCCCCAGATGGAAGCTTCCTGAAGCCTGCAATCTTGACATAAGTAGGTTTTTATTTATTGATGGTAGTATAGCTCCTAGCTGAGGAGGCATTGGCCCTTGGGACAAATGGTGATTCTTGGACATCTTTAGTTGTCCCAAGTGGGGGATATGACTGACATCTGAGTGGAAGAGGTGACAGAAGCTGGTACACATTGGATTTTGTACAGGATGGACCCCAAGGAAAGAGTCACTTAAATCAGATCCCAATAGTGGTGTGACAGGGTGTGATAACTGGGAGGGTGGAGGGGACCCTGGAAGCAGGAGCCTCTCCTCCAGGGACCTGTGCAATCAACACTCACTTAGGACACCACAAGACCAAAGACCCTTTGGAGGGCAATAGTTCCCTCTTCTTGGTTACATTTGCATGCGTGAGTCAGTGATCTTCAAAGACTGGCATCTGGATGTTCTCTGCTTGACCACTTATGGTTCAGGGCGAAGAAGGATGAGTTACTGAAAATGAAGGAAGCTATGTGGCTGGGAGAAGAAGTGTTCCTGGGCTGGAGAGACGACTCAGCCATTAGGAGCACTGGCTGCTCTTGCAGAGGACGTGGGTTCAAATCCCAGCACCTACATGGCAGCTAACAATCATCAGTAATTCCAGTTTCAAAGGATTGGTCACCCTCTTCTGACCTCTGCTGACATTGTGTGACATAGTATACTTACACACATGTAGCCAATACATTTGTACACATAAGATCATAAAAATAAGTAAATAGATAAAAAGAAGACATGTTTCTCTTAGAAGCGTCTCCCTGTATGACTGTGTTTCTAACTGGTTGGTGAGATGCCTCTAGCTTCTCTCTCAAGAAGTCCTGCTCCATCCTGAGCTACCGCCACCAGGCTCCTGCCTGTGTTTCAGGCCCATCTTTCCATTGTTTTATCTTTCTGGAGATGGTGGGTCCCTGCTGTTGTAGGTGCTGGGATGACCATGCTCAGAGTTGCGCTGTCCAGGCAAATGAATAGCCCTTCTTGTTTTGTTATGTTTAGGTGCAACATGCTGCTCCTGGTAGAGTTTCTCCAGGTTGCGGAGCTTAGAATATGTAGAAAAGATGCTTTGCTCTTCAACTGTGCCTTCCTGCACAAGGATGCTTCTCAAGTCCAAAATCGCATTCTTAACACAGGATGGTGTCCTGTAAGAAATGTGACAGAAAATTATCACCTGCCATTCCCCATTGAACTAGTTTAACAGCAGAAAATGAGTTCTGGGAAGCCATCAGTTGAAAAATTGGTTGTGACAGACACAGGAGAAAGGGATTGGTGTTAACCTTGCAATAGGTCTTCATAGTGTGATTCCTAACATGTTTTAGGGTTTCCTTTTACTCCCTGGAGATTGAGTATTGATTTAAGGTGCTTGCATCTTACAGGGAATTTTCTCTTTCAATTCAGAATAAGTTAGGATGTCACAAAAGGGGGCAAAATGTGTGCATTTGAAACTTTTCTGTGTGAGTGTGTGTGTGTGTGTGTGTGTGTATGTATGTGTTGCCTCTGTGTGTGTGTGTGTGTGTGTGTACCACATGTGTGCAGTGTCCACAGAGGCCAGAAGAGGACATCAGATCCCCTGGAACTGGAGGTAGATTGTTAGCCTCCATGTGGGGGCCGAGAACTGAACCTGGGTAGCCAGTATCTCTCCAGCCCCATTTGAGTCTTTTAGTGTTTTCTCCCTTCCTGTAGACCTTGCAGAGATTTTCTTAGTGTTTTCATTAGCAATTAAGGCTTCCAGTGGCATTTTTTTGGCCAGTTTTTATTATAAGATGGGTGCCTGCACAAAGGCACATTTTTTTCATTTTTAATCAAAATGCATTTTCTCTTTTCTTCCTAGTCTGATGCCAATGCAAGTTACCTAAGAGCAGCTCGGGCGGGACACTTGGAAAAAGCCCTTGACTACATCAAAAATGGAGTGGACATCAATATCTGTAACCAGGTCAGCTGCAGTTATTGCTATTTTGTATTTTAGCTAAAGCTACAATTCCTTAAAGCTTTAAATCAATATAAACAAGATTTTTTTTTTTACCATATTTTTGTTAAGTTTATTAGCCTGATATTGTCTGATTTTTCTCAGCTTTCTTAAAAGGATGTTCAGAAATGCAGGAATATGGTCACTAATAATTACTAAAAATTAGTAAATGACAGGACGACTTCCCTAGTTTTCACCTATTTTTATTCCTACTTCAGTTCCTATGCTGTGCACAGGAGGGACTGTGGTAGGACATTATCTAAGGAGTGCTTGCTGGGTGTCTGTTTCAAACTGCTCTCTATTTGCTCACCATCAGAATGGGTTGAACGCGCTCCATCTTGCTTCCAAAGAAGGCCACGTGGAAGTGGTTTCTGAGCTGCTGCAGAGAGAAGCCAACGTTGATGCAGCCACAAAGGTCGGTGTCATGGGCTTCGGGGGCCACCAGCCAAATCTGTGAGGGGTCAGCACTCAGAACCAGGGTACCCTTCTTATGAGCTTCCTGTCAGTCCTGTTCCCTATGGGGATTGCAGGGGTGTTACAAAGGTGGTGGATTCATGTGTCTTACCTCTCATTTCACAGAAAGGAAACACGGCGTTACACATAGCGTCCTTGGCTGGGCAGGCGGAGGTGGTCAAAGTCTTGGTTACAAATGGGGCAAATGTCAACGCGCAGTCTCAGGTAAATCTACAGTTCCATGGCACAGGACTTTTACCATCATTCGCCAGTCAGGCTTTTGGGTCCAGTATCTACTGGATTACATATTCTCTAGGAGCATATCACTTATAAGCACTTTTCAAATTGTTGTAATATCACGGTTCCTTAAATTTATATGTATCTTTATTTATTATTCAAATTGTTGGAGGAAGATCTTTCAGCAGTGGGCCATGTGTGAATGGCTATGACTGACAGTCATGCTGAAATGTCCATTTATCACATGGAGACTATGGCTGTGTGTTACCATGCTGGCTAGCCCGGCTCCAGTCTCAGTATTTATTAACTTACACAGGATATGAAGATGTGATTAATGAAAGGAAAGCTTTTGGAATCTTAGACTATATGGGGTACTTTGTTTAGTTAAAGATTAGAAGAAGCTATTTAATCTATCTTTACTAAGTAAAACCTTGCTTTTGTTTCCTGAAACAAATAAAGGATAAGAAGTGACAAAAATTAGAAGAAACTTTTAAAGTCCCCAAACTTTAAAATGTTCAGATGGTTTTTACTGACTATAAGTCTTCCTGTAGCTTTTTAGACTCTCCTGGGAGTCTAAAAAAGAACATAATTCATTACCATCTTACCCTTAACTGGTTTAAGCTGTCATCATCCAGTCACTGGAATCCACACAGACTCCATCAGAGGCTGCGCAGCAAAGCAAAGATCTTCTACATGACAGTCCCCCGAGGGCTCTGCCTCTGTTAGAAGCTTCACACATTCCTGCCAGTGGAATGCCTGTATCTGTCCCTTCTCAGTGGCTCCACTGGGCAAAGGACATTGAACACATGGACTACACAGCAAACATGCAAGTTTAGTCAAAGATGGGCAGGGCTTTGTGAGGTCAGGGAAGGCCCTGGAGGACAACCAGGCTGTAGGTAAGCCCTGAGGACTGGACTTCCCAAAAGCACTGGGATTCAAAGCCTTAAGGGTTAGTTTGGTTTGTTAATGGGTGTTTAATGAGACAATAATTTGAACATAGATTAAAGGATAAAAAGAATGTGAGATCTTGTGTTGTGGAATATCTCTTGCAAGACTTCCAGGACATGCAAACAGGAAGGCAGTAAAAGAGGTGAAAATGTTGTTTGTTGGTAAAGTTGCACTTAGTCCTTTGGTATTGAACCCAAGGCCTTGTGCCTGCCAGGCAAGATGATAGTCCCAGCCCTTTCTGCATTTTGAAAACCCCCATGTGATTGCTGTTATAGCTTACCCTGTGTTAGATAAATCCCAGGAACTTAGTTCTGCCATTCTGTGATCGCTGGAGAATTAGACTCCAGCACACATTTTTTTTGGTATTATTTAATTTGTGACCTTTGGGTCTCTGTTTTAACGTCCTTGGCTCCATCAGCTTTTTCTGGAACTGCTTATGCATTTCATACATCTGCAGAATTGCAGGCACTTGCCACACTGCAGCGACAGCTCGGGTGCTCGTAGTAGTCAGCGTCATTGGAAAGGAAATGCGCTTTGCTCCCAGCTGCTTGGTCCTCTGAACATTTGATCTCATTTCTTTTTCCATGAGGGTAGACATTTGTTACATAGTCTATGACTCTGATTCTCTATAAGAGTTCACTTTGAGCCGGGCGTGGTGGTGCACGCCTTTAATCCTAACACTTGGGAGGCAGAGGCAGGCGGATCTTTGTGAATTCAAGGCCACCCTGGTCTGCAGAGTGAGTTCCAGGACATCTGGGACTACAGGGAGACACTTTCTTGAAAAGACCAAAAAAAAAAAAAAAAAAAAGAGTTCACTTTGAATAATAATGCTTTTCCAGAAAGGTGATATAAAATTTATATAAAATTGAATATTAGAAAATATAATACTTTGAGATATTAACCAGCCAAACACACACACACAAACAAAGGTCATCTTGACCCATCTAGTCATATTGCCAGCCCACATCGTGCTTTTATGGTCATTTTTTTCAAAGTCTTATTATAATCTTATTTACTGAGAACTAGTTAGCTATAGCCTATAAGATGGTAGGGAAACTTTTCAACCCATTTCCAGTTCCCTTTTTAATTCCCAAGGAAGTAGGAATACAGTAAGATCTCCTTTTTTTTTTTTTTTTTTAATTTCTGTATGTGTATGAATGTACTGTCTGCATGCAGGTCTGTGTACCCGTGTCGTGCAATGCCGCGGAGGTCAGAAGAGGGTCTCGGATTCCCCTGGAGCTGGAGTTCTCCTGGAATTGGAGCTTCAGACGGCTCTCGGCCGCCATGTGGGTGCTGGGGATCGAACCCGGGTCCTCTGTAAGAGCGGTCGGCGCTTTTAACCGCTAGGCCATCTCTCCAGCCCCAGAAGATCTCCTTTTAAAGGTTACACATATCTTTGCTTACATCTTAGGGCAGGTAGAGTGATAAACATGGTATGTAGAGACCTTGAGAACTGGGTTTGAAATGAAGCCCTAATCAGCTTTACTTTCAATTCCCATATATCCCATGCTGACGATGTTCCGAGGGAGAAGCCTGTGAGTTTCCTCTCTGCAGCTGTGCTTGGGGATGCCCAGCACACACCGCACTGCGCAGTACTTCCTCCTCCATCTATCCTCGCATGCCTCCGAAATTGCATCCCTGGCCACAGTCTGCACGAGATGACCTGCCGCAGAGCTCAGACTTTGTAGGATAATTCCGTGCAGCAGCTCTTCAGTAGGAACTTCTATAAAGCCCCCAAAGCAATAATGATGTGAAAGAAGATTAATATGAGCTGGAACTGGAGCTCAGGTGGTGCAGTGCCTGGGTACCATGCAGAAAGTCCTGGCACCACACAGATGACATGGTAGTGCCTGCCTCCGATGCCAGTGCTGGGGAGGAGTTCAAAGTCATCCTTGGCTACATGGGGAGTTCAAGGCCACCCTGAGATCCATGCAACCATGTTTCAGAAGTAAAATAAACAAAAAATACATTTAAAAAGGAGATTCTATTTAAGCACCAGTACATAAAACATGGGAATGTTCATAGTTAGGCCAAACAGACCAGCCATGTTCACACACCTGTGTAATGTCAGCACTTGGGAGACTGAGAGGGAGGATCCTGAGTTCGAAGTCTAGGAAGGAGTGAGGGAAAAAGGAAGCTAGCTCAGTAAGTGAAATGTTATTTGTAAGCTAGGCTCAAGAGCCAATAACAAACAGCCAAGAGAAGGCTGGTGAGATGACTCAGAGGTTAAAGGTGTCTGCCACCAAACCTGGTAACCTGAGATTAATCTCCAGAACCCAAAATGGAGAGGAGCGGCTCTTGCAACTTGTCCTCTGACTTCTACACATGTGTGCCCCCCATACACACATGTATACCAAATGAATAAATAATGTAATTTTTAATGAAAAAGCAAGTAGTTGCTAGGTATAGAGGTTGTGTGTGCTTTTAATTCCACGCTTGTGAGACAGAGGCAGGTAGACCTCTGAGTTGGAGGCTACCTGGTTTACATCGTGAGTTCCAGGCCAGCCAGGGCTGCATAGAACCTGTCTCAAAGCAAAGAGGGGAGGGTGCTAGAGAGACAGCTCAGTGGCTAAGAGCATTGGCCGATCCTGTGGAGGACCTGGTGCGGTTCCCAACACCTACACGGCAGCTAACAGCTGTCTGAAACTCAAGTTCCAGGGCATCTGACACCCTCTCTGGCTTTAGTGGGCATTGCACACATGAGTACACTCACATACACACAATGAAATACCTCAGTGGGCATTGCACACATGAGTACACTCACATACACACAATGAAATAGCTCAGTGGGCATTGCACACATGAGTACACTCACATACACACAATGACATACCTCAGTGGGCATTGCAAACACGAGTACACTCACATACACACAATGACATACCTCAGTGGGCATTGCACACACGAGTACACTCACATACACACAATAAAATACCTCAGTGGGCGTTGCTCACATGAGTACACTCACGTACACACAATAAAATACCTCAGTGGGCATTGCACACATGAGTACACTCACATACATACAATAAAATACTTATATAAAATAAATACTTAAATAAAATAAAAATAAAAATATTCATTTTAAAAAAGAAGAACTGTGAGCCTCTAACCCTCTTTGAGTATTAAAATTGTCCCTGCCTTAATAAAAACATCCTACTACAACATTAAAATTCTGATCTTAGAAACTTGGGCTCTGTAACTAGAAATTTGTAGATTTTTATTTCAAAAGTGTTTTTGTCATTGCTTTGATCTTAGGCTTTAACAATTAGTTAAGCCTTTCTTGAATGACTTTACATTCTAATAATCTTTTTACCCTCACTTAAGAAAGAAATTGGGCCCCAGTGATGGCCCTGAAGATAAAGCGCTTGCTATGCAGTCATGAGGACTAGAGCTCGGAGGACCCACGAGGGTGTGTGTGGGCGCTCACCAGTAATCCCAGCACAGGAGGCAGAGCTGGACTCCCAGAGCAAGCTGGCTAGCTGGACCAGCCTCACCCAAGAGGTCCAGTTCAGGAAGAGACTGGTGTCTAGTCATCCAGGATAACTCCCAGTATCAACCGCAGGTCTCCACACATGTGCACAGGCATGTTCACCCATGCACAGGCAAACATACCTATACGTACACAGAAATATGCAAAGAAAAAGGAAAGAAATTGGGCCAGCAAAACACATTGTAATTATTAACGATATCTTGTTTTTCACCCCTTAGTATTTTCTTATAAATCTTTCTAGCAGTAATTTACAGTGTTTGCCCTGAAAACTCTGTAGTCTCCCAGCACGATGGCAGGCCTCTCATTTCTCTCTCTTCTGTGACTTTGGCCTGCGATACAGAGAGCTGATGGCAGAGTCTATTTCACATAGCATTTTAGCTATGAATGTATATATATATATATTTTTTTTTTGGGGGGGGGTCTTTTTCGAGACAGGGTCTCCCTGTAGCCCCAGATGTCCTGGAACTCACTCTGTAGACCAGGCTGGCCTTGAACTCACAAAGATCCGCCTGCCTCTGCCTCCCAAGTGCTAGGATTAAAGGCGTGCGCCACCACGCCTGGTGATAGCTATGAATATATTTTAATAAACAAGATTTACTGCTGCTATTAAAAAGGCAAGTTTCTTCAACCAGTGTGTTTTGGGGAGACTTGCCGTCTCTTCCTGATCCCTGTGCTAGAATAGCCAGATCCTCACAAAGACAGATAAACATCTTTGACTTTTGACCTTGTGTCCCACCTCTCATCTTCCATTCACAGAAATGAGTGTTACACAGAATTCAGTGAAATCATTTGCGGTGTATAGTAATGGAACTCAGGAAAATATGGATAAGAAAATGTCACCAATGAAATGTATGCCCCTGAACCAAAGGAGGGTTTCTTTAATGCTCACTGTTGTGTTGGGTGTGATGGAGTGTGCCTCAGAACTATCTGCCAAATTATATGTCTGCAGATTTGCATGCTTATTATAATAGCCCCACTGTAAACACTGAGAGAGGAAGGTATTGAAGATAATAGATAAAAATCAAACTTTAAATAGCATACTGACTGCATCCTAAGCTGCTCTGCCCTTTGGGACTTAAATCTATTGTTGCCACAGAGAAGAAAATGTAAACTGGGCCCCAGGATGTTCCTCTTTTTACCAGCTTTGTTTTGGGAAATTTCCAAGTTAGGAATGGAAAGGAGAATCTTTCTGAAGTCTAACCATTCCACCATCCCGGGATCCATTTCACAATCAGTATAGCTATAGCTTGTTAGTGACAATACATTGGATGACAGCAGGTGCCTTGAACCCCTGAGCTTTTCATGTGTTTTCATTTTAATCCCACTGTGTTCAAAGCATCACCGTTTTAATGTATATTTTTATTGAACTTTTGTGCATTTCATATAAGACTTGTTATTCTCTTTATACTCCCTCCTCAATCCAGATACTTTCATATCTTCCTGATTCAATTTCATGCATTCTGTCATCTATGTTAAGACCTATGGAGTCAAGTTAGCATATCCAAATGTCCCTCAGTAGGAGATTATCCACCGGGGTCTAGTTAGCCTATCTAGAGTCTCTCCCTTAAAGAAGATCAGCTCTCCCTCCCACCAGTAATTAGCTGCCAATAGTTCTTTGGCTAAAGTGGGGGCCTGCTGCCATTGATGCAGAAAGATTATGAGACCCAGCAGAAAAGCTTCGTGACCAATGGGAACAGAGTCTTACAGGCTCCTTAGATCTTGCTCATATGAACCATCAACAATGGTGTCAGCATGCACAAGACCCATGTAAACTTAATCAGACAAAACCCAACATAGAACTCAAATGCCTACTTTTAAGTGAAAGCAATACATCTTTATTTAAAATAAGGGATGGTTTTTTTTTTTTTTTCATTTTTTAGCTATAAGTGATAATCCATGAGTATAAGCATCCTTCGTGCAAAACCAATCTATAGACTGTTGTGCCCAAACCCCCACAGTCCCACCATTCAGTGGAGGTTGACAGGTTGTTTGTTCAATCAAGTTGATCAAATGAGTGTCCAGACTACATCGCTGTAGTTTCACCATTCACCCCAATCGCAGCCTTTAACCTGAAAGATGCAGGACAGTTATGGCAGAATACATGATCTGGGATGGGGTGGGGGTGGGGGGGAAGGGAAAGGGAAATATGCCTGATCTGAATTGGAAAATGATGTATAAAATGCACAAACCATCAATAAAAATTAAATTAAAAAAAAAAAAAAACATACAATTAGAAGGCCCGGTACAGAGACAGAGACAGAGAGGGAGGAATACCATTTATGTTTTTATGCTGCATATACATTCAAATAATACTTTGATCTATGGGATTAAAGAAAATACATTATTAAAATTGAAAAAAAAAATAAAATAAAATAAAATAAGGGATGGAAGCTGGGTGTGGTGGCGCATGCCTTTAATCCTAGCACTTGGGAGGCAAAGGCAGGGGGATCTTTGTGAGTTCAAGGCCAGCCTGGTCTACCGAGCGAATTCCAGGACAGCTGGGGCTACAGGGAGACCCTGTCTCAAAAAGATCAAAAATAATATAATAATAATAATAATAATAAAAGAAAAGAAAAGAAAAGAAAAGAAAAGATGGATGCTTGGAAAGTATGTTGGCTGAAGGTGTTTTTCTTCATATTCTCATAGCATCTGGTAAAATATTTATTTATGTTAGGTGTTTCATATGCAGGCAATGATTAAATGAATATACTTATTTATCTAAAGTGCATAAATTGCTATGAATTTGGCTTCAATGGCTGACTATGAACTATAAACTAAACACTTGTATGATCAGCACTCTAATTGTGATTGTAAAGTATAATTATGAATTACACTTAAATCATGCATGGATATAGTGTAGACTGTGGTGCTGAGGCATTCTGATTACTATGATTTCTACAGCAAAGGATCATGAAGGTGATTACAGGGGAGCACGTGTCCAAGAGCACCTCTTCAGGACCGTGGACATGAACCGGCTCTACAAAGTGGCCCACACAACTCGTGTTTTCTTATTTTGCAGAATGGCTTCACTCCATTGTATATGGCTGCTCAAGAGAACCATCTGGAAGTTGTCAGGTTTCTTCTTGACAATGGTGCCAGTCAGAGCCTAGCCACAGAGGTAAGAAGCTCAAGTTCACATGTTTACAAAGCCCTTTGCAAACCTAGAACTGAGCCTTTATCCCACTGGGAGTTCACTGGCTGTTACATACTTAATTTGTGGGGTTTTTTTAAAGTCTATTTTTAATCTTTGGTAATTCTCTCAAAGCCTGGATGCTCTTTATAGTCTCAAGTGCCTAGTCTACCCTATAATTGAGCTATTATTTTAATTTTTAACATACTTACTTAATAATGATTTTGTCCCTAATAATCTTGCCTCAAAGGCAACCATTGTTTTGAATTATTATTTCAGTGAAACATTAACTATAAATTTTTTCCAAGTTTGTTATGCTAATTATAATGATTGAATTTGTGTGTTTTTAAAATTAACTAATTAGAATTCATCCATACTTCTCATTAAAACTATCATATATTTCAACTAACTAATATTTGGGGGGCACAACTCTACAATCTTGAAGAATTACTTAAAAATAAGTTATTTAAGCTTCTAGTGCTGTCTTAAGCTATATAATTTTAAACTGAATGAAGGCACTGTAATTAGTCATTAGGTGTGTTATGCAAAATCTATTCCGAATAGTAGAGGACTAGTATTTGGATATTTTTCATTTTAAGAATAAAATGAATTCCAGCAGATATGACCACAAAGCCTCTGCTAAAACTTGGAAACTGGTATGTTTGTTAAATGCTGCAAGAAAGATTGTAATGGAAAACAGCATATGGCTTCACCTAGCTTTTGAGATTATACCTTCCTAGGTATAAAAACCACCAAATAAATGAAGAGACAGTTCACGGAATAAGAAAGAACAAGTGACCATCAAACATGAAAATATCCTCACTGTCATTTATAGTCAATGAACTCATTAATAAAGTGAAGAAAGCTGGGTGTGGTGGCACATGCCTTTAATCCTAGCACTTGGGAAGCAGAGGCAGGCGGATCTTTGTGAGTTCAAGGCCAGCCTGATCTACAGAGTGAGTTCCAGGACAGTTGAGGCTACAGGGAGACCCTGTCTCAAAAAGACAATAATAATAATAATAATAATAATAATAATAATAATGTGAAGAAGAAAATCCAGCTTTTGCCTGTGAGTTAAAAGGAGAAGCTGGTTGGGAGAGGAAACTAGAATCTTCCTACAGGAGTATTTAAATTGAGAACCAATTGCAGCACATTGCTGAATGTCTGGTAGTCTGTCAAATGTCAATATTTAAGTCATTTGCTGCTAAGAATTTATACCAAAGATACATTAGAGAAAGTAAAAAATAGTATATAAGAATATTATAGAAACTTTAAAAAATTAAAAAAACTGAACAACTCCTAAGCATGCTCCAGTGAGCAACTGACTTAGTAAATTTTGGTGTTATTTTTCAGTAATTTAATATCATGTTATCATTTTTTAATTTTATGGAAAATAGACTATACATATAAATCTCACCTGTGTCTACGTTCAAGTTGCTGTTTCTCCTCTTTGCAGATAACATTGAGTCCCCACAGACGTTCCATCCCTTGACTGAGTTTTTTTCTCATCTTTTTGATCATTGGTTTTTAGGGAAAAATAGAAACCATTTCATTTATAGGATATTCTAACTATAATCCTGCTTTCTCTTTAGCTGTTCTTTACTGACGTCCTGCAGGCAATGTTGATATTTACAGAATCAACATTAGGGAAGGAAACTGAAGGATACATTCAGTAACAAGATTTTTAAAACAATTAAAAGATATTTCATTATATTTATTTTACACGTATGAATGTTTCGCCCGTGTGTATTTACATGCACCTGTGTTGTACCGTGTGTTGTACAGTGCCCATGGAGGTCAGGAGAAGGGAGTCAAATCCTTCAGAACTGCAGTTACGGACAGTTGTCAGCCACCATGTGGGTGCTGGGAATCCAAGCCAGGCCCTCTGCTACAGCAGCTAGTGTTCTTAACCATGGAGCCATTTCTCCAGCCCCCTTTAATACAGTTTTTAATTTACTAAATGATCTGCCAAATTGTTTTCCCTGTCTGTGTGTGTGCCTGGGGAGGGGTGCTGGGACTCAAACCCAAGGTCTCACTTTAATGCTAAACATGAGCTTTACTACAGAGCTATTTTATAGCCCCATATTACTTTAATTTTTTTCAGTAACACTTGGTATTTTGTGCATAAATATCAAGTGCACAGCATGGCTGGGTTTTGAGGGGTTTTTTTGTTTGTTTGTTTTTTGTTTTTTTGTCTTTTCGACACAGGGTCTCCCTGTAGCCCCAGCTGTCCTGGAACTCACTCTGTAGACCAGGCTGGTCTTGAACTCACAAAGATCTGCCTGCCTCTGCCTCCCCAGTGCTAGGATTAAAGGTGTGCACCACCACGCCCAGCCAAGATGTTTTTTTTAACGTTGTTGTGCACTACATACTGTATCTTTCCACAGAAAGTTTGTGTAAGACCACTCTCAAGCATGAGATAGATCGTCTTGTTTTATCCACAGACAATTGTTCATAGCTTAGTACCATCACACGTGCCACAAGGCACTGATGCCTTGGCCTTGAGCCACCAGGGCTGAGCCCTTCCTTCAAGCAGGTTTACCACATTTCCTTTTTCCTGCTAGTACAGTCAAATTTGGAGCAGAAGCCAGAGGTGCTAAGTTTAGCATTTACTCCTTAGAGCAAATACTTTGGCTCCTTAATTGGCTTATCCTAGGAACATACTCTTATTGGTGCTAATCGGATTATCTGCAATGTATTTTCTGGTGCGGTCTCGCCTTTTATGCACAGGCTCTGCAAATTTACATATCACAACAGTGAAAATGGAGCCGCTTTGTTTTGAGCCACAACAGAAGTCTGCTGTCATTTTTTTGTTTTTTTACTTTTATACTGTATCCAGTTTTAAAGAGAGGTGGAAAGTTGACTTTTCATACACAGTTTTCCTGTAGTCAACTCTTTTTTTTTTTTTTTTTTGAGACAGGGTCTCCCTGTAGTCCCAGCTGTCCTGGAACTCACTCTGTAGACCAGGCTGGCCTTGAACTCACAAAGATCCGCCTGCCTCTGTCTCCCAAGTGCTAGGACTAAAGGCGTGCACCACCATGCCCGGCTGTAGTCAACTCTTAAAAACTCATTTAGAGAGGCTGGGTAGGGAACTCAGTGGTAGAGCGCTTGCCTGGCATGCAGGAGACCCCAAGTCGATCCCCAGCACTGCTTCAATTGCAGAATACAATAAAGAAAGAAAAAAAAATCAGCCTAATTTTTCTTTAGACATAAGGCTTGGTTTATTCATCCATATCTTTGTACAGTTACATATGCCTGGGTTTTTATCATTAAGAACATGAAAGTCTATGTTGGAATTCCTGTACACTGCTTTCCTGATAAGATTACACTGTTTTTAAGCTTCCTATGCCTAAAAGTAATATGTGAGTCAGTCTTGGTGACATTCTGGTTCTATCCTGCCTTGCCTGCTGGTTTTCTTCCTTAGGGAGTATCTTTTCCTTCCCATTTTCTCAGGTAGAAGAGTCTAGAGAAGCTGGTAGCCAGACCCTGAGTCAGAGAATCTAGATCAGAATCAAATATCAGGAGGAGAAGGAAGGGAGATGTCACCGTATGAATGTAGGCCGCACCACTGTGTGTGGAGAAGCTGGTGGAGAGGATTCAGATGGGACATACGTTTTGGCTGTGATTGGAGTATTTGTACCAAAGGACTACAGAAGTAAAATAATCGTGACTACACTGAAAACAAGCAACTTGCTTGACCATTATCTAATAAAAAATTTCAATGTTCTTTTGAATGTCTAATAAAAAAAAAACAGAGTTGGAATTACTGTGTGAGCCTGTGTTAGCATGTCCATTCTGTGTTGTTTATCATATGGTCAGTCACACTACACCAGACAGTTTCAGGAACCACTGTGAAATCTATAGCCATTTCCTCTCCATCAAGTCCCACAGAGTTCCAGAGAGGGAACACAGTGTGGATGTGCACATGTAGCCAGATGTTCTGTAAAATCCTCTTTAACAAACTCCTAGAAGGACAGGTTAGAATGATAGCTACCCTGGGCTCGGCTGTGCAAAGTGTCACACAGAAGGATTAGGGCTAGGGGATGGGTTGCATAGTATGGTGAATGTTTTGGTAATAGCAGATTGCGCAGTTCAAATTGCTGGCAGAATAAATTTCAAGTGTCCTCACCACAAAAAAATGATACAAATGTTGATTAACTTTATTCCATCAATCCGCATTCTATTCATAAATCATAATACCATATCATACCCCATAAATATATATAGTTACCACATATTATGACTATCAAGTAGTATAGTCAGCCCTTGCACAATTAAATGCCATGTCTCTTTATTGGTTGGAGAAGCCAAGACCCTCTACTGTACCTGTCTCTCTTAAAGTAGTGAGGCCCTTGGCCCATTAATTGATGTGCCCCTGACCTAGGCCATAGAATAATTAACAGCTCTTCTAGCTTTAAAGTTTGGGTGGAAAATGTTGCATCTCATTTAAAATCATCTTTGAAATGTAACTTGAGATTAATTATCAAAATTATTTTATGTGTATCCATAATCTGGCATTATTTTTTTTCTCTGTATAGTTCTTTTGAATATATTCCATTTTTTTTCTAATTAGTATATAACTACTATTTTTGTTGCTGTTATTTTGTTTCTGGTTTTGTTTTGTTTTCTTTTGTTTTGAAACAGGGTCTCCCTGTAGCCCCAGCTGGTCTGCATCTCACTATGTAGACCAGGCTGGCCTCAATCTCAGGAAGATCTGCCTGCCTTTGCTTCCTGTGTGCTGGGATTAAAAGCCTGATCCCTGGCTAATAACTATCTTTGAACAAGGAAAAAAAAAAAGTAGAAACTGCCTGTCTTTTAATTTGCGTATATATGCATATATAAGAATGTGTCTTTTCATATATGTTTACTTTAAATATGTTGTTAGCACTGAGAACCTTAAGCAAACATTGATCCGGGTCACAGTTGCAATCCCTGGGCTGACCCTGACCTGCCCTTCTCTCTGCAGGACGGCTTCACTCCCTTGGCGGTGGCTCTGCAGCAAGGTCATGACCAAGTCGTCTCTCTCCTGCTGGAGAATGACACCAAAGGAAAGGTGCGCCTTCCGGCTCTTCACATTGCAGCCCGCAAAGATGACACGAAAGCAGCCGCTCTGCTCCTGCAGAACGACAACAATGCAGACGTGGAGTCGAAGGTAAGGCCCGTGTCCGGAGAGCTCAGGCCCTTTGCACCCGCCCCGTGTCAGGCACGCAGCCTCAAGGACTCCTGGTCTCCCTCTTAGCAAGCTCATGCCAAAGATATAACTTCACCAAATGGAACGAGAATGCGCGTGTCCGTGCCAGCCCGTGCAGGCACTTCTTCCCTGAACCCGAAAAGCCATAGGATGCTGTTCATGCCGCCTTACGCATGCTAACAGGGACGCCACCCCCAAGAGTCGGATCTCCGTGCGCTTCCAGTCCCCTTCCTTTCCCCATTATGTAGGACTGTTTGGAGCAGGGCAGCTCATGCATAGGGGTGAACAGTTACAAAAGCAAGACACAGTAATGTGCAGATAAGCCTGTGACATCTAAAATGACGGGCGGTGTGGCCAGGTTGAGCTGTGGAAAGCATGTGGCGGGGAAAGAGCCATGGCCCAGAATGCCTGTTGTGTGTACCGTCTTATTTGGAAGTCTGTGTGAAGGAGACCCGGCACTGGACTAGGACGCAGCCCAGCCCTTCTTCGTGGAGTCTAGCTTTCTTCCTGTGCTGACTTGCTTCCGTCATAGCTTTCTTCCTCATCCTTAGCTGCCATGAGCTTTGTGCAGTCCACGTCACCGATAGCGAACTAACCGTTCATTCTTTCCTCCTCTTTGCTTCCCAATGTGTTAGACGGTGGTGAATAGACCAACCGAGGTATATATATATGTATATGTATACGTACTTGTATAACCCGGATCTGCTTCATCGCTCCCCATTCCCTCGTGCTGCTGCCTCACTTCCTTCCCTTCTGCATTGCCTTCCGTAGGCTAGATTCCTGCTTTCCACCCTGCCCCCGAAGGAGCATGTGCGACAGCAGACAGCAGGTTGATTGGCAGGGCTTTCTGCAGCTCTACTCGGCACTGGGAAGAGAGGCTCATCATCAAACCTGAGAGTATTGCAACAGAGACCAAGCCCTTTGGTCCTTGGGATACCTATGGGCTGTACCTGAAGCTGCAGACACCCCTGTCACTCCACACCTCCTCCAGGGCTCAGTCTCTAGGGCTCTGCATGACACTTACCCCCCAAGGTGTCAGCATAAGGAAAGTTATCAGAAGGGTGCCAACTGACCCACCCTCCATGAGAGGTGGCGCGGCTAGCATGGCTGAGAAGCTTGCTGATAAATTAGATATGCATCACTTCTAAGGTATTGGTCGTTGGGGCGAATAAGTGAATTGTTGCATGTTTAGCCTTTTGTTTTTAAGGAAGTAAAATGACCATGGTAGAAAACCATGAAGAAAATTGTATTATCCAGTAAGCACTTGTTAATAAATAGGTCAGTGTCTGGATTCTCTACAGAATAATATCCTCCATGCTATAAAAATCACTTTAGTCCTTAAAATTGACATTTACTTTTGATTAACCTGAATCTGTATTGAATACATAAACCTAACAGAATTTGGATCAAGAGTTTCCAAGGCCAATTCTCTCCTCATTGATAAAGTAGCATTGGTAATCAAGCTATTCAGCTAGGAACTGTGAAGATTGTTCTTGTTGTTCCTGTTTCAACTTCTTGAAATGTTGGCTTCTCCATTGTTCTGTTACTGGTGTTCTAAAGTTGATTGGTGTCCACTCTTGGATTTGCCCTGGCTCTTCCTCTGCCTCTGAGAGAGAGTGGGTTCGTAGAAACCCCATGAGCCATCGGCCTGATGAAGCCTGGCACACAGTGGAATGTGGAGCCCAGCATATTTTGCTTCCTCCTTTTTATTTGGGCAGAGCTAGGATCTGAAGGTGTGTGACAAGGACCCAGCAGGGATGACTTAACCGTCTGTTGTGTTCTCTTCACAGAGTGGCTTCACCCCGCTCCACATAGCTGCTCACTATGGGAACATCAATGTGGCCACGTTGCTGTTGAACAGAGCGGCTGCTGTGGACTTCACAGCGCGGGTAAGTACACAGTGCCTGCTCTCCGACCATCTGAAATTACTTTCACCTCTCATTTTCCTGGCTCAGGAGAGGCTGGCCACCATGACCTCAGACCTTCCAGTCACTGAAAAAATCTCCATTGCTATTTCACCTAGAGTGTTACCTGTTATTACATAGACATACCTGTTTCCTGGCAGGGAAGGTAAATGAAGATTGAAAGTGTTATGTAGATGGGGCGGGTGACAAATGAGTTCCTGTATGGAAGGTGTACTTCAAGAATAGCATTCCCCACAGCTGGGAACTATAGTTACCCAAGTGGAAGTTTCTAGAACTATGTACATGAATGTATGGGGAGGGGCTTCTGAGACCCCATCCCTAGCCAAGATACCATTGGCAGTTGATGGTGCCTAGAGGGGGAAGGGTCATCTTTCTTTGGTATTCTGGCCACTCTAGCTAGTGCATGTTCCAGTGGATCACCCTATACCCGTGTCCATACTGGACTCAGTGGGATATTGTTTTAATGAACATTAAGTTGGTTGAAGTAAAAATGTTTGGGGGCAGGAAGGATGCCCCAAGGAGAGTTGAAGGGGAAATGAGGGGTGGGTACCATCATAAGACATGCATGAAATTCTAAATAACAAGAAGAAAGAAAGAAGAAAGGAAGGAAGGAAGGAAGGAAGAAAGAAAGAAGAAAGGGAAAAAGAAAGAAAGAGAAAGAGAGAGAAAGAAAGAGGAAAGGAAGGAAGGAAGGGAGAGAAAGGAAGGAAGGAAGGAAGGAAGGAAGGAAGGAAGGAAGGAAGGAGCTATGTGGATGTTGCTTGGAATATTCTAGTGTCACCATTGGCCCTGCAGGTGGGAGTGGTCACAGTCTTCCCAGCAGGCTCTCATCCCAGCGTTGGACCCGTCCGTCCCCCACTAAGCTTCCCAATCAATGTAAGATTCTGAAATCTGGGCCAGCTTACATTCATTGAAAAAGTACTCACATGTCTTATGTGCTCAAGAACAGAAGCTCCAGGCCAGTGAGACTAAAGGGAGACCCTGTCTCAAAAACACCCCCCCCCCAAAAAAAAACCTTCATTAAATCCCATCTTCTAATTAGGACACTTGAAACATTCCTGTCAGGATGGCATTTGAAGTTGACCCTGCATGCATCACAATATGTGATGTAAAATCATTATGCTTGTGTTTGTATGAACAATGTTGCATATCCTGCTTTTCACTGCCTTTCACTTTGCAAATCATTCCCAACTGATGAGACCTCGAGCTAGAGGCTCTGGTGCAGTTCTGTGACATAATATACACGGGAGACCTGTATTCTCGCTTGTTCCCAGCAGTCTCTGCTTTTCTCTATTGTAACCGATGACTCGTGTTAGTCTGTCTGAGAAGAACTCTTAAGAAAGATGTTAGGCGTTTTACATCCAAATCTCTAGTAACTTTCTCCCTGGCACCTGTCATCCATCCCTTGGCTACCACAGAGGCTTCTCCAGGGTAACTTCTTGTGGTTCTCTATGGAGTAAAGCAGCTAAAAGACGCTCTGGAATAAAACTGGAGTCACACCTCCCTGCTCAGAACAAAGGAAAGATGTTTGGTTTCACTGGCTAACTGCCTGCAAGTTGTGACCATGAATCTCAAGCGTGGGGACTGGATGTAGATAGAGGCAGGAGATGATCAGAGATGACTTACCAAACAGCAGAAGTGCTCTGTCCTTGGGAGTCATGATTCTGTTTTCTGACTGTGATAGAGTGTGATGGAGGATTGAACCATTGAAGACAGATGCAGGCTGAAGGCTGCTGGTGATTCTTTAAGAAGCAAGGAGCAGCCTGCTGGTGCACAAGCTGAGACAGGAGAGCCTGGACACCTCTGCGGACATTTCCTGCAAACAGTGGATGCTCATTTCCAAAGCAGATAGGAAGCAGGAAGAGTGCAGTGGGACTGGGACGGGGAGATGTATTAGAGTCCAACTGCTTCTTCTGCCTTTGTGTGGTGCTAGCTAATGTTCGCAGCCATAAAGCAGACCCCAGCCAGGCCAAATGTATACCCCAAGGAGCAGTTCTGGCAACTGATTGATAGCACACTCGCCTGTTCCATTAACACATTTCCCTAGACTTCATTATGCCATCCATTTTGATTTTTGCATTGTGATTTTGCCCTGTGTGTGTAACACACCCAGCTGAAACCTCCACTCCTTTTTTGTATAATTCATGGAGGAAACTCGCTAAGCCACCTGGGTCCCCTACAGGAGAGTTGCTGAATGCTGCAATGTGGTGTCAGTGGTCTTCATCCTGCCTGAGTCAGCTGCAATGGCTTTGACACCATCTGAATTGAGGCATGACCCTTCCTCTCAAAGCAAATCCTTTTCCCTCTTGGGGAAGAGACTCTAACAGCTGTACCAAAGCCCCTGTCGATTATCGCCCCAACAAGGAGCACTAAGGCGCTAGGTGACTAAAGTCCAAATCATCATTAAATCAATATCTGCATAGTCCTTCTTAATGATTGAAAAAAATAGATTCATACTCTCCTGGCTGAGTGTTTTCATATCACACAGTGGACCACCTAACCTAATCTGCATTGGGGTCACCAAGATTCACCTGTAATTTTTTTTAATTTTATTTTTATTTTTTATGTGTATGAATTTACTGTCTGCATTTAGGTTTGTGAACCCGTGTCGTGCAATGCCGTGGAGGTCAGAAGAGGGTGTCAGATTCCCCTGGAACTGGAGTTAAAGATGGTTCTCAGCTGCCATGTGGGTGCTGGGGATTGAACCCGGGTCCCCTGCAAGAGCAGTTGGCATTCTTAACCACTAGGCCATCTCTCCAGCCCCATTTATAAATTATTATTCATTTCTCCCTTTGGAGAAAAAAAAGGAATAAAGCATCCTTCTGCCTCTCAGTCCTTAGTACTTTATAGTTTGACCTGTGAGAAGATTAGAGACTTGTTTCCAAATGTATTTCAGGTGGTTTGCAGACTAAAATATACAGAGTCGGTCATAGACAGAAGGAATAGAGAAAGAGTTTGTTTCCAAGCAGGTTGGATGTGTCAGGGAATGGAATGTATAACAAATGTAGGCCCAAAAGCTTCATAGAGACATGTATATGTGGAGTGTGTTTATATAAATGTATGCATATATTTCCCCTTTTTATTCATTAATCTTTGGCAATTTTATACACACATATGTGTACTAAATATTGGCAGTACATTTTAATGTGCAAAGAAGAAATTAAGTTGGAGCTTTTCTGGTAAATACCCAGCAGTAGTATAGCTGGGTCACATGATAGAATTTTTTTTTTTTTTTAAGGAAGCTCCATGTTGATTGTTGTGGTCACTTAACTGCCTCTCAGTCCCAGCAAGAACTCCTCCCCTCCTCACCAGGGCTGTTCATGAGTATCGCTAATTTCAATTTAAACTGAGTTTAAAATTCACATCCCAGTTCTCAAGAACATTCCAGGCACTCGTTAGCTACCTATGGCAAGTATTCACGTAATGGATGTACGACACTTTTGAGAGCTTTCAGAGACTGTTGACAACTGAGCCCCCGAACTTTCCCTTCAGTGGCCCAAGTACCACTGAATGTGGGCCACTGAATGGTAGCGCCCTGCCCTGTGGGGGAGCACTGCGTACTTCTGTGATTTTGTCCATTTTGCACACTGTTAGTCGCCTTGGCCCTTCAAGTCTGCAGAGCTTACTCCGACACCACTGCATCTCCAGCCTCTTCTGGCTTCCCAAATGTCTCTGGAGCACACATGGTTATGTGTGTGCTATTGACTTTAACACAAGCAGAGTCCTCTCACCTTCCAGGGCAGGACTGGCTACCCACAACCAGATGCTGTGTCTATTGAGAGCTTTTTGAAGATAAATAGGCATTTATTTCAAGAAATCATTCCTCACTGTTATGATGTTTGGCCTGACTGCCCTTTATCTGCCTGTCATGACTGGGTGCCCTTGGCATACCAGCATTCCAGTGGAGTCACCAGAAGGTTCTGCAGCAATCCATTCAACCAGAGAGCTGGCTGTATGTGTGGAAAACACCAAGAAATCTTCCTCATGTCCTTCCTTTCTTATCAAGTGGAATTTATAATACTGATTTTAAAGCTATAGATACTTAAGCATTTACTTAGTTCTTGCTTTTACATGATATACTTAATATCTCAGCAATCCTGTGAGGGCTGAAGTAAAATGTAATAAAATATGTTCACAGCTCCCTCCCACGTCCTGTGTTCATGAACTTTGAATTCCTCAAAGTCCAATCTGTGTCGTCATCTTCCACATGGTGGAATCTGGTCACTACCTGACCCTGGGAAGGACTTGATAAAAGCTGATAGAATTCAAGAAGGAATTCTTTCTTAATACCAATCCTGATAAAAGCTGATAGAATTCAAGAAGGAATTCTTTCTTAATACCAATCCTGCTGCAGCTCACCAAACTCCTGTTGTTTCAGCCTTGGGGAAAAAGGTGAGAGCTGATAGAACTCAAAGCTGTTCACCAACCCCCACATGGTGAATGTCAGGTGCTGAAGGGCAGGCTTGTCTGTTTTACAACTCAAGGCCTATTACATACCTGTGCAGATGTTCTTGCAATACAAACTATTGCCAGGCCATGGAGGTTCAGGGTGCTTCAAGCTTGAAGATATGAGGGCACAGTCAAGCCAACCTACTTGAGATTATTTGGAGATACGAGGGCACAGTCAAGCTAACCTACCGAAGGTATTTGGACAGACACCAGCATGTTCCAGTTTGGAGTGTGGCTGAAGGTACAGGTTTAAGGAGACTTGGCTTTGGTTAATATACTCAAGTCTTTGCAAGCACAGGTTTAAAATGCTTTCCTCTAAATATAAAGTTCGTTTACAAATAAAATAAAGGAGATAAAAGCCACCTATAATTTCTATTCTATGTACTTTATGTGTGTGTTTATCCTTACAGATAAATCCATTTTTTAATAGATGGGGGTGCTAGAGAGATGGCTTGGCAGTTAAAAGTCCATTCCGCCCTTGCAGAGGTCCTGAGCCTGATTCCTAGAACCCAAGCAGCTCACAGCCACTGGTAGTGTTGTAGTGCTCTGCTCTCTCCAGCTCCAGGAGATCCAACGCCCACTTCTGCCCTCGGTGGGCACTGCACTCACATGTAGATATTCATACACAGATACATAATTAAAACTAAAAACACATCTTTAAATTAGTTAGATTTATCTGTGATATAGTTTCAACCACATTAAGGATGAAGACTTTCTTCAGAGATATTTAGAATGAAAATGAAGATTTGAGACAGTTGGCAAAGGGATGTGAGTTATACGAATAAAACCACCCCGCCCGGCCCCTCCATCCACCACATGCCTGCTGTCATGGTAGGCGGAAGAGAGGGGTATGCCTTTTTGTAGATGCTCTTTTTTTTATTAATTTTATTTCTGTATGTGTATGAATGTACTGTCTGCATGCAAGTTTGTGCACCCGTGTTGTGCAATGCCGCAGAGGTCAGAAGAGGGTGTCGGATTCCCCTGGAACTGGAGTTCTCCTGGAATTGGAGTTTCAGACGGTTCTCGGCCGCCATGTGGGTGCTGGGGATCGAACCCGGGTCCTCTGTAAGAGCGGTCGGCACTCTTAAACACTAGGCCATCTCTCCAGCCCCTTTGTAGATGCTCTTAAGGCTCATGCACCATCTCCATCTTAGGTTTTATTGTTTGTCTAAATTCTGCATCCATGAACCTTTTAAGATACATTTCTTTTAAGAAATCTATTTGTCTTCGATGCACTTGTGTATTTGAACTGTGCTAATGTCTTCCTCTTTGGTATGGGATTTATTTATTCCTTACCTAACACATGAAGTTTCTGCACAGCAGGTAACACAGAAGAAAAAAGGGCCAACACTCTGGACCCACACACATTTCCCCTTGCTGTCATTAACCACTGACATGGTCTGGGATGGATGCCTTATTTTTAAAAACATTTTGGAGTCAAGAGTTCACTATATATCCTGGGCTGGGCTCAAACGTGCGGTCCTCTTGGCTGAACCTCCTCTGTCTGTGCTGATTTGCAGTGTTCCTAACAGCTCATAGAGAGATGTCTGTCAACCACAGACTGCACTGAAGTCACGCCGCACCCTGCAGGTGGCTCTGCATGCTCTTGATGGTGGCTTCACTGAGTCCCTGATGACACTGTGGCAGCGGAAGGAAGTCACCCATGACTGTCCTCATGGCACATGGCCAACAACACGCACAGGAGCTCCTGACACCTTTGTGTCTTTTTCATCAGGAAGCAGCATACTCCTAAGATGGACTCCCTTTAAAAGCATGGCATATGCCCAACAGGGTCCATGGTGGCAGCTCTCTAAAGCACACAAATGTCAGTTCCCAGAATAGCCAGGTTACAGTTTGCCACGGTGTAGGTCAGAATATGGTCAACTTCTAATAAGTGTTGCAGGGGGCTAGAGAGAGGGCTTGGCAGCTAAGAGCACTGGCTGCTAAAGTGGAGGAACCTGGTTCATTTCACATAGTGGCCCCCAACTATTTGTAACTCCAGTTCTCAAGATCCTCTTCTGGCCTCCACAGCCACCAGGCACATACATGGTATACATGCATACATACATACATATCAGCTTTGCACAGTGGCAGTATCATAGCCAATGAGGTTTATCCAAGGCTCAATTATTGCTAATTGAAAACTTTTCCCATGCAGGCATACATACATACATACATACATACATACTACATACATACACGGGAGCACCTACACACCCATTAAAATAACAATCTTTTAACAAAATGAGAACTGATGCAGATGACATAGTTTGAGAACTCCAAAAAGAACAAGGAACATCACAGAACTCTGAAGGCACGTGTTCCCAAAAAGAACGAGGAACATCACAGAACTCGGAAGGCATGTGTTCCTCTCCCTGCTCCCTTCACCGTGATGCTGATTCTGTGATGTTGTTGCTCTGAGAGTATTTCTCAGTATCTTGATGAAATCCCACCCTGAAATTCTGGGAAACAATGTTTTATTAAGATATAAGTCAGCAGAGATTGACTTTCCTCACTTGTACTTTCAAAGAGAATTATTTGCTGGCTATAATTTCCCTTCTCCCAGTGAGTGCTCGGGCCACTGCACCCTGGCCTGAGCTTCTGCTGACCCTTCAGCATTTCCCACACTTGCTGTCCTCAGTTAGTGCTTTGGGATCTTCTCAGATGTGCCGTGGTCCCCTCCTCCAGAACTACAGGTCCCTTTGTAGCAATGGAAAAGAGAAAAATAATAAACATTGGACTCTTCCTCTGTTGTTTTGAAGAATACAGAGAAAGCAAGAAGAGGCCTATAGCAAAGAGATTAGCATTTCCTAAAGCCCAAAGCTCAGAGGGTACATGCCTCTGGACATATGTGTGATCACTGACTAGCTTCACACTTTGAACCAGGAAAGAGAACACTGTGAACTAGCTTAGTTGAAGATAGAGACACAGCCTTGCTTCACAGTGCTCTCTTCTCCCCCCCACTGGGGCTCAGCTCACGATGCAGCACCACAATGTACTAAAGTCTAAGTGAAAGAGAAATGGGTGCGGAATAACAGAGGAATGGGTGGAGTTCTGGGCAGTGGCAGCTAGGATGAGGGCACCAGCTCGGGTCCTGCAGGGGAAGGGAGCCATCAAAGCCAGGAAATGATGGAGAGGTCCCATGAACATGTGCGGTATGTGAAGGGGAAGTCAGACTCAGCTGGGACCTCTGACCATCCAGTCACCCTAGGAAAAGGACATGGGTGAGGCGTGGCATGGCCAACTGCTTCTCTGCTCTGAATTGTCCACTCTACAGTCTTCCCAAGGCCACTGGGAGGCTCTTAGGAAAAAGTGGGTTTGGGAATCTGTAGAGGACTTGTGTTTGCTATTACCATGTATTAACTGTGGGTCGTTCCATGTCCCATTTATTCCCCTGGTGAGCCATGTAGAAGACATGTACGGGAAAGCACACCATAGGGACACGTTGTACGGTATCCAAATACAGAGAGAACTTTATTAAAAAATGGCTAGGTTTTCTGAGAAAGAGATGAAAAGCATGTTTGGCAGAATGCATGAGCTCTGGCGGGGTGGGGGAATGGGCAGGAACACGGGTCTAGATTTGTTAAAAAAATAAAAATAAATTTATATGAAAAAAAAAAAAGGCCAGCCTGGTCCACATAGTGAGCTCTAGGCCAGCTGGGACTAGAGGGAGACCCTGTCTCGAAAAAGCCAATAAATAAATAAATAAATAAATAAATAAATAAATAAAATGGCTAGGTTTTATAGTCATTGTGACTTCATTTCCCAGGGCCAAATCCCTGGGATTTGGCCTTTGTCACCACATCCCACCCCATGGGCATGGCCAGAGAGGTCCCATGACTCCCACTTATGCACTAGGGGACACTGATTGGAGTACTAGCCCATTCATACTTAACTGAATTTTCCCACAATTAACTGTAATAATGGGTTTCTTTTTGACATTTACACACACACACACACACACACACACACACATGTATGCACACACAATACTTTGATCATATTCACCCCCAGAGACAGTTTTGGTAGTCACAATGGCTGGCATGTGATAAGAGGTCTAGTAATGGCTCAGCCTCCCTCTGTGCATGGGACAGTCCAGTGCAGATCACAAAGCTCAGCCCGCATGTCCATGACACTCCTACCAAGACATGGTGAACAAAGCATCTCTTTACAGTCATGAGATGGAGAAGGGTGCTTCCCAGGATGGGTGGAAGCTGTGCTCACTCTGAGATTGCTGCTTAGGGGTGTGAACATCCCCTGGGGTGCATAAGTTGAGAAGATGTGGAAGGAACTTGTAGAATTCCAGCCGACCTTGGCTCTTCTGTGACTGAGCAGCAGGTGCAGGAGTACCCTGCAGGATTTCCCCCTTTACAGAGTGAGCCCATGAGGGGGGGTTGCCTTCATTTCACAGGAAGAAGTTAAATGTGTGTGCAGAATTCTAAAGTTGCTTTGGGTAAGAAACTGTCAAGTGTGGGTTGGCGTTGATACCTCAGTTTGTAAAGTGCTTACCTTGCAAACGTGAAGACCTGTGTTTGGATCCCCAGTTCACACATGAAAATATTGACATTAGGGTACATTTGCAACCTTGGCACTGGGAGCAGGGCAAGGGGGCAGCGGAGGTAGGAGGCTCTTGGAGCTTACTGAGCAGGCAGCCTAGCTGAATCGGTGACCTACGGTTCCAGTGAAAACCATGTCTTAAAAGTAAACTGGGGGGCTGGAGAGATGGCCTAGCGGTTAAGAGCGCTGACCGCTCTTGCAGAGGACCCGGGTTCGATCCCCAGCACCCACATGGCGGCTGAAAACCATCTGAAACTCCAATTCCGGGAGAACTCCAGCTCCAGGGGAATCCGACACCCACTTCTGACCTCCGCGGCATTGCATGACACGGGTGCACAGACTTGCATGCAGACAGTACATTCGTACACATACAGAAATAAATAAAAATTAATAAAAAAAAAAAAGTAAACTGGGCACTGGAGAGCTGCCTCAGTGGTTAAGAGCACTGGCTGCTCTTGCAGAGGACTTGGGTCCATTCCCAGCACCCACATGGTGGCTAACAACCATCCATAACTCCAGTTCCAGGGGAACCACCACCTTCTTCTGGCCTTCATGGGCATTGCATGACACAGGTGCACTTACATGCATGCAGACAATACACTCATACACATACAAAATTAAAATATTTTTCCTGTCTCAAAAATACAAAAAATAAATTAAAATAAAATATTTTTCAAACAGTAAATTGGAAAGTAATTAAGATACTTGATATGATCTTCTGCCTCTACATGTACCCATACACGTACACATACATGTACCCATATGTGTACCCATACATGTACACTTGCACGTACCATATGTGCACACACATGTACCCATACATGTACACATGCATGTACCCATACATGCACACATACACGTACCCATGCATGCATCCATGTGTGTACCCACACATGTGCACACACATGTACACATACATGCACCCATATACATACCCATACGTGTACACATACACGTACCCATACATGTACACATGCATGTACACATACATGCACACATACATGTACCCATACATGTACACACAGATTAATACATGTGCATGCATATGCCATCCACACAAAAGAATTAGTAAAATAATCCGGGCATGGTGGCACACGCCTTTAATCCTAGTGCTTGGGAAGCAGAGGTAGGTGGATCTTTGTGAGTTCAAGGCCAGCCTGGTCTACAGAGACAGCTGGGGCTACAGGGAGACCCTGTAAAAAAAAAAAAAAAAAAAAAAAAAAAAAGAATTAGTAAAATAAAACTTAAAGAAACAACATAGCAATGAGGTCAAAAGATCCTGCTGTCAGAAGGCTGTAAGTTGTCCAAAGTGCATCACAGAAAAATTTTGTAATTGTTTTTATATTTATTATTTTTAAGTTATGTTTATGAGTGTATTGTCTGCATGTATGTAGGGCACCCATGTCCTGCAGTACCTGCAGAGGTCAGAAGAGTGTGCCGGATCCCCTGGAACTGGAATAGTGGACAGTTGTTACCCGCCGTGTGGATGCTGGGAACCAAATTTGGGCTCCTCGCAAGAGCAGCCAGTGCTCTTAACTGCTGAGCCATCTCTCCAGCCCCAGAAATCTTTTTTTTTTTAAATCATTTGTTAGCGAGTTATTTTTATGTTTATAGTACTTTAATAGAAATGAGTTTACTATATATTTTACAGTTTACAAACTGCATTTATATGCAGTACTTCCTTTGAAACCCACAAAAACAAGCGTTTTTACAGAGGAGCAGTTTGGGGGTCCCACTGAATTATTCACCCTAAATTTTACTAAGAGTGAAGTGGCAGGGCAGAGATTTGAACCCACACTTCTTCACTCACATCACAGACTTCAGCCCTTGACCTTTGGAACTGGGGGGAATCCCCTGGGCTGGGGGAGCGTCACCCAGGGCATGGTGGGCATCTTCAGGACCCGGAGGCTGAGGAAAGGTGTTTTGGCTACTGGCACCTGCTCGGTCTTGGTCTTCACTTGATCGTGTCTGCCCCTCTGAGGACAGGCGTGGCACCCAGGTCAGACAGCTGGTGCCACGGACTTCATTTCCCAGCCACCTTTCTTTAGGAACATCAGAGTCATGCACTTCATCTCTTACAACATCTAAAACTTCGGCAAGCATCCTGTTTATCTGAAGAACAAATGAAGACAAAATACCCAAGAAACTAAGCTTCAAGTTAGCTGGGATCTCACAAGTTTGCAACAGCTAATTTACCTTTGGGAGGGGAAGGAAAAGAATTCCGCACAGACGAATCAACACTGGCTGAGCCATGAGGAAGGCGTGCCATTTGGGTGCTCATAAATGTTTTTGTTTTTGAGATTCAAGCAGTAGAAAAATAGGAGAGATATTTTCCAGAAAACGAAGTCCCATGTCATTAAGCATACTCACTTTAAACAACTTAAATTTTGTAATAACTTTCCTCCATGTTCAGAAAGAAATTTGGTTTTAAGTGAGTTTTAATTGTTTTAAGTTCAGTTACTGTATCTCCCCATTCATAGTTACTTCCTACTGGGAGAGACTTTGTGGGTTTTAATTTTAGTTTTTATTTTATTTTATTTGGGTTGGTTTGGTTTGGGTTTTTGTGGGTGTTTTGTTTTGAGACAGTCTTATTATGTAGTCCTATCTGGCCTGGAATTCACTGTGTAGACCAGACTGGTTTTAAACTCACAGAGAAATGTCTGCCTCTGCCTCCTGAGTTCTGGGACTTATGAGCCACAATGCTTGGCTTGTTTTATCTTTGTTTTTAGATATTTATTTATTTTGTGTATGCACGTGTGCCTGTGTGCATTTATATGTGCCATGCACATGCAAGTATTGGTGGGGGTCAGTGGGTGGGCGTCACATTCCCTGGAACAGGAATTATAAGAAGGTGTGAGCTGATGTGGGTGCAGAGACGCGAATAGGAGTCCTCTGTAAGAGCAGCGAACGGGAGTCCTCTGTAAGAGCAGCCAGTGCTCTTAGCCACTGAGCTCTCTCTTCAGTCCTTGTTTTTTGTTTGTTTGTTTGATCTAGGGTTGTAGCCCAGGCTTTCTTGGAACTCACTATGTAGCCCAGGCTGGCCTTAAACTCAGGGCAGTCTTCCTGCCACAACCTTCTGAATGCTATAATGACAAGAGTGGGCCAACCTGGTCAAAATTTCCTTTTCATAATCCAGTAGTGGACCGCTTGTTAATAGTGATGGTTTTAATGACATACAAAAGGAAGTCATGTGTTCTTAATTAAACTGCCAGACAGGGGGCTGGAGAGATGGCTCAGCAGTTAAGGGCATGGACTGCTTTTGCAGAAGACCCAGATTCGATTCCCAACACCCATATGGCAGCTAAGAACCGCCTTTTAAGCTGGGCGTCATGGCACACGCCTTTAATCCTAGCACTCGGAGGCAGAGGCAGGTGGGTCTCTGTGAGCAAGGCCAGCCTGGTCTACAGAGTGAGTTCCAGGCCAGCTGGGGCTATAGGGAGACCCTGTCTCAGAAAGACAAAAAAATAAATAAACTGCCAGAAAGATTCTCCCTTCTCAGACAACTGATGTCTCTATCACCATTGAACATGCTGTTTCCTTTTGGTTGGGAGTTGTCAGCCATGATTTCTGTAGAGGGACCATGCTGCTTGGATTCAAAAGCATGAAGTAAACTTTGACCAGATTGTGGAGATATCCCTGGGGTATCTTTTCTTCTGACCCACTTGAAATACCCTGTGGAATCAGGCAATCCAGGTTCCAGGCTCCACTCTGGCCTTTGCCAGCCACATAACCTCTGAACCCCTCCAGCCTCACCGTGCTCCCCAGTGAATCTGAGTTCTCATCCTCCTCCTTGTGGGTTGCCGTGGAGATGAAATGAGCTCATATGTCTCCTAGGGCCTTAGCAGCGCTGGAACCATACATTAGGGCTTTTCTTCCATTGTAATTACATTTGTTCTCCTATAAAATGAACAGTTGCTTGGTCTAAATCAATGGGTGTCACTCCTCTTTCTTTCTTTCTTTCTTTCTTTCTTTCTTTCTTTCTTTCTTTCTTTCTTTCTTTCTTTCTTTCTTTCTTTCTTTCTTTCTTTCCTTCCTTCCTTCCTTCCTTCCTTCCTTCCTTCCTTCCTTCCTTCCTTCCTTCCTTCTTTTTTTAGCACAAGTCTTTAAACTAGTTCTCAGAGAATAAAAAGCCATTTGCTATTTCAATCTAGTGCTCCCAATTCTTCTCATTTTTCTGAGTTGTAGGCATTTGTTTTTTTTTTTTCCAGTTTATTTGTAAGTCTTTGAGAACCTCATACATTACATGCTGTATTTTGGTGCCATAGCCATGCCTCTACCTTCCATTTCCCCCTCCCTGTGTTCCTTTTCCAACTTCATAGTCTTTCACCCCTTTGTCTTTGTAACTGACTGAATTCAGTTAGAGTTTCCTGTCTGATCATTGGTTTAGAGCCATGCCCTGGAGCACAGCCTCCTGGAAGAGGCCACAGTCCTGAAGGAGACTGATTCTCCCTCCCCAAGGAGCCCTTGGGTGCCAACAGTTCTTAGCTATTACTCCTCTCCCCCATTTCCTCATTTTACTTTTTAAAAGAATTATTTGTGTAAGCATGGGCCAGAGGGTGTATACATGCACCGTGCACGTGCACGTGCAGGTGCCTATGGAGGCCAGAAGAGGACCTCGGATCATCCCGAGGTGGAGATGACAGGCACCCTATGTGGGTACTGGAAACTGAACCCAGGTCCTCTGCAAGAACAGAAAGTGTTCTTAACCACTGAGGCATATTTCCAGTCCCCCAAATTCCTCATTTTTTTTTTTTTGTCTTTTTGAGACAGGGTCTCCCTGTAGCCCCAGCTGTCCTGGAACTCACTCTGTAGACCAGGCTGGCCTTGAATTCACAAAGATCCGCCTGCCTCTGCCTCCCAAGTGCTAGGAGTAAAGGCGTGTGCCACCACACCCAGATCAAATTCCTCATTTTTTATGGAATAATGGAAATACAGTTTTACAAAACTATATTTATAAAACATAGAGCTGACACTAGTCCTAGCACTTAGAGATCGAGGCAGGAGGGTTACCATGAGGCCCACCTGAGCTACAGAGTGAGGTCCTGTCTCCAAAACACCAACCGGTAAATCCAAAGCATGTAATGAATGCCCATGAAGGTGCCTACCACCAAATAAAATAGCGTGCATTAGCTAGGATTAGAGATTGGAAAACCATTCTTCGCTGTTGATGGCCTCCATATACATCGCACACATGTGATGCACTTACATACATGCAGGCAAAACACTCATATTCATAAAATAAAAACAAAATCTTTAAAAGAAAGCACACAGGTAGTGCGATCACAGATGGAGATGATGCTGGTGGGCTCCACGTTAGGCGATGTTAAATGCAACCGTTTTCCACTGTGCACTGTGCCATGGTCCATGATAGACGCTTTTAGAAAAGTTCAAGGAAGCATGAGACATCTGCAGTCCTCACAGGAGAGGTGATGCTTGGGTCGTATATCTGCTGTCCTTTAGAATGCTGCCATGTCCCTGTGTACATTCAGAGGAACTAATTTACTATATGTGTCTTGAGTTTCATGTAATGCTTCCTGTGTAATTATTGTCCTAAATATCCCTTCAAATATCACTACATAAAATAGGAGCCCAGTGGCAGGCTGGTTCTAACTCCTCCCCTCTAACTGGGATTTTACCCTGTTATATACCGTAATCCCCGCAGTTTGCTCACTGTACTTTACATGGTGGTTATTTCCTGTATTGGCCTTCTTTCTTGCCATTTCCAGAGTCCCTTGTTTCTTCCCATACGCCTCATTTTCTCTCTGACATCTTGTTCTTATTGTCTGAGGTATTTCCCTATACATTTTGGTGTTTGAGATCTGCTGGTAATAAATGGTCTCTTTTCCCCTCTGCCTACTTTCAAATCTTGGGATTTTGCAGCAGTTCGACGTGTCTTCTATATAGTTTGATTTTTCCTTATCTTGCTTAGTGCCCTCTGGGCTTCTTGGATTTGCAGTTCCATTTCTTTCATTATCTGGGGGGAAGTTCTTGACCTTTGGGTTTCCTGACATGTTTCTTTAGTCTGACTCTTCATCTGGTTCAGCTCTGTTCTGCTGCTCTATGTGGTCCTGCAGCTCCTCTTGCTTTCTCTCTAGATTGCTATTGGGATCATTTACTGAGTGCTGTGCTTTTTAAGTGTCCGGTTCTTGCCCAGATATGTTCAGTCTACGAGCGAATTCTTCAGTTCTGATATTGTGCTTCTTTCAAATATTTCCCTTAACTCCCTTAGGAGTTCCATCTCTTGGCTGAAATTCTTTTTTCTTTTTTTGAGACAGGTTTTTTGTTTTTTTTTTTTTTTGAGACAGGGTTTTATTATGTAGCCCCAGCTGGCCTAGAACGCCCTATGTAGACCAGGCTGGCCTTGAACTCAGAGATCCACCTGACTCTGCCTCCACAGTGCTGGGAATAAAGGCATACACAGGTATGCCCAGCTTTTTTTCAAGTTATTTTTTAGATTCGCATTAAAATGTTGGGTTTTGTTATGACATCATCAACAGACCTGATTCTCTTTCATTGTCCTCCAGCCGTTCCGTGTATGCCCTCCTTCCAGCCGGCCCCTTTTCCTCCACTACCCTCTCTATTTCCCATCTCCTTTAACATATCTTCCCCCATCACCCATTTCTAGTTGTTGACCTACACACACACACACACACACACACACACACACACATAGACACACACACACACACACAATTTTTAAGTTTAGGTTCTGTATATCAGGGAGCAGGAGGTCTTCATCTTTCTTAGCCTACCATGTTTTGCTTAATAGCTGTGTTTATTTTTCTGCAGTTGCAACGGTTTTCTTTTTCTTTACTGCTGTATGAAGTTCCATTGTGGGGGCTGGGCTGATGGCTCACTAGGTCACAGTGCTCCGTTCAGATCCCCAGAACCTGTGTAAAGCCGGATACAGAGCACAAGTGCCCTACAGGGAGATGGAGACAGAGACAGAGACAGAGACAGGAGATTCTCAGGAGCTCCCAGGCCCATCTCAAACAAGGTGGAAAGGCAGGACCAATACCTCAAGGTTGTCATCTGACCCTCTGACATACAGAAGGACACGTTCACAAACATGAACATGCACATACACATTTACATACACCACACACAAATCCATTTGTTTGTGTACCATGTTTTCCTTATTCACCTTTTGATGGACATGTAGCTGATTTGATAACATGGCTTTTATGAACTGTATGGCTATGAACATGGATGTACAACTATCTGGGTGATATGTTGACTTAGAGACTCTTTGGGGTATACGCCCAAGAGTGGGGCAGCTAGATTACATGGTAGATGTATCTTCTGTGTTTTGAGAAATGAATATAGATTTCCATAGCGGACGCACGGGCTCACGTCCCCTTCCACAGCAGACGTGAGGGCTCTTGTCCCCTTCCCCAGCGGACGTGCGGGCTCGCGACCCCTTCCCCAGTGGATGCGCAGGCTCGCGTCCCTTTCCACAGACGACGTCTGGGCTCACGTCCCCTCCTGCAGCTCTCAGGACTCCTTGCCCCACATCCTCACCAGCATTTCTTGTCCTTTGTTTTCTTACTGATCGTCATTCTGAATGGGATGACATGGAATCTCATAATTTTACATTTACTTTTCCCTGGTGGCTGCGAGTGTTGAACAGTGGGCTGGAGAGATGGCTCAGTGGTTCAGAGTCCTTGCTGTTCTTGCAGAAGACCTGAGGTTTCCGGTATCCATAATCAGGCCGCTTATGCCTTGTCCCTCATCTCTCTTGGGACAGCTGGGGTGCAGCACAGCTCTCTGGCATGCTGCTGGCTAGTGCTGCATGTCTCTCTCTGAGGGGTCAGGAATCCATCCTTGCAGCCCAGCCTGTCGTGGGGAGTGTGTCTGACTCAGGGCTGGACTGCTCTTCGTGTGTCAGCCCTTCATGGCAGCCAAGCTCTGCCTTCTACAGGTGGCTGCAGATTTGAAAGCTCTTGTGTTATGTTACTCTTCTTTAGGAAAAAAAAAAGTATGTGGGCTGGAGAGATGGCTCGCAATTAAGAGCACTGGCTGCTCTTGCAGAGGACCTGGGTTCAATTCCTAGCACCCACATGGCAGGTAAAAAATAGCTATAACTCCAGTTCCAGGGGAATCTGACACCCTCTTCTAACTTCCATGGGCATTGCATGTCACAGATGGTCTTACGTGCATGCAGGCAATCCACTCATACAGTAAAATAAAAAATTTTGTGTGTGTTGCATGTGTGTGTAAGTGCACCACATGTATGCAGTGCCTGCAGAGGCCAGAAGAGGGCATACGTCTTCTGGATCTGAGATTACAGACAGTGGGAAACCAAGGCTGATCCTCTGTAAGGGCAGCGAGGTAACCGCTCAGCCATCTCTCCAGCCCCTAGTCAGTTCTCACTGTGAAAAAGCACTATGACTAAAGGCAACTTCTGGAAGAGCTTATTTTGGCTTCTAATTCCAGAGGGTAAGAGTCCATCATGCATCTTGGTGGGGAGCCTCAGGGGCAAGCTGCAGGCTCTGCGGCAGGAGCAGGAACCTGGGAGCTCGGTGTCTTATCAGCAAACAGGAAACAGCCAACTGAAGTGGGAGGAGACTAAGAACTCAGTGCTGGTCCCACTCATATGCTTCCTCCAGCAAGACCACACTTCCTAAGAGTTCTGTGAAACCTCCCTCCAACAGTGCTATCAACTGCAGACCAAGTGTTCAAATACTCTAGCCTGTGGGGACATTTCCCTTCCAGACCACCACATTACATCGCAGCGAGCTTGCACACAGGTACCTACTACCAGGAGAGGCAGGGCTCTTGGAAACATCACCGCGTTCTTTCAGTATGCGGCTGTTCACTATGCCAGCCCCTGTGCACAGTGGGCATAGGACATTCTCATTCACTGAATAACCAGAATATAAATAGTCCATCAAGTGGTCTAGAGGTGCCATAGTACAGGATGAGGGATGACAGTGGCACAAGGCCTATCGGGAGGAAACTCCTGATGGACTAGAAGCAAGAGTCTTTTTTTTTTTTTTTCCGTATGTGTATGAATGTACTGTCTGCATGCAAGTGTGTGCACCCGTGTCGTGCAATGCCGCGGAGGTCAGAAGAGGATGTCGGATTCCCCTGGAACTGGAGTTCTCCTGGAATTGGAGCCTCAGATGGTTCTCGGCTGCCATGTGGGTGCTGGGGATCGAACCCGGGTCCTCTGTAAGAGCGGTAGGCGCTTTTAACCGCTAGGCCATCTCTCCTGCCCCTTTAAACAGAGACTGGTCTCTACCTCAGAATATCTCAGTGAGAGGGTCTGTGGATAGTTATCATCCTGCTTTGGTCACCAATTAGCTACTTCTTAATTGGCAAATCTCGGACCTGTTCGGTCTCATTTTGGACCAGGCCTATGTCTCATTTTAAAAAATGGAGTTATTTTTAAATATATTTTTATTGAAGTTTTGTGCATTTCATACAACATTTCTCAGTCCAATTTAGACTTTTTCCATGCCCCCCACCCCACCCGAGTTCATGCTTTCTGCCATACATGTCTTGTATCTTTTTCTGAGTCTTTTAAAAGTATTTTTATATAGAGGATTATTGTTTTGGGGAGAAGTTTACTGTTTCAGTCAGTTCTTTGTCCCAGTTCTTCTGTTGTTGTTGTTCCCTCCAATTTGTATTGCTTCAAAATATGCATATATATATATATATATATGTCACACATGTACCAAAATTATATCATCTGAAAATAGACTATATGTTAATTCCAAATCATATTTTGGAATTCACATTTTTCCCTTTTAATTTTATATTACTCTGAATTATGCATACATACCCTCCACCCATATACCAAAATTACAAAGTCTGAAAATAAGTGGTAGGTTAATTCTAGAGCCTCTTAAGGGATTCACATTATAAGAGCACAGTTGCTTTCAGCTAAAGAGGAATATAACATTAACGTTGCTCAGTTTGCCTTACAAGTAGGTTACTTGGTGCTAACATCCACAAATGAGGGATACCATTCCTTGTTTGTTTTTCAAATGGAGTTATTTTATTTTTATTTTATTTATTTATGTGTATGAATGTACTGACTGCATGTAGGTTTGTGCACCCATGTCATGCAATGCCGTGGAGGTCAGAAGAGGGAGTCAGATTCCCCTGGAACTGGAGTTCTCCTGGAATTGGAGTTTCAGACGGTTCTCAGCCACCATGTGGGCCCTGGGGATCGAACCCGGGTCCTCTGCAAGAGCAGTCCTGCGCTCTTAACCACTAGGCCATCTCTCCAGCCCCCTCAAATGGAGTTATTTTTATGCTGTCCATTGGAGATAAAATTGAGTTATCTGTCTGTAAGCCCTTTACCACACTAGGGGGAGGATATGGTATGGGGTGTGCATCCATTTGTATGCGTGCATATGCGTGCATGTATAGGTGCCTGCTGATGTCCAGGTCAGCATCTAGCTCTAGCTTTCTTTTTCAGGAGCTACCCACCTTGTTTTTTGAGACAGGTTATTTTACTGGGACCTGGGGCGTAGCAGTTAGGTGAGGCTGGCTGGCCAATAAGCCCAGAAATCCCCCTGTCTCTCCCCAGCTTTGGGATTACAAGCATGTCATTGCGCTGAGCCTTTTTATGTGGGTCCTGAGGATCAACTTACGTCCATTTACTCTTAGAGAGCTTTAGAAATATAAAGTCTTCCTCTAGGGAAGGTCAGAGGGTGCGGGAAGACCTGGTAGGTAGGATCCAAGGTTTCCTTTTTTCCTTTTGCTGTCTATGTGTCTCCTATGTGAGAAAGCACTGGAGAAGAAAACAAAGGAAATACAGTTCTTCCTCTCACTAGTTGGCCTGTTGTGATAAAGGTTAATTAAGGCCTTCGTAACCAGAGGAAAGCCCTTTCTTTCTGGGATGTAGCAGCTGAGCCCTTATACACCCCCGGAAGTGGGAAGCCTGGGTCACCTGCCAGCAGGCTTGGGGAGATCTCTTGTAGGATAGCTTCTGTAATCCTGGCTCGATGCGCCACCTGCTGGCTAAGACTAGATTCATCGAGCCTGTGGAACAGAACTGCAGACAAACAGGCATCACACAGTCACTTTCCTCTGCCCGCCTTCACTCATGGCACAGTCACTGCTGGTCACATAGCTCCAGGGCCTCTTACAACCTGTCACATGTGGATGAAACCCTCAGCCATGAACCCTCAGGTCTAAAGAAGGGGCCAGTCAACCACTGCCCTTGGGCCAAATCCCAGACTGCTGCCTGGTTTGGTAAATAATTGTTTTTTGGAACACAGACAGTCTTGTATGTTTATAGATGCTGTGCAGCTGCTTTGCTCTGCAGTGGCAAATGTGAGAGCAGGTGCCTCAGAGGTGATGTGGGCGGCAAAGCACAAGGCTTTGCTATGCCCCCCCGCCCCCCAATACAGAATGGTTGCCTGGGAGCTAGGCATATGGATCAGTAATACTTACCTGAGCATGCTTGTAACTGCCTGTGACTCCAGCTCCAGGGAATCCAATCCTCTATTCCGTCTCCAGGGGTACCTGCATACAAGGGGCATACATTCACATCCATACACATATATACATGTAAATAAAAATAAATCTTTTTGCAAAGTTCAAATAAAAATGTTTGCTGAAGATACAGGGGAAAGACTATGTTAAACAACACTGAGAATTCAGTCAGTCAGATCCAGATAGTGGGAGCTTACAGAATAAATTACAAGGTTTCTTCAATAGATGAGCAGACATGAAAAAAATAGAGTAGCAAGCTCTGGAGTGTAAAGACTGAGGGCCTGATCCGGTGTGAAGACCAATCGAGGTGCTTTGAAACGGCAGGAGAATCTTGGCCACGGATAGTGTTGAGATGCTGTGTGGTGTTTTTACTTCCTTCTTCTGATCATAGCCTCTCTCTCTCTCCTCTCTCTCTCTTCTCTCTCTCTCTCTCTCTCTCTCTCTCTCTCTCTCTCTCTCCTTTAAGGATGATTAAGTTTATTACTTACAGGATTTTCTCTCAGAATTCTGAGTTTTTCTGCAAGATAAAACGATGTGGGTAGTACCAAATGGGTAATTGCCGAGGGTTAGGAAGCTAGGGCTTGGACCCAGGACCCTCTGTATGCCAAGTGGGCACTCTACAAACCATGGGCCAAGGATGCTTAGGGGCATGTTTAGGGAGTTCCTGGGAAAGGACAGGTGGTCCCCTTACAATGAATGTTGTGTCTCAGTTTCAACCACAGCTCCCGCTGAGCCCAGGAAAGCTCTGAGTCTCCAGCAATGTCTTCAGTCTGGACTGACTCAGGCACCTCTCAGTCAGCCACTCGCTGGCCACTACACTCAACATTGCACACATTTGTTGAAAACACTGCAGTTTACAGATGTAAGATTTTGTAGATGAACTTTCATCTCATCCCTCAGTTACCACCAGCAACTAAAATGAATAAACCTGAACCCCATTCCACAGAGGTTGACCTTCAAATTCTGGGTCTTCTTTTGGAAACAGCTGACAGAGAGGGGTGTTGGGAAGTATACTGTCTGCACTATGTGCTTGAATGGGGGTGGGTGGGGTTATTATCCTAGACATTTAGGAACAATGTTCTACTTAAACCAAGGGTCTCAAACCTGGGACTTTTTTTGTTCCATAGAATGACATCACTCCTCTACATGTTGCATCAAAAAGAGGAAATGCAAATATGGTAAAACTGTTGCTTGACCGGGGAGCGAAGATCGACGCGAAAACCAGGGTAAGCTGCTCCTGTGCGCATGTGTGTTCTCATTTTCCAATTGCCCCGATTCTTTGCAGAGAGCAAAAGTTGGCTTTATTTCTGTTTGATTTGTTGTCTCTTGGAAAATTATTCTACATTAATTCTTAAGGTGGATTGGCCAAAGATTCTGAAAATCATTAATACATCTTAAGTAGTGCCTGGCTTTAATTATAGGAACAAGGTTCATTGAGTTGAGTTAGATCTTCAAGAATTATTGAGATGGGGTTGGAGAGATGGCTCATTGGTTAAGAGCACTGCCTGCTTCTGCAGAAGACTGGGGTTCAGTTCCTAGCACCCACATTGGTGGCTAACATATGCCTCTAACTCCAGGGTATCTGGTACCCTCTTCTGACATCTGGGGGCATTTCATGCATGGGTGCACTTCCACATACACAGGCAAAACACTCCTACACATAAATTAAAATAAATTTAAAAAATTAAAGTTACTTGAGAGGCTTGAGAGATGGCTCAATGGTTAAGAGCCTGTGCTGCTCTGGCAGAGGACCAGAGTACGATTCCAAGCACCCACATTGAGCACCACACTGGGTAGTTTACAACTGCCTATAACTCCAGTTTGGGAGATCTGATACTGTCTTCTGGTCTCTGTGGGTTCCTTCACACATATGCACATATATGCAGACATAAATAAAAATAAATGAATTAACTGACATTGAAAGCTGAGTTATTGAGCCAGTTCGATACCAAGGCTACCAGCTTTCCTATTGAAAACTGTGCCTACACTTCTGTGTTCCTGGTGGTAATCTAAAATGGCATCTCTCTAATAGAAAACAGCCAGGATGTGCCTCCAGAAATTAAAAATTGGAACACCACTTGCAGGTGCGTGTTCAGAAGAATTAAAAAGCAGGGTCTCCATGAGGTATTTCCAAATTGTGTCTATGGAAATAACTTTATAATTGTCAGAATCTGGAAGTAACCCAAATGTCTATTAATAGACAAAAGTGGTTCAGTCGGTAAAGTGCTTGTGGTACCTGAGTTCGGGTCCCAGTCATCTAAGGCTGGGCATGGTGTCAAGTGCTATAATCCCAGTGCTGGGAGGCCCAAGCAGGAGGGTCTCTGACACTCCCTGGCCAGCCAGTTCAGAGGATTTCTCATTTCTCCCTGAACTGAACTAGAGCTCAGCAATCCTCCATGCCCCATAAAATAAGGTTGAGGGGCTGGAGAGATGGCCTAGCGGTTAAGAGCGCCAACCGCTCTTACAGAGGACCCGGGTTTCCCCAGCACCCACATGCGGCCGAGAACTGTCTGAAACTCCAATTCCAGGAGAACTTCAGTTCCAGGGGAATCCAACACCCTCTTCTGACCTCCGCGGCATTGCACGACATGGGTGCACACACGTGCATGCAGACAGTACATTCATACACATACAGAAATAAATAAAAAAATTTTTAAAAATATATTAAAAAAATAAGGTTGAAAGTGATCGAAGATACACATGTCAATCTGTGGCTTCTATACACAGGAGCACACATGCACATGCGCACACAGATACATAAAAAAGAATAACTATAACACAGATTACTCTTGAGGACTTTAGTAAAATAAGCCATTCACTAAAGGACAAATACCTATGATTCAACTTATAAGCGTTGTCTACAGTCAGATTTATGGAAATGGACTGACTGTTCTGCTTAGCATGCAGAAGTTTCTAGGTTCAACCCCCAACACTAAAGAAAAAAAGTATTATAGGAATAAAAAAATAGAATGTTAGCTGCCAGGAGGGAGGAGGTGGGGAGTTATTTGGGAATGGATTGTCAAATTAAAAGAAAAACAGCAAGAAAAATGGTCTCCCCACAATGTAAGTATAACACACAGTTAAAAAGAGCTTTTAGGGTAAAACTTAGGTTTATCAAATTTAATTAACTTAGGATAATTAATATTTTAATAAAAAAATTCTCCAAACACATGAATATGCATATGGTACATTGTTTTTATTGTTGTAGAAATGTTGGTGGTAGTTGAGTTTTCCTGTGCTGTTTATTTGATACCAGGCTGTATGCATCTGGAAATAACTGAAAGCCAGAATCTGGTTTGAATCCAGACTCTGAGCCCAGCCAGTTGACTTAGGTGGACTAGTTAACATTTCTGTTTGGAATGTTGCCATCCAAAGACTAGAAGAATGACTTGCCCCGTGTGTGTGTGTGTGGGGGGGGGGGACTGCTACAGTGACCGAGATGTTTGTCCGCAGTGTCAACTTGACACAGGCTAGAAATCCATCCTGACTAGTGCGTCTCGGAGCCACAGTTAGTATTAAACTTCCAGCCAGCGACTTTCCATTTTCCACATTACTTACTATGAGATCTGACCAAGAGCCAGTCTAAGAAAAAGGTTGCGTCACCCTACACATCCATTTGTTGCAGGGTTTTAGATGGGTTCCCTGCCTTGTCATTGTACCTGGCAGTCCTGGGCCTCCTGCTTCCAAGAATCCTGATCTCCATTACTTCTAAAATCAGCCTGGCAACCCGAGTTGATTCCTCCTGTGCTTGATTTACTGCTTCATTTACTACCCATGACATTTATGAGTTCAAATAGTGAGTGGTGAGTGTCTCCTCTGTGGGAAGAGTGAACGAGGAAGAAGGCAGTAGCACTTTACTCAAAGCGTCATGAGGCAGTGGGCTGGTTTGTTGTCTGTACACTGTCCTTAATCCAGCCCAGCCCTGAGTGCTTTTATCTCCTGGTGATTATTGAACCTGAAAAGCAATAAACTTTCTAGAAAGGGAAATGAAGTACAGAATGTTTACCAGTGAAGGACAGTCTTATCAGAGCAAGAAGATGGAAGTGTCAGTATATAAAGAAAGCTAGAGCTGCTGCTGTCAATGACAGGTCCTCTGCTAAGCACTGGCTGTGGGAAGGGGTTGGAAGAAGAGGAGAGGCATCATTTGTAAAAGTGGGGCTGGACCGTTTATAAATAGGGGGACTCCGTGTGAGGGGGAATGAGGGTTACCCAAGCACAGAGAGGTGTGCATGCATCATGTATGAACACATAGGAAGTTCATATGGAGGGGTATCTGTTATTTCCCTATTGCTGTGACCAAGTATCTTACAAGAAGCAGCTGCAGGGGGGAAGAGTTTATCAGGGCTCACGGTGTGAGGGGATACAACCCATCATGGCAGAAGGCATGGCCACACGCAGCTCCACTGAGAAAGGAGTAGTATACAACTGGACTTATCGCCTCCTGGTATCTCAGAAGGACAGGAAGCCGAGAGTGGACAGGAAGTGGTAGTGGCTATGGAATCTCAAGGCACACCTCAAGTGACTCACTTCCTCCAGTGAGGTCTTGCCTACAGGCTCCATGAGTTTATAAAACAGCACCAGCAGTTGAGAATCAAGTGTACAAAAATAAGCCTGCAAGGGACATTGCACATGGGGGGACGGGCTGGAAGGAGACATCAAAGTTCTCCTAATAAACATATCAATGACAGAAATAATTAACGTGGTGGAGCATGCTAGGCAGCTTCATTCCTAGGCCCCTTTCTTCCTGGTTACTGTTGATAAAGGTGGACACTTCCTTTATCAATGAAGGTAGACACTTCCTTTATCAATAAAGGTGGACACTTCCTTTATTATTTTCCCTTGGCCTTTGCCGAGGATTAACTTTTCTTCAGTATGAAAGACATGGATGTGAGGGAGACACTTGAAGACTCAGAACAGAAAAGGTTGTCTTGCTTTTACCTTTCACTCTGTGGAGTGGGCTGGGACAGCTCTAGTTGCACACTCTGTGGAGTGGGTTGGGACAACTCTAGTTGCACACTGTGGAGTGGGCTGGGGACAGCTCTAGTTGCACACTCTGTGGAGTGGGCTGGGACAGCTCTAGTTGCACACTCTGTGGAGTGGGCTGGGACAGCTCTATTTGCACACGCTGTGGAGTGGGCTGGGGACAGCTCTAGTTGCACACGCTGTGGAGTGGGCTGGGGACAGCTCTAGTTGCACACTCTGTGGAGTGGGCTGGGGACAGCTCTAGTTGCACACTCTGTGGAGTGGGCTGGGACAGCTCTAGTTGCACACTCTGTGGAGTGGGCTGGGACAGCTCTAGTTGCACACTCTGTGGAGTGGGCTGGGACAGCTCTAGTTGCACACTCTGTGGAGTGGGCTGGGACAGCTCTAGTTGCACACTCTGTGGAGTGGGCTGGGACAGCTCTAGTTGCACACTCTGTGGAGTGGGCTGGGACAGCTCTAGTTGCACACTCTGTGGAGTGGGCTGGGACAGCTCTAGTTGCACACTCTGTGGAGTGGGCTGGGACAGCTCTAGTTGCACACTCTGTGGAGTGGGCTGGGACAGCTCTAGTTGCACACTCTGTGGAGTGGGCTGGGACAGCTCTAGTTGCACACTCTGTGGAGTGGGCTGGGACAGCTCTAGTTGCACACTCTGTGGAGTGGGCTGGGACAGCTCTAGTTGCACACTCTGTGGAGTGGGCTGGGACAGCTCTAGTTGCACACTCTGTGGAGTGGGCTGGGACAGCTCTAGTTGCACACTCTGTGGAGTGGGCTGGGACAGCTCTAGTTGCACACTCTGTGGAGTGGGCTGGGACAGCTCTAGTTGCACACTCTGTGGAGTGGGCTGGGACAGCTCTAGTTGCACACTCTGTGGAGTGGGCTGGGACAGCTCTAGTTGCACACTCTGTGGAGTGGGCTGGGACAGCTCTAGTTGCACACTCTGTGGAGTGGGCTGGGACAGCTCTAGTTGCACACTCTGTGGAGTGGGCTGGGACAGCTCTAGTTGCACACTCTGTGGAGTGGGCTGGGACAGCTCTAGTTGCACACTCTGTGGAGTGGGCTGGGACAGCTCTAGTTGCACACTCTGTGGAGTGGGCTGGGACAGCTCTAGTTGCACACTCTGTGGAGTGGGCTGGGACAGCTCTAGTTGCACACTCTGTGGAGTGGGCTGGGACAGCTCTAGTTGCACACTCTGTGGAGTGGGCTGGGACAGCTCTAGTTGCACACTCTGTGGAGTGGGCTGGGACAGCTCTAGTTGCACACTCTGTGGAGTGGGCTGGGACAGCTCTAGTTGCACACTCTGTGGAGTGGGCTGGGACAGCTCTAGTTGCACACTCTGTGGAGTGGGCTGGGACAGCTCTAGTTGCACACTCTGTGGAGTGGGCTGGGACAGCTCTAGTTGCACACTCTGTGGAGTGGGCTGGGACAGCTCTAGTTGCACACTCTGTGGAGTGGGCTGGGACAGCTCTAGTTGCACACTCTGTGGAGTGGGCTGGGACAGCTCTAGTTGCACACTCTGTGGAGTGGGCTGGGACAGCTCTAGTTGCACACTCTGTGGAGTGGGCTGGGACAGCTCTAGTTGCACACTCTGTGGAGTGGGCTGGGACAGCTCTAGTTGCACACTCTGTGGAGTGGGCTGGGACAGCTCTAGTTGCACACTCTGTGGAGTGGGCTGGGACAGCTCTAGTTGCACACTCTGTGGAGTGGGCTGGGACAGCTCTAGTTGCACACTCTGTGGAGTGGGCTGGGACAGCTCTAGTTGCACACTCTGTGGAGTGGGCTGGGACAGCTCTAGTTGCACACTCTGTGGAGTGGGCTGGGACAGCTCTAGTTGCACACTCTGTGGAGTGGGCTGGGACAGCTCTAGTTGCACACTCTGTGGAGTGGGCTGGGGACAGCTCTAGTTGCACACTCTGTGGAGTGGGTTGGGACAGCTCTAGTTGCACACTCTGTGGAGTGGGCTGGGACAGCTCTAGTTGCACACTCTGTGGAGTGGGCTGGGACAGCTCTAGTTGCACACTCTGTGGAGTGGGCTGGGACAGCTCTAGTTGCACACTCTGCGGAGTTGGTTGGGACAGCTGTAGTTGCACAGTCTGTGGAGTGGATTGGGGACAGCTCTAGTCGCACACAAACTAAATTCCTGGCAGGCGGAATGGAAAGCAAAGCATGAAGTCGAAGCATGTGAGCTCTGCCTGTAGTGTCCTCATCAAGGCTTCCTTCTGTCTTGTGAGAGTGATGAAGACACACAGAGGTCAAATAGGGGGCAGCTACAATGTCAGAAGTCTGTGGGGACAAGCCTACAATCAGAAAGAATGGTCTGTCAATAGACGTTTTATCTACCCAAGCTAGTAGTAACTTGTGAGAGAATAGGAATTGTTGCCTGACATCCACTTCCCAGGCACATCCTCCCGGCATTGCTGCCTTGTTGCTTGCTGGGACGTTCATCCTCCTTGTTCAGAGGCCAGCATCTCCTGACTTATCTCAGAGCCATGTCTGGAAAGCACATCTTCCCCAGGGATGGGCTCCCTGCCCAGGCTCTTGTGAGGATTCTGCTTAAAAGACCCATTCATAGGGACCAGAGCTTGAAGGGTCGTTAGTCATGTCAGGAGGAGCACAGGAAGGTCTAGTGGTTAGAACATGTGTTCTGTTATAGGTTTACTATTTTTAACTTAGCTGTAGGCATTATTCTCTGGTCTTAAATGTGAATACCAAGTGGTCCGACTGTGACCTGATAGGGTTTCATTCTCCTTCCTCCTCCTTCCTAATGAAGACAGTGAGCCGCTCCTGTGATCTCACACAGTTCTTGTGAAGAAAAGCACTGGGTGCTGTGGCTTTATAATTAGGGATGGGCATGTTAGCTCAGTGGACAAAGCACTTCTTGCACAAGAGTGAGGACCAGAGTCTGGGCCCCAGCACCCACATGAGTAGCAGGTGCTCCGGTCTTGAAGTCTCAGAACACAGGGGTGGAGCCTGGGACTCCACAGAGCACCTTAGCAAGCTAGATTAACTGAGACCCAGCCTCAGTGTGTATAAGATGGAAAGCAATCAGGGGAGATACTGGACATCAACATCTGGCCTCAGCATGCATGTACACATGGATATGCACCACATACATGTGAACACACACATACACACCCAAAGGATAATTAGGGCTGCAGATGTAGGTCAGTGGTACAGCACTTGACCAGCACATGAAAGACTACATTTGATCCTCAGTACCATGGGAATATAAAAGAAAAGAGTTACTGTAAAATTCAAGATGCATACTCTTTTTTTTTTGGTCTTTTCGAGACAGGGTCTCCCTGGAGCCCCAGGTGTCCTGGAACTCACTCTGTAGACCAGGCTGGCCTTGAACTCACAAAAATCTGCCTGCCTCTGCCTCCTGAGTGCTAAGATTAAAGCCGTGTGCCACCACGCCAGGCTCAAGCTGCGTACTCTTAAATCTTCCTGGAGTTTATTGAGGATCTGCTATACCAGAGGCTTCCGGACTTTATCTGATTTCAGGAAAGCTTTCCCCAGTTCCCACCACATCCCCCTGACTTGGTCTACAGCCAGGGCGAGTGCTTCCGTGACAGCGGTGGGGAGGGTGGGATCTGAACCCTCACAGAGCAGCATTTTAGATCTGGTCTATATGTTCCAGGCTCATATAAAATGCTTATGGCCTTTGTTTTTTTTTTTTTTTTTTCAACAAGATCTTCATGGCTGCGTTTCTTCATAGCCTAAGATGCTTTGCTGAGGACAGCCTGCTGTTTCTGAACTCTGGCTCTCTTTAAAGCTAGCATGAATGCTTGGTACCTGTTAAAGAACGACACTCTCCAACAGATGCTCTCTTTCCATTTTTATTTCTCTTGCGTCAGTTCCCAGCCCAGTCAGACACTCAATATAGTCCTTATTCTAAAATCCTCCAAAGTGTTAAATTCTCTTTTTGCTAACTTCTCACAATTTAATTATAAAGGCGGCAGTGCTTACATCTGCAGAGTCAGAAAAGATGCAGCTGTTTGAGACATTAAGGGCAGTGCTCTGATTTGTAGAACACAACTCTAAGTTTGGGCCTTCCCTACACCCTCCACGTCCCAGGTCCCATGCTCAGACACTCCAGTGTTAAGACTTGGCACACACCACCATGCCTTGACACTGAGATGTACATGTTCATCCCGTGGCTATAGCACTTAGCACATACTAGACATTTGGTGAGTGTTTGCTGTACATGTTGATGTATGTAGATATACTCCTTAACAGTCATTGTCAAAAAGGGTTAGTAGACTTCACTGAGCTGTGTTGATGTTATTTTTCTCCCTGACATCAGGAGCATCTAGTTCTCATATATGAGTGAAAAGGTATTTATGCAGAGAAAGACAAGGGGAAGACCTTCGGAGTACCTCCAACTTGAGGGTTAGTAAGTTCCCGTGGTCCTGGGATATGTGTCAGAGACATTGTGATGTCAGAGGTTTACCCTACATCTTTCCAAAAATGTTATTGGTTGTATTTCTCACTTTAAAATCAAGGGAAAGAAGTCCAGGAAGCTTTTGCTACCCTCTGCAGTCTCAGGAGTGTGGTTGTCCTGGTCAAAAATACATTCTTGGTGGCACACGCCTTTAATCCTAGCACTCAGGAGGCAGAGGCAGGCAGATCTCTGTGAGTTCAAAGCCAGCCTGGTCTACAGCTCGAGCCGCAGGCTAGCTAGGACTAAAGGGAGACCCTGTCTCAAAAAGACCAAAAAAAAAAAAAAATTCTTGTGGAAAACAAAGTCATAAAACAATCTTTCTTTAGATTATTTTAAAATACGTTTCCACTTCAGAGTTCTAAGAATTGTTGACATGAGTGTTGAGTAGTGTAAGAGTTACAGTTTTCTACATGAATCAAGGCTAACTTGAAAGTATTACTGTCATATAACATGTATTGGTAGTTTTCATTTTCTGTCACAAATACTGGGAACTTAGCCCAGCATAGTGGTTAAGAGCCACTTCAATTGCTGTGACAAAGCACTCTGACCAATCCTAACTTGGGGAGGAAAGGGTTTATTTGGCTCACGTCTCCTGGGTCACAGTTCACCCCTGAGGGAGATCAACACAGGAACCCAGGGAAGGAGCTGAAGCACAGGCCATGGAGGAACGCTGCTTACTGGCTTATTCCCCCAGTCCGTGCTCAACCTGCTTTCTTGTACAGTACAGAACCAGCTACCCAGGGGTGGCACCACTCACAATGGGCTAGATCCTCCTACATCACTCATCAATTAAGAAAATACTCCACAGATGTGGCCATAGGCCAGTCCAAAGGAGCCAATTCCCCAATTGAGACTCCTTCAACCCAGGTGTGTCAAATTGACACTAAAGCTGTCCAGCACAGGCACTGACGGCTTTTGTAGAGGACCTGGGTTCAGTTCCCAGCAACCCACGTGGCATCTAACAACTGTCTGTAACTTCAGTTCCAGGGAATTAAACACCCTCTTCTGGTCTCTGCAGGTATTGTACACATGTGGTGCACTTATGTCCATGCACGCAAAACACTCATAAGCAAAACAAAAAAAAATAAAATAAAAAGAACCACAAATACCAGAACTTAATTGAGAGTATTTGTTTAAATTAAAAAGAAAGATATAATTATGAAATGTCCTTAGGAAATGTCACTAGGGAAGCTTCCTCATGAAACAGAGGGCGATTATCAGAGAAAGCCACAACTGGTCAGAAGGTGGAGAAAAAGAGGCCGCAGAGTGCACGGCCCTGGGTAGGACTCCTATGTTAGACCTCGCCCACCGTGGCCTCAGAGTCCATTGCAGAAGAGAGGGCAGAAAACTTAGAAGAGGCAGGATGTGGATGACTATGAGGAAATAGTTTTCCAGGCTTGTAGACACTTGTAGACACTTGCTCATATGAACTTAACAGCAAAGGTGACAGCACGCATGAGACCCATGCAAACTCAAACCAGAAAAAACCCAGCATAGAACTTGGAAGATGGACAAGAAGCCCAAACCTTAGTCAAGCAACTGTTGGCAGCTGATCACTGCTGGGTGATGGGGAGGGTCTTCTTTAAGGGGGTGACACTAGATAGGCTGACCTGGCTCCAGTGGATGAACGCACACCAAGGGACATCTCGGGACACAAACTTTACTCCATAGGCCTTAACTTACATGACAGAATTCAGGAAATTTGATGGGGAGGCTCTGGGGCAGGTAGGTAGGGAAGGGGTCTGAATATAATTAAAATGTTTTATATGAAATGCATAAAAATTCAATTAAAATGTATATTAAAAGCAACAAAAACCCAAATACTGAAATTTAATTGAGAGTATTTGTTTAAAGTAAAAAGAAAGGTGTAATTATGTAATACCCTTAGCATCCCCCTGCAGGAAACAATACCTTTGGCAGTTGCAGAATTCTCAGATGATGGGAGAAACCTTCTCTTCTTTCTCCTAATGTTTTTTACAGCATGTGAGAAAGCCCATTTACCTCGCTGAATGGGAATCTCAGTGTCATGGGTAAATCGTCACCTTCCTGCTTGTCTTGAAGAGTCCAAGTGGCAGGCTCAGGGCCATTTTTGTTGTAGTTAATTGCTGTCTGGTCACAGGTACAGGCCCCCAGCTTTTCCCCGTTTCCCCTGATTCACCTTGGTAATACTGGCATCTAACTCCTTTGAAATATCTCAACACCAGGTAGATACCCAAGGACCCCATAGTAATCACCTGTAATCATCTTGATTGTACCCTTTTCTTAAAACAGACTCAGAATAAATAAATAATTCATTATTGGTTTTCATCCTAAGCCTTAATTTGAATTTTTAAACATGTAACATCTTTTATATATTAAAAAGTACCTTTATCTATCAACCATTTTATTTTATTCTATTTTATTTTATTTTATTTTATTTTATTATTTTTTGTTGTTGTTCTTTTTGAGACAGGGTCTCTCTGTAGCTCTGGCTGTCCTGGAACTCACTCTGTAGACCAGGCTGGCCTTGAACTCACAGAGATCCGCATGCCTCTGCCTCCCAAGTGCTAGGATTAAAGGCGTGCGCCACCATGCCCGGCTCAACCATTTTATTTTATGAAACTTATAAGCATATATATTATTTTCTTCAGTTCTATAAAAGTCAATATCATTCCACTGGGAGATTTTTTTTTATGTGTATGAGTATATTGCCTGCATGTATGTAAATGTACCCTTGTCGTGCAATGCCCATGGAGGACATAGGACAGCATTAGATTCCCTGGAACTGGAATTACAGAAGGTTGTTAGCCGCTGTGTAGGTTCTGGGAATCAAACCTGGGTCCTTTGCAAGAGCAGCCAGGGCTCTTAACAGATGAGCCATCTCTCCAGCCCCCCTACCTCATTGTGAAGATTTATAATATATGTAAAATTATACCATATCTATAACCCCAAAATTGAAACAAATAGTATAAATGGAATTACATTATAGAATTATCATAATACACTATGCATGAAGTAGTAAAATGTTAGTTACTTCATTGTGTAACAGTTATAAGATTAACACTGTGCTCTTTAGTACAATGTTACTCAGATTATGATCTGTATATTGTATACATAATCTGTATACAGATTAGACTGTATATTGTAGTCTGTAGGTCAGACACTACTACAAAGAAGCTTTAGCTAAAAAGGGAAAGGGAAAGATTGCCAATGAGAAGAGAGAGGCAGGGAGGGAGGGAGGGAAGGAGGGAGGGAGGGAGGGAGGGAGGAAAGGAGAGGAAAGGAAGGAGGGAGAGAGGTAGGGAAGGGAAGGGAAAGAACATAGGTGATTGATAGATTGAAAGGTAGGTGACTGATAGAAGAATGGATTGAATTTGTTACTTAGAATTCCAAATAACACTCAACCCAAGCTAAGACAGGAAAGGATAGATTAAAACCCCCAAATAGGGGAGAAACACAAAACAAGTAGTGTAAGCTTGTGTTCTCTCAGAAAGCTGTGGTTTTCCAGGTAGAGAGCTGGCAGGATTTTACTTCACTTCTTTTGCTTTCATTTAAGTTTTTAACATTTATTTATTTTGTATCTCTGTGTGAGTGCATGCGTGGGCATGTGTACTACAGTGTATGTGTGGCGGTCAGAGGACAACTTGTGAGAGTCCGTTCTCTCCTTCTACCTTGTGCGTTCTGAGGCTTGAAGTTACTTCAGGCTGAGTGCCAAAAGTGTCAGAATCTGCCTCTGTCTTACCAGCCCCTATTGTCATTTTAAACGTATGAAAATAACAACATTTCAGTAAGAAAGGAATTTAGGGAATTTCTCTGTCCTGATAGTATAAAAGAACACTGGGTGTTGTATTAATACCTGCCATAGTAGCAGAAGCCCAGTCCTTCAGAGTCAAGCCTGACAGGAAGTCTCCTTGAAGGACTGGCTTCCTGCTTGACCTTGGACAGGTGCATCAAACCCTGGAGCAGCTTTCTCATCTATAAATAGAGCTCTTGATGCTTTTCTCCTGGATTAGTTGTCAAGATAAAATGAGACTTCACATATAAAGTGGCTGGAAAAGAGGACATTAAACAAAATGGTATCTCGTTTCTATTGGACTAACTCTGTAACTGCCTAATATTTAAGACAGGAATCAGGCTGCAGAGATGGCTCCGCAGGTAAGAGCGCTTACACCCAGGGCAGTTCACAGCCATTGGTAACTCCAGTACAAGGGGATCCAGCATCCTCTTTCTGGCCACCGCAGGCAGGGCACACACATGGTATTTACATGTATGCAACCACATGCAGAAGAAATAATATTTTTAAATGAAATAAAAAACATTGAAGAGTCAGTCAGAATTAGAACAGAAATTCCAACGTGATTGTTAGCTGTAAGTCCAACCTTTATTCTGGCTTGGTGCCATCCTGACTTTCTTCTCTGGCATGCTACCTACATTTTCTTCTACTGCTGTCAAGCTTGGTTTAAATAGCCACAGCCTACCCCCAGAATCCCCCCTGGCCTGACTTCCCTTCCCTTCTCTAGAGTGGGGTTTTTGTTTAGAAAGAAAAAGAGAGAAGAGCCTAGAGGGTACAAAGCGAAACCAACACGTCACTTCTGGAAGATCCTTGTCTGGTCAGGACATGTGGCCCTCCATCTTGGCCTGGAGCACATTCTGTGTGGTCAGGGTCAGCTCTTATCACAGAAGTCAGACCTGAAGGAAGGGCTTTTTTCCCCTGTGAAAGTGTTGTCTTTTGGGCTAACAGAAGAGGCTAGCACCATACAGCTCCTTCTTCACTAATAGGATTCCTGTCTCTGCATGGAGCCTGAGCCCTGGGCCAGCCAGTTTGTGGAGATTCAAAATCTGCCCAAGGGAAACCTGTTCATTATGTTAGTGTTGAAAGCTTACAAGGAAGGACTAGAAAAAAATGACCTCCACCTGCAGTTTTGTCTCCTTCCCATAATGTTGCTATGGCAACTATGCATCCATCTCTCCTCCTCTCCAGTCCATCTATATGCATTGACACTTTGAAGCCTGCTCTCCCCCTCCCCCCAAGAATTGCTTTTGTCAAGAGTTTTTCAGTGTGGTGTGGTGGCACACCTTTAATCTCAGCACTCAGGAGACTGAGGCCAGCCTGGTCTACATAGTGAGTTCCAGGCCAACTGGGCCTACATAGTGAGACCCTGTCTCAAAAAATTAAAAACAAAGACAGAAAAAGAATTTTTAATTTGGCAGTTGTTGTTGTTTGAGGTTGAAGAACTAGTTTTTGGTCCAAGACACATTCTTAATGACACTGCAAATATATTGGCACAGTAAGAATTTTGTTATATCAAAAAAAAAAATTCCCTACATTGAGAAAGGAGAATATCAGTGTTATGTTCATAAGCACGGTGTCCACAATAGTGCTTTATTAGGTCACAATATTTTGACTTACAAGAAAGGAAAATCCTTAGAGAAAGTTGTGAGAGCCAGAAGACTGAGTTGTGCTCATAAGCCAGGTCTCCATTGACAAACTGCGTACTCTAGTGAGAATGTTATTTGTCTGGAAGGATAGCTATTTCAGTAGTGCTTGTGGAGTAGACAAAAATGAGTCTACAGCAAAAAGGACACCAGGGCTGGTGAGGTGGCCAAGAGGGTAGAGGTGGCACTTGCAGCCAAACCCAGTGGCCCAAGTTCAATCCCCATGACCCAAGTGGTGGAGAGAAGCCAAGTTGTCCTTTGACTTCTACCTGTGTGCCATGGCACATGTGCATGTGCATGCGCCCATGCACACACACACACACACACAAATAAAGTAAAAAACACATATATTTAAAAGTACCACAAAGGAATGCTTTACCAATGAATTAGAAAATAGTTGTGCCTGGCATGGTGGTGCATGCCTTTAATCCTAGCACTCGGGAGGCAGAAGCAGGCAGATCTTTGTGAGTTCAGGGCCAGCCTGGTCTACAGAGTAAGTTCCAGGACAGCTGGGGCTACAGGGAGACCCTGTCTCAAAAAATCAAAAAAAAAAAAAATAGTTGTAAAGCTGAGGGCTGGGGATGTGGCTTAGTGTAGATCACGTGCTGGATACAACCCCGACACCACATAAAGCAGACATGCTGATGTACACCTACAATCCCAGCACTCAAAGGGGAGGCAGGAGGATCAGAAGTTCAAGGTCATCTTCCGCCTCATATCGAGTTAAAGGGCAGCCTGGGCAACATGGTGTGCTATCTCCAAAATATATAAATATATAAGTAAAAATATCAATGAATAAAAATAAATACTACCTTGAAAAGAAATTCATTTCACTCACTCATTCACTAACTTAGGATTTTTTTCTATTTTTTGAGAAGATTGCACTGTGTAGTCCAGGCTGGCCTGAACTCACTCCTAGGCAGGATGTGTGCCATGCCCTGTGAGATTCAGTAATCCCTCGACTGTTGGCCTTGTTTGGGGGATCAAGGAATGCTAGACCAGTGTTGGGAAAAAAAAAAAAAACAATCATTCATGCCCCTTGTTAAAGTATTAATAAGGCAGGCATTATCCCAGGGCAGCTCAAACACGAAGCTTTGTAGTAGAGAAGAGAGGAGCTCAGCTCAGCTCTGAGCGAAACAGGGAAGGCAGAAGTTCAGAGCTAAGGTGCAGGCGAAGATCAGAGCAGAAAGTCCTCAGAGGAAGCATCAGGAAAGGGGGATTGTGAGCAAGCCAGTTTGATGGGGTAATTCAGAAGGCGGGCTCTGTGAGAACAGTGCTGTGGGAAGCAGAAGCCAGATCAGATGTCAAGGAGGGGGACTCTCCAGACTGACCCAGATGAAGCAGAGGTTAACAGCAGAGGCATCAAAGGTTTGAGGCCAGCCACTGTCTCAAAGAGAAAGGCTGTGGCTGTAGCGTTAGACAGCAAGGCTTCTGCACGAGTGGAGCTCAGGGCCAGTGTGGGCAAGGCCAAGTAGCAAGGAAGAGAGTGGTTCAGGGCAGGAGCCGCCACAGCTTCACTCACTAGAGAGGAAAGGGGCAAACGGCCAAGGCGAAGCAGGAACAGACTTGGAAAACTGGCTGGACCGCTGAAGAACTAACTCTTTCAAAGGATCTGGTGTGTGGTGTGTGCTCACTGCAGCAAACGCTCGGTAGAGGGCAGTCGGTTAAGATGGGGTCCCTCACTGAACTGGAGCTGGTTTTAGGCTAGATGGGAAGCTGGTAACCCACGTCCTCCACGCACCACCTGGAGCGGTGCAGGGTCACAGGTGTGAGCAGCCGTGCCTGGCTTTTTGTGGAGTGCTGGAGACCCAAACCCAGGTCCTTGTGCTTATTCCACAAGCACTCTTACCAGCAGAACCATCTGCCCAGCCCAACCTTGGGTAACTTATCTTTCATGGAGACATGAATGACAGTTGCTTTGGTCCTTTTTAAAACAGATGGGATAGCCGGGGCGTGGTGGCACACACCTTTAATCCTAGCACTTGGGAGGCAGAGGCAGGCGGATCTTTGTGAGTTCAAGGCCAGCCTGGTCTACAGAGTGAGTTCCAGGACAGCTGGGGCTACAGGGAGACCCTGTCTCAAAAAACAAAACAAAACAAAACAAAACAAACAAACAAACAAAAAAAAAACAAAACAGATGGGATAATTTGAGCTGTGCTGGGGAAAACCAAACAGTCTCACAGCTTCAGAGGCAAAGAAAGGAGTTGAAAGTTTGTCATTTTCTGGGTTTTTTTTGTTTGTTTGTTTGTTTTCAAAAAATATTGATATGGAGGCTGGGAGAGATGGTACGAGCTCCTCTTGCAGAAGACCCTAGCACCCACATGGTGGCTCACAACCAACTGTAACTCCAGTTCCAGGATATGTCACACCCTCTTCTGTCCTCTGCAAGCACTGCATACATGTGATGTCTTTACATACATACAGGCAAAATGCATAATATAAAAATAAGCTGGGCATGGTGGTGTATCCCTTCAGTCCCAGCTTTTGAGGGACAGACGCAGACAGACCTCTGTAAGCTAGAAGCCAGCTTGGTCTGCATATGAATTTCCAGCCACAGGGAGACCCTGTCTCAAAAAGACCACAAAAAATTTAAAATTTAAGTAAATATTTTTGAACATATGAAGTAAAGACTCTTGGCTAACTTTGCATTTTCTTTTTTTAACTGGGTTAGATGTGGCTTGTTAATGCACAGATACTTTCAATTCTCGTTGAGTCTGCTGCTGCATCTCTCTCTGTGATTGTAAAAGTTGGGATGCTTTTAAAGGCCTTTGCCTTGGGGCTGGAGAGATGGCCTAGCGGTTAAGAGCACCGACTGCTCTTGCAGAGGACCCGGGTTCGATCCCCAGTACCCACATGGTGGCTGAGAACCGTCCGTAACTCCAGTTCCAGGAGAACTCCAGTTCCAGGGGAATCCGACGCCCTCTTCTGACCTCCACAGCATTGCACGACACAGGTGCACAAACCTACATGCAGATAGTACACTCATACACATAAAATAAATTTAAAAAAGACAAAAAAAAAAGACCTTTGCCTTAACTCAAAGCGCTGGTTTATCACTGGCCTTGGTGACATCTGCCCAGTGCTGTTAGGCATCTCTCCGGCTGGATCTGTGCTCCTTGGAGTTTGGGAAGCGCTGGGTCAGATTTGTGGCTCATCAGGATCCTCTCCTGTTGGCCGAGCTGTGCTTGAGGTGGCTTTACAGTGTAGATCTGATGAACTTGGCACTGGGGAGCTAAGGACTGTGCCTCTGAAGCCCTGTGATGAAGGGAGCAGAGCCCGGGACCATGGCAGAGCCCAGCCCTCCCACCTCTGAGAAATGACACCTCCCCAGCCAAGTCTCTAAATTCTACCTGTTTGCAATAGATACTGAGGAGGAGCTGGAGACTGTAGCTAAAGGTTAACAGAGATTCGAAGTTGGGGGCTTGAGCATCTTGTCTGGTCAGCACACTCGTTCTAGCCTTCCCTGCACACACACCCTGTGGTATTGGAGATATACCCAGGACCTCGAATCTGCTAGGCAAGTCCACTCTCCCTGAGCCACACATGCCAAGCCTGTCTAGCCTCATCCTGAATTTAGCCTGCACATCCTTGGGTAGGTAATTTTGTCATTTTGAAACCAGGAATTTTATTTTTTTTAAGTTTATTTATTACTTTTTTTTTGGTCTTTTCGAGACAGGGTCTCCCTGTAGCTCTGGCTGTCCTGGAACTCACTCTGTAGACCAGGCTGGCCTTGCACTCACAAAGATCCGCCTGCCTCTGCCTCCCAAGTGCTAGGATTAAAGGCGTGCGCCAGCATGCCCGGCTTATTTATTACTTTTTATGTGTATGAGTGTGCTGTCTGCATGTAGGTTGGCTTACCTGTGTCATGCAGTGCCTTGGAGGTCAGAAGAGGGCATCGGATTTCCCTGGAACTGGAGTTAAAGACGGTTCTTAACCACCATGTGGGTGCTGGGAATCGAACCGGGTCCTCTGCAAGAGCAGTCGGTGCTCTTAACTGCTGAGCCATCTCTCCAGCCCCAGAATTTTATTATTAATTGATTATTATTATTATTATTGTAGGAGGTACGATATATAGGTGAGAATAAACATCAAGGTACCTGTGAGGAGGCAGGGAGACAACTCTGTGGAGTGGGTTCTCTTTCCACTTTTACATGGGGTTCCAGGGATTGAACTCACATCTCCAAGTTTGTCCAGCAAGCCCATTCCCCACTGAGCCGCCCAACTTGCTCTACAGTTTCCATTTTTTAGTGAGGATTGCGTTTTTGTTGTAGGAGTGATTGTGAGGATAAAATAATGGGATATCTTCAGAAAAGTACAAGTGCTACATAGAGATGTGTTATAGTTGACCATGCAGGTTTATATAGCTAGGAGGACATCGGGTCTTCCTAGGGACTTTGGGGGTGCTCCCACGTTTTGACAATCAAGACAGCATTAATTTGGTTTACAGAAAGAAGCAGACACTTTAAATCAGCAGAAAAGGCAGAATAGTTAAATGCTCACCACGAGCATTCAGATCAGGCCATGTACTATTTGTGGTTCAAATTTAGAGTTTATTTTATTTTATAAGTATGACTATTTTGTCTGAATGTGTGTTGAGTACACCCGTGTCATGCAATGCCTGGTGAGATGAGAAGAGGGGGCTGGTTCCTAGAACTGGAGTTACAGACCATTGTTAGCTGGCATGTGGGCTCTGGAAATTGTTCTTGGGTTCTCTGCAAGAGCACCCAGTGCTCCTAACCTGTGAGCCATCTTTCCAGCCATCTCTCCGGAACCCTAGTAAGATTTGCTAGTAGTTTCTAGTCAGGGCAGTCCCTGCCTGCTGATACATCCCAGTGAGTCTAGCCTTCCAGATCTGCTTATCCAGTCTAGAAAATGACTTCAGTATACTGAATCAAATTGTCCTGTATTTGTAGACATGGTTGTCTTCAGGGTAAGTGTTATCAAATCAGGAGTCTTCATATTAGAGAATGCAGGAGCAGGGTATGGAGGGAATTTCTTTGGGAGGCTGGGGACTACTTAGATAGGTTTTACTAAGCAACTCTTTCCTTCCCCAACTCTCTGCTGAATCTCCTCTCCTAAGATTATTCCTTAGCACCTTGTTCTTCTCTTAGATGAAGGAAGCCCCAGCTTATACCCCATGTGACCCAGGGGTGCAAAGCTCTTGAGAAGGAAGGGTCAAAGGGGAGATGGCAAAATATCAGTCTGGTCGAGAACTGTGTAGCTCCAAATGGATGGAAACAAATTCATCTTAAAATTATCAACATGGATCATAAATCCCTTGCTGCTGATAAAACGAGGATCCAGAGGCCAGAGGGATGGCTCAGGGGTCAGAAGAGTTTGCTGCTCTTCCAGAGGAACCTGGTTGGCTTCTAGCATCCACATTAGGCAGCTCACAGCCTTTTTTACACCAGCTCCAGGGAATCCAACACTGTCTTCTGAGCTCCACAGGCACTGAACTTGTGTGACAGATACACACAGACACGTGCACATAAATAAAAACAAAATAAATCTTGACAAAAAAGACAATGTATGCCCCCGATGAGGCCCTTGGAAAGGATTTTTGGTCACGATTATTCAATGTACTTGGGCACAGAATTCATAGAGAGTTTTCTGGAGGTTTCTCACCACTAATGTTTTCAAAAGACAACTTAGGGAGGGTTTTGAATCTCAAGCCTTTCCCATTCCACCTGCTAGGTGGACAAGTGTGAAAAGTGCAACTCATTAAAAGAAGGTTTTTAACAAAGTGATTAATGATCACAAAGGGGTTAATGTATGTTCTGTGTTTTGATCATTCATGCTTCAATACAGTGCTCATCCTAACCAGATCGATTTTGATGCACAGAGGCTGTATGCTCAGAAAATCATTGAAGCTATATTAAATTTAAGTTTATACACATTCATGGTAGAGAAATATGATGTGGTAGGGCTGGAGAGATAGCCTAGCGGTTAAGAGCGCTGACTGCTCTTGTAGAGGACCCGGGTTTGATCCCCAGCACCCACATGGCGGCTAAAAACCGTCTGTAACTCCAATTCCAGGAGAACTCCAGTTCCAGGGGAATCCAAGACCCTCTTCTGACCTCCGTGGCATTGCACGACACGGGTGTACAAACCTACATGCAGAAAGTACATTCATACACATACAAAAATAAAATAAAAAATTAAAAAGAAATATCATATGGTGATCAATAAACATTCAAGCACAAAATTACATTAAGGAAAATGTGCAGGGAATGGAGTGGAAATAAATATACAAGAAGAAAAAGGATCAGTATAAGGTTCCTATTCCAGATTCCTGTTTTAGAAGTTCTTGGCTAGGGAGAAAGATACCTCAGTGATAGAAGGCTTGCTGCGCAAACAAGAGAACCTGTGTTCAACTCCTGGAACCCACACAGAGCACAGGCCATGATGACTTACCCTGCCTGGAGAGACAGAGACAGGCAGACCTCTGGGTGTAGACCTCTGAAACTGTAACCATGGATTTAAAAATAGAAGCTTAGAGCTGCCAAGATGGCTCATCTGGTAAAGGTGCCTGCTGCCAATAAGCTGGGTTTGAACCGTGAGTCCCACATAGTGGGAGGAGAGAACCAGTTTCTGAAAGTTGTCCTCCAATCTCCACAGATGCACACATGGAGGCACACAGGCACATACAAGCTCACAGTATCTTGGATGCCATACTGGGTCCTAAGAAGCACACTGCATTTTTAGAATATACCATCCTGGGGCTGGAGAGCTGGCTTAGTGGTTAAGAGCACTGACTGCTCTTGCAGAGGACCCAGGTTCGATCCCCAGCACCCACATGGCGGCTAAGAACCATCTGTAACTCCAATTCCAGGAGAACTCCAGTTCCAGGGGAATCTGAGACCCTCTTCTGACCTCCATGGCATTGCATGACACGGGTGCACAGACCGGCATGCAGATAGTACATTCATACACATACAAAAATAATAATAAAAAAAGAATATACCATCCTATCTAACAGAAGATATTGCCTTTGTTCCACAGGACGGTCTAACACCACTGCACTGTGGGGCCAGAAGCGGCCACGAGCAGGTGGTCGAGATGCTGCTGGACAGAGCTGCCCCCATTCTTTCAAAAACCAAAGTAAGGTCTTCTCAACGTTGTGCTGACTGCTGTGCTGTACTTAGCCCTGACTCCCTTTGCTGTTATTTAACTGAGCCTTTTGAAGCACAGAGATTGTAGTCACTGTAGTTTATAAATTGAACACGTTTCATTAGGAAGAGCTTGGAAGCGCCCAAAATTAGTGGGGTCTGGAGAGATGCCTCAGTGCATGAAGTGCTTGTTGTGCAGGTGTAAGGACTGCAGCTTGTCACTAGCACCTGCGTGAAAGCTGAGCAGGTGTGGTGGCCATCTGTAGTCCCATCCGTCAGGAGGTAGAGGTGGGGCTACCCGGAATGGAGAAGCCTGGGTTCAGCAAGAGACCCTGCCTTAACAAATAAAGTGGAGAGCAATTGAGAAAGACGCCTGATACCAACTTCAGGTCCCGGTGTGCATGCGCACTTTCACACACACGTGTATGCCATAATGCATGGATACACACATGTAAAAACAGTTTAAGTTTATGAAGCCTGTGTGTAATCATTTTTGTATGTCATTTCTGGGCTGTTTTGCTTGCTACACAAGTTTACCCTATAAGAGTTTGAGAACTCAGAAATAACTACTGCTTTAAAAAGTCTAAAAAAATCTACTCTTTCCAAGGTCTGGGTGCTGGTCTTTTTTCTTGAGACCCCCACCCCAACCCCTGGTTTCATTCTTCACAGCTCCTAGACTAGTGTTGGGGATGTGGCTCAGTGACAGAGGCCTTGCCTGCTGTGCACTAGACCTCCATTCTAATGCAAATTAAAAAAAATTAAAGTTGTCTTTCCATTCCGGGAGGGTGGATTTCACCCTTTCAGTTTCTTCATTGAGTTTTAGAAGAGCCGAGGGAGAGGTGGGGTGCATCCACCATGTTCATCCAGCCATTTCCCACGCACTGAGAGTAAGCCTTCGGGATTCGGAGCAGTCCTTGTTATCTACTTGCTGTCTGGCTCTTTATTGGCACAGGGAAAGTCAGAACGTCCTTGTTCAGCCTGGTACCCTAAGCACTTAGAGTAAAGTACAGTGCAAATTATACCCCTGATTAATTGTTGTTGAAAGAGAAGTGAATGAGTTAATGTATGTGGTCCTTCAAGACTTTCATCTTAATGAGCTAAGAAAGCCTACCACCCCGGATCTGTACTTTTGGGTACCATCTACCATATGAGCCCTTTCCACAGGCCACCAGGTCTAATTCTTATCTCTGTTCTTGCTGTTATTCCCACTGATAATAAGTTAGTTTTCCACCCTTGTGTCACTATTCTGTGTGTCATAGTTTGTTGTTGTGGTATAACACTGATGAAAAGCCACTTGGAGAGGAAAGAGTTCATTTGACTTACACTTCCAGGCCACAGTCCATCTTGAGAGAAGTCAAGACAGCCCCCCACAGGCCAGTGTGGTCTGGGAAATCCTTTCCTGAAGACGCCCTTCTCAGATGTGTTGTGTCAGTTTGACTAACTAGGGTGGAGACCTCCCATTTTTGACGTGGCTCCCCACTTACATGGAATTTGTTCTCTGGGGTCTTGCTTCTCTGTTTACTCCACACCCCTCTCTAAGACCATATCAAAACATAAAAGAATGTTTTGGCAGGAGTTGGGGGTGGGGGGGTATGGAAGCCTGTGCCTGGAAGTCGTACGTAGATGGAAATGTTCCTGACTTTCGTGGCACCTTTAGTTCATACTTTGGTTCAAAATGCTTGAGGGGAATATTTTAGCCAGACATCTCCTGATTGACCATAGACCGAGTCTTTAACTTTATATAAATATATATTTAGCATGGGGGGGGAGAGAGAGAGAGAGAGAGAGAGAGAGAGAGAGAGAGAGCGCTCTACTGGGCAGTATAGGAAAAATAAAATCTAAGGCTTCTTGCCTTTAAGGAACACAATTATTTGAAAAATGTAGACACCAGTGAATACCATACGATGGTAAAGGATTCTATTACATTAGCTTGGACTCATTTATGTTGTACTGCAGTAAATGAAGAGAAAATGCCTTGTCTCAGAGAATTCAGATGCACCTGGTTCACTGGAGCATGCTTACTATATCTTTATTTTCAAAACTATCAATGACAACTTTTTTGGAAATGGAACTTGTTTTTAAGGGTTTTTTTTGTCTAAAAAATGTGTTAAATTATAATTAACAAGGGGCTGGAGAGATAGCCTAGCGGTTAAGAACACCGACTGCACTTGCAGAGGACCCGGGTTCGATCCCTAGCACCCACATGGCGGCAAGAACTGTTTGTAACTCCAATTCCAGGAAAACTCCAGTTCCAGGGGAATCCGAGACCCTCTTCTGACCTCCGCGGCATTGCACGACACGGGTGCACAAACCTACAAGCAGACAGTACATTCATACACATACAAAAATAAAAATTAAATTAAAAAATTAAAAAAATTTAAAAAATTATAATTAACATGTACTATATATTAGCATATTATAATTAATATTACTCCCCATGGTAATTAGCCCTGCTGAAAATCTCTCAGGCTCCCCAACTTTGTCTCTGGACTTAAAAGAAGGTTGAGCCAGGCAGCCGTGGTGGTGCACACGCTCGCCTTTAATCCCAGCACTTGGGAGGCACAGGCAGGCGGATCTTTGTGAGCCTGGTCTGCAGAGCAAGCTCCAGGATAGCTGGGACTAAAGGGAGACCTTGTCTCAAAAATACAAGAAAGAAAGAAAGAAAGAAAGAAAGAGAGAGAGAGAGAGAGAGAGAGAGAGAGAGAGAGAGAGAGAGAGAGAGAGAGAGAAAGAAAGAAAGGAAAAGAAAAAAAGGGAGGAGGAAGGGAGGGGAGGGGAGGGGAGGGGGAGGGAAGGAAGGCGTGAGGGGAAGGGAGGGAGGGGGGGGAAGGGAGGGGAAGGGGAGGGGAGGGGAGAGGAGGAGAGGAAGGGAGAAAGAGAAAAAGAAAAAAGAAGGTTGAAAAGCCCGACCTTGAGCTTCCTTGCTTTGCTTTCATTGAAAAGCATCAACTGCACAATAAAGATCATTCCAAACTGCGTTTTTCTTTTGGTGCTTGCAGATTGAATCCAGCACCTCACAAGGGCACAATACCCCCTCTACCACTGAGCTGCATCCTAACCCCATGCTAACCTTCCCAATGGAAACTTGCTTCTACTGCTTTCTTTCCTGCGATCTTTACATGAATCTTCAACTCACTCATGTCACACATAACTATTACTCAATCACACTGAGATATGCTGATTCCCACATTAGGGGAGGAGCTGGTCACTGGTTTTCCTTTCTCCCTTGTAGACACAGGAGGGCACCAGAATAATAGAGAGGAGCCAAGGTTTCCTTTCTGCCTTTTGAGATGAAGTGATCCAGTGTCTTGTGGTCAGAGCTTTGCATTTTTTTAGGGAAATCAATTTAGTATTCTTTATTGAATGTCAGTAATATGTAAGGATTAGACAAATAATTTAGACACTGATGAATATCAATCTGTTATTTGTTGTTTTTTTTCCCCTTGCATTTTTAAATAATAAGAAAACCTGTTAACTAAGAATGCAGTCAGATCATATACATTCTAAATTAGGAGGAAAATTACCCTTGACAGTTTGAAGTAAGAAAGGGAAGGTCCATTTTTTAAAGTGACTGGTTTCAAGAACTTGTCAACATCTTTTAAAAACATAAAGTATTTCCATGTGAAAAGACAGAGTTTTAAAATCTGTTCCTATTTACGTTTGTTGTTTGTTCATTCACACTTGCAAGACAGAACCACTCATGGCTCACCCTGTTTTCCTTACACACTCCAGAATGGACTGTCTCCGTTGCACATGGCCACGCAAGGGGATCATTTAAACTGCGTCCAGCTCCTTCTCCAGCACAATGTGCCAGTGGATGACGTCACCAATGACTACTTGACTGCCCTCCACGTGGCTGCCCACTGTGGCCATTACAAAGTTGCCAAGGTTCTCTTGGATAAGAAAGCGAACCCCAATGCCAAAGCCCTGGTGAGTAGTTCCAGCTTGGGGTCCAGCCTGCACATCTTGCTGATAGCACGCTCCCCTGGGAGTGAGGGTCTCGTTGCACAGCAATAAAGGGGGAATGTGTTCATTAAATACGGTGTACTTTGTTGATATTTACAAATGTTCTTGGGGTGGACAAAGCATACGTTTCTGGTAGGTATGAAGCTGATGGAATGACAGAAGTCTAACCCAAAGACAGGGTTATGAAAAAGCCGAGATGGTCAACTTCATCGCACTCTTGGTAACATTATAATTCCTTGAATTAAAAGGTTTTTTTTGTTGTTGCTCTTTCTGAGATCTAAAAACTTGAAGCCAGCCAGGCATGGTGGTGCACTCACGCTTCTTATCCCAGCACTTGAGAGCCCAAGACAGGAGGATTGTCATGAGTTCAAAGCCAGCCTGGTCTACATACTGAGTTCCAGGCCAGCCTGGACTAGAAAGGGAGACTTTGTCTCAGAAAATCAAGAGATAGACTAAAAAATAATATGAAGCAACATAATAAAAAATTCTATTTGTCTAAAAAGTTGTGAGCTGATGTTTGTTGTTAACCTCATAGGTTAGTGAACTATATAGCCTCTGTCTTCCTCTTCCTAAAGCCAACCTCAGTTTTGATCCAGTGAGTCTCAACTCCTAAAATCTTTTGTTCTGTCCAGCCTTTGCTGTGGTATACACTTTGCTTTTCTCAGAGTGTTTGGTATTGTTCAAAAAAAAAAAAAAGAAAAACCTCAGTAAGCTGTTTATATTTCATTCAGAATAAGTACTCATGCCTAGGGAAAAAATGTCATCCAATTTTAGGGAAAACATCAATTTCCTAACTGTTTTGAGCATAGCGCCAACCCTTTCAGACAGACCTGCTTTCTTCCAAGTGCTGTGCTGGCTGCTGCCCTGTGCACCCAGAGCTATGCTGCCTCTCTTATTCATGAACACTGAAGTTCGGGGTGGCACAGAGAAGAACTAGAACCTTCCAGCTGCCAGGCGCCTCCTTCCCCACTGCAGTTCTCAGAGCTTCTCCCAGGCAGCATTTCAAGAGCTGCTGATCTGCCGAGTGTGTCAAATGCCTGTGAATTCTGAGAGGGGTGGAGAAACGAGTTTCTGTGACTCATTTTTCCATATGAAAAAGTAAGGTCTTAAAGCAGGGCGTGGGTTCTTACGCTCATTTTTTCCTATGACCCGAGATTTCACAACCAGGAGGCATTGTAGACAGTTATTCCGGGATGAACTCCCTCTGAGAAAAGGGTCTCAAGACCCTTCTTGGAGGCATCTGTGGTAATTTTAAGCTAGGCCTTCACATGGTGTGTTGCCAGTCAAGAGCTGAAAGAGGCAACTTGGTCTCAGCTGTTAACAGGACAGTTTGGCTGTAATTCGCCTAAAAGCCAACTCTTTTGTTAGATTAAACATTAAAGCCAGTGATCTAAGTAATGTTGAATCATTTAAGTTTCTGTTTCTAGTTATGAATTCATGCTTGAATCCTAAGGCTGTGGAACTACTTGAAAACATTCTAGAGCTTGTAGCTGTCCTGTGGCAAGCAGACATCTCGCCAGGCATGGGTGAAGGTTGTCTGGGTGGACAGGCTTATTTTCCTGTGCTAGGTGCCTGCCAGCCATTCTTACTGTGTGTTTGAAATGATGTAGAAAAGGGACCTTAGTTAAGTGTGGTGACACACGCGTATAACACACAGCAGAAGAGTGCTGCAACTCTGAGTCTGGCCTGAGGGACGTAGTAAGAGACCCTGTGTCAAAAATAAAAGTGGGGCTGGAGAGAAGGCTGGGGGTTTAAGAGCACTGGCTGCTCTTGCAAATGACCTGGTTTTGAATCCCAGCACCCACATGGTTATTTACAACTGCTATAACTCCATTTCCAGGGGATCCAACACCCTCTTCTGACATCCATGGGCATTGCATGACATGGATGCACTTACATATTTCTGTGAGGTAGAGGCCAGCCTGGTCTACATATGGAGTTCTAAGTCAGCGTACATAGTGAGACCCTATCAGCAAACAAACTAATTAATTAATTAAAAATAAATTAATCATAGGGCTGGAAAGATGGTCTAGTGGTTAAGAGCACCGACTGCTCTTGCAGAGGACCTGGGTTCAATTCCCAGCACCCACATGGCCGCTGAGAACTGTCTTTGACTCCAGTTCCAGGGGAATCCAACACCCTCTTCTGACCTCTGCGGCAGTGCACGACACAGGGGCACAGACTTGTATGCACACAGTACATTCATACACATAAAATAAATAAATAAAATAAAAAATATATATATTTAAAAAAAAATAAAGCCGGACGTGGTGGTACACGCCTTTAATCCTAGCACTTGGGAGCCAGAGGCAGGCAGATCTTTGTGAGTTCAAGGCCAGCCTGGTCTACAGGGTGAGTTCCAGGACAGCTGGGGCTACAGGGAGACCCTGTCTTGAAAAGACCAAAATAAAATAAAATAAGAAGAGAGAAAAATCCCAAATAAAACAGGGAAGCTTGGACCCACTTGGCTTTGCCTTTCCAGAAGATTCCAGGTCACTCTGCTTTCTGTTCACGATCACCCAGACACAGCTAGGAACCGCTCTAGATCACCAGTTCTCCCACGGAAGATGAGACGCAACTCCTCACGACGCCTCCTTTGCCTTGAGGCCTCCCGGGACCCCATTTTAGCAGACCTTTCTAATGCAGACGGTGGAATGAGACTTGGTGAATGTTCTCAGACACTGTGCTTGTCCCTTACAGAATGGCTTCACCCCTCTGCATATTGCCTGCAAAAAGAATCGCATCAAAGTAATGGAGCTCCTCCTGAAGCACGGAGCATCCATACAGGCTGTAACCGAGGTGAGAGGGGCTGGGTTCAGGGGACTGAGAACACGGCCTCAGTAGCTGTGCGCCAGGGCCACCCCCAGAGACCAGTGACTGTGACTGTCGCAGACCACACATTCCACGCTCTTCAACAATGGGCTCCCAAGCCTTTGGGGGGGGGGTCAGTGCATGGAAGCAAATGGACAGAACTGTAAGTCAAAGCACACAGTCAAGGGGAAGGCTCCATCACAGAAGGGCAATCCGACATGCAATTTGCAATGTAGTATTTCTCCAGTGGAGGCCACTCTGTCTGCTAAGGGCCAGCTGGCAGTGACCTTTTTAATTGTCACTCCTGGGTACTATTGTTTGGTCTTGGGTAGAGGCCAGATTTACCACTCAATGACTTGCAAGGTTCATGACAGTTATTAAAAATGTCAATGTGTTGCCGGGAGTGGTGGCACACGCCTTTAATCCTAGCACTTGGGAGGCAGAGGCAGGCGGATCTTTGTGAGTTCAAGGCCAACCTGGTCTACAGAGTGAGTTCCAGGACAGCTGGGGCTGCAGGGAGACTCTGTCTCAAAAAGACAGAAAAAAAAAAAAAAAAAGGTCAGGCTGGAGAGATAGCCTAGCGGTTGAGAGCACCGTCTGCTCTTGCAGAGGACCCGGGTTCGATCCCCAGCACCCACATGGCGGCTAAGAACCGTCTGTAACTCCAATTCCAGGAGAACTCCAGTTCCAGGGGAATCTGAGACCCTCTTCTGACCTCCTTCTGACCTCCGCGTGCATTGCACGACACGGGTGCACAAACCTACATGCAGACAGTACATTCATACACATACAAAAATAAATAAAATTAAAAAAAAAAAAAGTCAATGCGCCTTTGCTGAGGAATCTGCACTTTAGCTCCTGTGCTTTTGAGCAGTCTGCACTGCTGTGTGTGGAGGCTGATGGAGAGTGAAGGGCAGGGCTGCTGGAGTGAGGGAAGGGGATGTTCTCTGTGTCTTTCCTCTGAACCCACTTCGGGAATTGATCCATCACAATCAGCCCTCACATCCTAGCAACCTGGCCTGCCGCTGCCCTCTCCACACGTGCCCCGCCCCACTCCAACTCTCCACCCCCAGCAGCTCTGGTCTGCAGAGGCTAGCCTTGGGTACTCTCCCAGAACAGCCTCTCTTCTGTCTGTTACAGTCATCTTCCAGGCTAGTCCTGCATATCTGGGGCCCCCTTTCCCAGGAAGGCCACCCATACTTCCTGGCCAGCCCTGTGCCATTCCAGGGACAGTGACATCATGCATGTTTCTAACAATGCTCTTATCAAGTTGCCACACCTATGACCCTGACTCTCCCTTGTGTCCCCAGGACTTGCACACCAAGCCCTCTTGACCTCACACACCAACAGCACAGAAATCTTTGTCGAGTACCTGGGACTGCACCTAAAAGTTCAGGTCTAGTCTTGTAACTACTGCTTGTACAGCATTTTAGCTTGACTTGTACCAGCCCTAATTTTCAAAGAAGCAGTGCTTACAAGTACCAGTGTGGAAACTTCATGAGACTCTTTACATTAGACACCTGCTATTTTAAGCACAGAATAGTGAGTTTATTCTCAGCATAAGGAAGTGCTTTTTAAAGATCAGAATAGACTCTTGAGACAAAAGACTGGAGTGACAATGTGTAAATGTCCAGAGTTGCTAGCAGTGATAAGATGGTTGCTCCAGCTTCTGGGTCCCTAAGAGCTAGAAAAGGGCCATTCCCACCAAGACTTGGCATCACAGGACTCCCCCTGCTGATGGAAGTGGTGCCAAACTATAACAAGAACAATCTTCAGTCTTTACTATTTGGAGTCGAGGCAGCCAGAATGAGTCTTCTTCCATCATTTACTTTTATGCATATAATTGCTCTCTTATGTACATGCATAGATGTGTATTATAAGCATTATATATATCTTAATATATATATATATATATTATATATATATTCAGTCACTGGAACAGAACCTACCTGTAGCCTCCCGCATGCCCGGCAAGCACGGTACCACTGAGATTCACACCTGACTCATTACATGTTTTGACATATCTCAAATATCTGTAACTGTCCCTTTCTCTCCCTTAAAAAAAAAGAAGTCGCCGGGTGTGGTGGTGCACGCCTTTAATCCTAGCACTTGGGAAGCAGAGGCAGGCGGATCTTTGTGAGTTCAAGGCCAGCCTGGTCTACAGAGTGAGTTCCAGGACAGCTGGGACTACAGGGAGACTCTGTCTTAAAAAGACCAAAAAAAAAAAAAAAAGAAGAAGTCAACTTTTTCCAGCCATATATTTATCATTGATGTTCTGTTAGCCAGGAGTGGTGGAACACACCTTTAATCCCAGGACCTGGGCAGCAGAGGCCGGTAGATCTCTATGAGATCAAGGCCAGCCTGGTCCACATAGTTCCAGGACAGCCAGAACTATATAATGAATCAGTCAGTCTCTCTGTCTCTGTCTCTGTCTGTCTCTGTATATATATACTATATATAATGTTATGTACAGTACAGTATTATAAACTCATTTAATTCTGAAAAATTAAAAATGGGCCAACTTCATATAAAAATCACAAGCACTTTCAACTCCATATAATGATTGGGATTTTCATTCTGTATTTTTCTTTCTGACTTCTACCTCTTGATCATGGACATAGTCAACATAAGATACCTTGGAGTCAATAATTCTGTTATATACTAAAATTATGTTCAGAGAAGAGGATGTGCACAAGTACACAGGGGTTTGAAGCAAATATAATGTTCTTCCATGTGTCTTAAAATCATGACTTAAATCATTTAATGACCAGAATGACTAATACTGATTTTTCTCCTTTGATAGAGGAATGATTTTTCACATATCACAGATTCCATTCAGAGTTCATGGAAGTTGTTTTTAAATGCCGATAGAATTTGAAATAATAGTCAACTTATTACTAATGTGTATATGATTACTGTGCCGCACATGTAAACACATGTATAAATGAGGGAAAATTTCATAGCAAAGGGAAAAAATAAACTATTTCTCTATCAATGTTTTCTTTAATGCCAATCAAAAGTATGAAATAAATGCTTTTTTTTTTTTTTTTAATCTTTTTGAGATGGGGGTCTCCCTGTAGCCCCAGCTGTCCTGGAACTCTGTAGACCAGGCTGGCCTTGAGCTCAAAAAGATCCGCCTGCCTCTGCCTCCAGAGTGCTAGGATTAAAGGCGTGCGCCACCATGCCCAGATTGAAATAAATGTTTCTTTCTTTCTTTTTTTTTTTTTTAAATGTTTATTTCTTTTTTTTTTTGGTCTTTTCGAGACAGGGTCTCCCTGTAGCCCCAGCTGTCTGGAACTCACTCTGTAGACCAGGCTGGCCTTGAACTCACAAAGATCCACCTGCCTCTGCTCCCAAGTGCTAGGATTAAAGACGTGCACCACCACACCCGGCTTAAATGTTTATTTCTTTAAGCAACATTCCTTCTTTAGGTCCTTCATAACCATAGATCTTACTTTAGGGAAGCAATGATTGTATATTCACTTCATAGAATCTATGATATAATGGTGAATATCCTTATATTTTCTAATGTGATCACTGATCTAGTTAGGTAGATGGAAGCTGGGCGTGGTGGCACACACCTTTAATCCTAGCACTCGGGAGGCAGAGGCAGGCGGATCTTTGTGAGTTCAAGGCCAGCCTGGTCTACAGAGTGAGTTCCAGGACACCTGGGGCTACAGACCCTGTCTCGAAAAGACAAAAAAAAAATTTATAAAAAAAAAAAAAAGGGCTGGAGAGATGGCCTAGCAGTTAAGAGTGCCAACTGCTCTTGCAGAGGAGCTAGGTTCGATCCCCAGCACCCACATGGTGGCTGAGAACCATCTTTAAGTCCAGTTTCAGGGGAATCCGACACCCTCTTCTGACCTCCACTGCACTGCAGGACACGAGTGCACAAACCTACATGCAGACAGTATATTAATACACATAAAAAAAATAAAAATTAAAAAAAAAGAAAGTAGATGGGTGGGTGAGTAGATGAGTGGATGGATGGATAGATAGATGCATGGATGCATGGATGCATGGATAGGTAGATGGGTGGTTAGATAGGTGGATGGATAGATGGATGGATGGATGGATGGATAGATAGATGGGTAGATAGATGGGTAGATGGATGGATGGATGGATGGATGGATAGATGGGTGAGCAGATGAACAGGTAGACAAATAAGAGGATGAATAGAGGGATGGCTGAAAGGTGGGTAGACATAGGTGGATAGGCAGGTGGGTAGGTAGATGAGTGTACAGGATGGTGAATATGTGGACAAGCAGTCAAGCACACAGACAAGCCCCTTTGATGACAATCCAACAATCAACATTTTCTTCTTTCTTTCTTAGTCGGGCCTTACCCCAATCCATGTTGCTGCCTTTATGGGGCACGTGAATATTGTATCACAGTTAATGCATCATGGAGCCTCCCCAAATACCACCAATGTGGTAAGTGTTCTTAGCAAAGAATTGCAATTGTGAGTTTTTAAGAACCTGGAAAATGTAACTTTTATGTACTTAAAAAAATTATTATAAGTAAACCAATTGCTTAAAATTACAGAGTTTGAGAACATCTTTGGTTTCTTTTACTTTGAAGGCAAGATCCATTCAGTCAGTGGCTTGTCTCCCCAAAATTTCTTGACTTGAGGAATATGTTCATTAATATTGCAAGGACATTACTACTGTATATTATGTTAAAAATTTAGTGCTGGAGGAATCTGTAACAAAGTCAGTAAAAAGCACTGCATGTTGAGGGTGTGGTTCAGATACTCATTGTTAATATGAAGAAGTAATTTCAGTAACTTCAAAGAAACCTACCTGGAGCGCTCTACCATGTTACAGCAAACCCATGGTTGTCTTAAGGTACAGATTGCCAGATGTTTTCCCTCATGAAGCATTGCTATCAAAACCACAAGACACTTAAGAGCTGTCATCTGAGTAATCAGCCTTCAGTGTTATATGATACTGTTTTACAGAATTTCATATTTATGTGTCTTCCTATATCCACATTGGCCCTCAAGCATGAGAACAATGAAGAAGTGGAAATATGCAGTATCTGTCCCAGAAGTGGTATGCCATGGCATCTTGTACACCCGCCTGGAGGGCAGCCTCCTAAGCAGGGATCTGGTGTCCTTCAGCAACTCAGAACTGCTGAAAGGTAGAAAGGGAGCAGGTGTTTTTATACGATAAACCCAGAGGTTATTTTCTTTCATAAAGAACCCTGGGTAAAAGACCACACAACATCCTCAGCATCCAGTGAGGACAGTGAAAAATTCCCTGCGAACCCCATTTTCCTGACCTTCTTTGTGGGTAGATAGCCTGTTAGGCAAAGGCCACTTCATAAAAGCCACTTTGAAGTGGGATTTGCTTGTGGAACAAATGTATTTGATATTATCTTCATATGTTTTCTCCCATGGTATCATTTTTGTTGAATGAATAATCTGAGTTAAAGTTTATTGAAAAGGTAGAGGATGGCTGGCAATTGGGCCCTGATCTATCTAGATCATGTGGGGTGAGCCACATCTGACCCTCTGGTGCAGTTTTTGGTGCCCTGTGCCATATTTATATTTAATTCCAATTTCATAGTCAATATTTAAGAACTGATGTTAATATAAATATGCAGGCTGCCACTTCCCTGAAAACAGGCTGGTGTGTTATAAAGGGGTCCACAACCAGCATGGGGCTGTTACAGCAGCAGCCTGCAGGTTCCAACTTATGGTCTTCCCCATAAGCTCACCCATGTGCCCTGCCTCCTTACTTACCCTTCTTCTCTACCCAGTAAGTTTTCACCTTTTTAAATCTGAATTTGCACTGTAGATTCCTGAGCTGTGTCAGATGGCAGCAGTCACCAGGTTCCCCAGGTCACCTGGACTCAGATCAGGTTCTTGGGAAACTTATATGTGTTTGCTTTCTAGCACAGAAGTGCTCAGGGCACATTTTTTATTTAAAAAAAAATCATCATAACTTTATGCCAAAAAGCATGCCAGTTGTCTTGCGAGCTGCCATTAATTGACTTTGGCTTATGTTCCCCAGAGAGGAGAAACAGCATTGCACATGGCAGCACGGTCTGGCCAAGCAGAAGTGGTGCGGTATCTGGTACAAGATGGAGCTCAGGTAGAAGCGAAAGCTAAGGTAAACTGCAGGACATGAAAGCTTTCAAGTGAAACTCAAGGGGAAGCCTGGGATTTGGCAAAACCTTTAAATGCAGCTTAATAATAAGCAACCTCTAGTGGTCATTGAGTTATTTAGCATAGTTAAATGGAATAAAGGCATTATGCCAGACACTGTCCTGGGCACACAGTACCCAACAGACTAGGAACTGGATCTAGGCTGATCCAGAGGCCTTCATGGTCCACTGAGATGAGCTTAGGGAGAAAATTTTAAGAACACAGCTTTGTAAATATGATTATGCTCCTGGACTGACCTGAGAGTCAGCTACCATAGCCATAAAAGGAAAAAAGGATGTGGTTTTTTTTTTTTTTTTTTTTTTTTTTCTTGTGTGATTTTTGCAAGTGTAATTCCTAAGATGAAGCTGTGGCAAACTGGTTTGCTCCAGTCAGCACAGCCCGCAGGAAGCTGAGCCACCACACCTAGCTGGATATTTCTTAACTGTATAATTTTCCTCCAGCAGCAGCTGGACAGGGCCCCTGTAGTATTGTGGTTTTCTGACCCTTGATCTAGAAGATGCTGGTTGATCCTCTAAATTGATGAAATGGAATGTATCAGGCTATAAACCCCACTGATTACATGAGACCTCATGTTCAATAAGTGTTAATTATAGATCAAACATCATATCAAGCTGAAATTAAAGGTAGCTTTTATCCTTTCCATTTCATGAATGAAGTGGCATGTATGATGATGTTAGGAGACTGATGTCATGAGACTGCCTGGGTGGGGTCTTGATCTACCATTGAGTGTCTGTGTTACACTGGCCAAGGTCACTGACATCTCTGTGCTCTACTTCCTTAGCTAAAGTGAAGCTTCTTGAGCTTTCTACTCACGGCCCCAGGTCTACAAATATATAAAACTGGATACAAATAAAACCTTTCTTTTATCATTAATTTACTTTAAAATTTTGATATACATGGAATTTTATCACTTATTAGAGATGTCAGAAAATTTGCATACTAATGAGATGGGCATTCATGTTTTTTTCACATGAAGAATTAAATCTTGGTCGAATGTTTCATACTCAGGACACAGAGCATCTTCAAATTTTTCAGAGTCGATTGCCACTTTGGTTTTATAATTGTCAGTGCTAAGATTGCTACTTAATATGTGCTACAAAATGTTGATGGGCATTTCAGAAATTTCCAGAAATCTGTCCTAATCCCAAGACAAATTCACTTAATAATTGTCTATGAAACTCAAGCTAGCAGCTCAAACAGAGTATTTTAAATCAGCATTCTTTAATCCCAGCACTCCAGAGGCAGAGGCAGGCGGATCTCTGTGAGTTCAAGGCCAGCCTGGTTTTACAGAGCAAGTCCAGGCCCGCAGGAACTAAAGGGGACCCTGTCTCAAAAAAAAAAAAAAAAAAAAAACAAAAAAAAAACAAAACAAACTAAAAAAAAAAAAAAATAAAAAAAAAAAAAAAAAAATACAAAAAACAAAACAAAACAAAAAAACTAAAACAAACCACTCCAAAGATAGATTAATTGGATCCCCATGTGCTTTGGCATGGCAATAGGAAAATACTAAAAGATTTTGCTTTCAATGATTAAACTATAATGTTTATCCTAGGGCAGAAAATTTTGAATATACAGTAAAAGACACAGTTCCTGTGGTGCAGTAGTTGAATCTGAGCAGAGATGCTTCTGGCAGCAGTGGCTGGTGTTGTCCGGCGCGCTCAGGGTAAAGCAGGATTGCTGGACGCACAGAACCAAGGCTGTAATTAAATGTACAAAAGAACACGGCAAATGCCTCCAGAAACCCCTCAGACTCACTATGCATTTGATTTTTAGCTAATTTTTGGTCATTATGCATCCTGACCCCTATTTCAGCAACAACCTCTGATGGGGATGTGGCCCCCAGCTAAGGAAGCTGAGAGTCAGAGTCCTGGAACATGGGAGTGATAACTTTTGCAGCCCATAGGGTTGTTGTGAGCATCCCTGAGTTAATGTAGGAGGAGAACTTGAGGCAGAATTCAGCCACGTGTGGTGGCGGGGGCTGCGGGACCAGAGCAGGACCTTTCCTTCCGTCTTTTGCTGGAGGAGTGTTCTTGCTCCTCGCCACATCATGGCCTCTTCTCTTCTCCCTCTTATCAGATACTCTTTTCTCGTGGCTGTATCCAAACACCTGAGGGGAAAATTTAAGGAAGAAATAGTTTGTTCTGTGGGAGAAAAGACACAGCCTCAGGCAGGGAAGGCATGGTGGCCAGAGCAGGAAACGGAGTGAACAGGAAGTGGGGCCTGCGGTCAGACCTAGGGTTGCCCCTCAGCCCACTTCGTCCAGTGAGGTTCTACAACCTTCCCAAATAGGCCGTGTCAGCTGCTGAGCACCAAGCGTTCACACAGCGAGCCCATGAGGCACACTGCACGCTCAAGCTGTCCTACTCCCCCCGTGCTTCCGGCCGGGTATATTGCCCCTCTGCTCTCGATCCTGACCTTCATCCAAAGAAGTGCCCCATGTTCTAGTCTGTTCTCTCTGCATTTCCTACTCAAAAATATTTACAGAAACCTTGGCACATTTCAATAGGTAATTTCTACGTTGAGGAATACCACGGGGCCTCTCTGGGCACATCTCTGTCAGAATACAAAGGGGGTCCTTCTCACTGAGCCACAAGCCCCCAAGCTGTAGGACTTGGTGAGATCTATGTTCTTTTGGATGAATTGCAGCAAGCTGATCTTTTGCTATGACCAAATATGTGTTGTCAGGATGTACAACTGGGCAAATCCCAGAGCCTCTCCATGGCTCTGTAACACTCCCCTCTGTCTTTAACTATGGGAAGACACCATCATTCAGGGCTGGAGGGATGGCTCAGTGGTTATGAGCACTGGCTGCTCTTGCAGAAGACCTGGCTTCAAGTCCCAGCACCCACATGGTGGCTTACAACCCTCTGTAACTCCAGTTCCAGGGGAATCTGACACCCTCTTCTGACCACTACAGGCATTGCATGACACGGATATACTTACATGCAGGCAGGCAATACATTCATGCACATAAAATTTAAAAAAAAGAAACCAAGGGCTGGAGAGATGGCCTAGCGGTTAAGAGCGCCAACTGCTCTTGCAGAGGACCCAGGTTCGATCCCCAGCACCCACATGGCGGCTGAGAACCGTCTTTAACTCCAGGTCCAGGGGAATCCGACACCCTCTTCTGACCTCCGCGACATTGCATGACACAGGTGCACAGACCTACATGCAGACAGTACATTCATACACATAAAAAAAAATAAAAAATTTTTTAAAAAAGCAAAAGAATACAGCATTCCTGGAGAACTTAGCATAGGCAGAGGAATTTAACTTAGATTGGTCTATCCAAAAGTCTTGAGAGATTAAAAATTGATGCCGTGTGGCAGGTAGTTGTGGGGTAATTTATAGCAACAGCTGCTCCCTTTCACAATTTTCATATTAGCAAGTGACTCCAAGGTGTTTAGGGAGCCTAGACTCTCCATCCTCATGTTATCAAACCTCAACGCAAAAGATCAAAGATACTCCTTTTAGTCTTGAATCAGAGTTGAATATACCTCAGACATCCAGCAGCTAATGTCCCTGAATGTTTCACAGTGGCACCCTTGCCCTCCGCGCTCACGAGCTTTGCATTTCTGCCTTGCATTTAGGATGACCAAACCCCACTCCACATTTCAGCCCGACTGGGAAAGGCGGACATAGTGCAGCAGCTGCTGCAGCAGGGGGCGTCTCCGAATGCAGCCACGACTTCTGGGTACACCCCCCTGCACCTCTCAGCCCGGGAAGGACATGAGGATGTGGCTGCATTCCTTTTGGATCATGGAGCATCTCTGTCAATAACAACAAAGGTATGAAGACTTGGCTTCCAGGATACATCCTCCTTAGAGTTGCCTGCCAGGTGATGAGCTCGGGGCTGTGGCATAGTAGTGGGCATCCCAGGGTGGTCACCAAGCAGCCAGCAAAGCCCTGGCAGCAGAGTGCAGATCTTTGTATTTGAGAGACTTTCTTCTGTCCTTCAGTTTCTCAACTTGTCATCTCAGAAATTTCTTGCAGGTTCCTTGATAGTCTTAAATGTTAGTTTGGAAACATAGTTACCAGTTTCCCTTACAGGGACCAAGTATATCAACCACAATGTGAGATTCAGTTGATGCTTTTATAAAACTTTCAAATAAGAAGAGATTTTCCTTGTGTTTGTTTGGTGATGGTCCCTTTGTTGTTTGACTTAGGGTTTGATTTATTTTTAACTCATCTTCCATGTTTAAGGAGATATCTCAGAGATATCTGACAGTGCTGTGATGCATATGCAAAACTAGGGGTTTATTTTTCTCATGATAACTGCCAGAACCTGGCACGTGTAAGATGAATCAGCCTATAGAATATCCCGAGAGGACAGTAATCAATGTCTCAGACTTCCTGTCCCATGAGTACTTGTGTTCTTCCCTGGAGACAAGTCACAAGTTCCTGGATGTCATTTAGAATGTGAAATAGAATGATGGGTCATGGAGTCAGGGTCCCCCTGGCCCTGCTCTGTCCCTGTCCCTTGGTTCTAGTTTGTAGCAGTCTCATAAGGCAGCACATGCTACTGATGTTCTGATCCCTGATGTGTGCTTGGGACCCTCCCCGGTGCTGTGTGTTGACTGACTAGTTGATACCTAGTTCCCTGTAGGATCTGGAAGCACGAGAAAGCAGCCAAAAACGCTGAGCATCTAATTCTGGCATGTGCCATGACTCAGTTTGCCCAAAGTAGCACAGATGAGAGGAATTTGCCTAGGCTGGAGGACAGTGTTGTATTCCTGGGGAAGCAGGGAAAAGGGGGAAAGACACCCTGTTCTCTCGTCATGTGAGACCACACAGGGCCCAGGCTTACTCTAGGGTTTCCCAGGAGCTCCACTCTGAATCTGGGACCTATCAGCCTATTCTTCCCATAGTATTAAACCCCCAATCGGCCCTGGAATAACGACCTCGAGACCTAGCCCTCCAGCGTCACCCAGAGTTAGTTGTATGTGCAGCTCAGTCAGCAGAGGAAGCGGTCTCTTTCTCTTCAGAGGAGTCCAGCCTTTTGGCCTTGCAGTCTGCACACATGCTGGGCCACACTCAGAGCTGTCTTGGGTTGCGTGTGGCCCGCGGGCTGGAGGCGGCTGCTTATCCTGGTCAACAATAGAACTCTATGACTGTCTGCTAGCCCTTGTCCCTCCCTGTACACATAACTGACGTTCACCGTTAAAATCGGTTCTCAGTTGGAGAAGAGCCATGCCCTGGGCTGCGCCTGATCCCAGTCTCTCTGCTTCCTTCCCCAGAAAGGATTTACTCCCCTTCACGTGGCTGCCAAATATGGGAAGCTTGAGGTAGCGAATCTCCTGCTGCAGAAGAGTGCATCTCCGGATGCTGCAGGGAAGGTATGATGTCACCACATCCTGTAGCAGGACGCTTCTGCAGTAACACACCGCGGCTCGCTAATATTCCCCAGTAGCCACTGAGATGATAACTAAGCCATTGTGGAGTCTCACTAGGGCGAAGAACTCCAGGAAACCGGATGTGACAGGGACCAGAATGTGAATGATGCTCTCTGTTAAATCCAGTATAAACCTGTTTCCTAAATCTAGGCCGTGTCTATTAGGTCACTTTTGACACTGGTTGTTGTTCTCTGCATGTGTTTTCAGAGTGGGCTAACTCCACTGCATGTCGCAGCCCATTACGATAATCAGAAAGTGGCCCTTCTGCTTTTGGACCAGGGAGCCTCACCCCACGCAGCTGCAAAGGTACCTGTGATTCACAGCATGAGAACTGGGTGGGCATTGTCTTTTCACCTCCATGGGAACATCTACTCTTGTCAGCACTGCAGTGCCCTCATCATTTAGGGATGACTTCTAAACAGTCATGTACAGAATCGCCGGGTAGATGTGTGCTCAAGCCGCTTAGTTGATTCATGTAGTAGATGCTCAATAAATACATACTTGTTCATTGATTTCCCACAGAAATCCAGGATATCCCAGAACATAGGGAGGGAGGGGAGTTGGAGTACTCTTCAGCCAGATTAAAAATGGAAGAGCAGCCTAAGGGAGTAAGAGAGTTCTGAACTGTGAGACTGAGGAAATGTCTTTCTGGTAAAGTGCTTGACATGAGGACCCGTGTGAAACATCAGGCACACACCTGTAATCCTAGAGCAGGGGAGGCAGAGCAGAGGGTCTGTGGGGCTGGCTGGCTGACCTGCCCGGCTAATCTAATCAGCCAGCTCTAGGTTCAGTGAGAATCCGTGTCTCAAAAAATAAAATGGAGGGGTGCTCAGTGGTTAAGAGCACTTGATGTTCTTGTATAGGACACGGTTCAGTTCCCAGCACCCTTGCTGATAACTATAACCTGCACCTGCAGCTACCTGCACATACCCACACTTAGACACACACACTACATAACTAAAAGAATTAAAAGTAAATCTAGATAGATAAAGTGTAGAGGCAACCAAGGAAAGCACCCAACATCAACCAAGGAAAGCACCCAACATCAACCAAGGAAAGCGCCCAACATTAACTAAGGAAAACACCCAACATCAACTAAGGATAGCACCTAACATCAACCAAAGAGAGCACCCAACATCAACCAAGGATAGCACCAAACATCAACCAAGGAAGGCACCCAGCATCAACCTCTAACCCCCTCCACATATACGCATGAGAAACTTCTGCTGTGTCCAAGTTTATAAAATGTATGCTGCATTTTCCTAGTCAGGAAACATTGAGTTTCACAGAACAGGCTGAAGACTTTGGTATGTGGTTTTTATTACTGCTAAGGGGAGCTTTACTCACAATGTTAGGGCGTTTTTCACCATGACACAGCTTAGACTTCTGAGAAGAAAGCACAAGGCATGGCGTGTTTGGCTCTTTTGTTGCTCTGGTGTCCTGTTCTGAGTGGCATGTCAAACAGTTTACTTCAAGATGGATTCCTAGCATTCTGTTGGTTTAGCACATCCTTGGTCACTGGAGAAAAGCCTCATTAGGAGCTGGAATAGGGTGGGCAGAGGAACCTCTTCAGAAAGTGGCCTTCAGAACAATCTCCTTAGCAAATCCCCCTGAGGGCTTTTAGAAAAATCCTAAGAATAAAGGAAAGATCTGACTTTTTAACCTATTAGGGGTAGTGGGAAGTAGAATATCACCCGATGTAGTTTAACACAGCCTACATGGCCAGAGCCTGGTGCTGGTCAGGACCATAAATCAGGGGCTGCTATTAGGCCACAGCACACACTGCTGCTCAATGTTTTGTCTTAGAGAGCTGCAGGGAGGCCGGGCCTGGTTGCAGGCCTGTGGTCCAGCAATTATGACATTTCGCTTCCCATGGTCACTTCCTCCTGCCCATCCCATCCTCCGTCCTCTTACTGCCGGCTGCTGTCCTCTTCCCAAATAGTCTCGCATTTGGTGTCATGTCTCGTTTGTCAGTAGACTGGACATATGAGTGAGCCCATGTGGAATTTGTCTTTCTGAGTCTGTCCTACTCACTGAACATGGAAGGAAACTCTGACAGCCTCGTGCACGGATGAAGCCATCAAGGCAGTGTCTCTGGTTGTACTCAGCCAGCCACAGAAGGACAAACTCTACCCAGAGGAGGTTCTTAGGATGGTGACACCAGTTCCAGAGATGGGTAGAGAAGAGGCTGGGGGGTGGGGTGGGCAGGCCACAAGGCGAATGGATGGAGTTTTTGAGGAAGAACAACAAGTCTGAGATGGAGACAGTGACACTTCATGCCACTTGCCATCGACCTTAGAAAACACTTTGGATGGGAAGGGTCCTTACTGTAGATTTTACTAAATAGAAATGGAATCTAATGTTTCCCCACTTTCACTCTTATATGTTAATAGCCCTGTGCACGTGGGCCCGTTTTTCTAAATAACCTTGGTTGGCAACCAGCAAGTATATATAATAAATAGGGGATCAAACTGCTCTTCACAAGGCAGTAATAATGCTAGAACCCTAGTGCCAAGCAGGCTAGAGGGGCAGGGGTTAAGGAATCATATGTGTTTTAACAAGTCCAATCCATCCTTCTGTTCATAAACAAGTCAGAGGCTGGGTGCAGCCCAGTGGTAGAGTGCCTGCCTAGCATATACCAAGTCCTGGGTTTAATCCCAGCGTCACACTGGTGGCACACACCTGTCATACCAGCATTCAGGAGATGGAGGCAGGAAGAACAAAACGATATCCTCCTGCTGAGCTGCATAGTGAATTCAAAGCCAGCCTGGAATATCCTGTACTTATCTCACTCACACACATACACACACACACACACACACACACACACGCGTGCGCGCGCGTGCACACTAAATGAAATAAAAAAGACCAGTTCAATAGTTTTGTGTATTCGTAGCCGATATCCAGCTTTACATCTGTCAATCAAAATTTAGGACTGTCTCCAAGTGGGATCCTGTAAGTCTCTGTCACATCCCATTAGCCTGAGGTCACAGGCAATTAGGCACAGGCTTCTCTAATGGGACATTGATTCTCAGTTCCCTGGCACCCGGCCTCCACCCAGGCCTGTGTCCTGCCATCCGTGGCGCACATCACTCCCATCCTTCAGAGCAATGATGCTGGTCAGGGCCTTCTCACGCTCCGATCCCCAGCAAACGGGTTATTTTGGTTATAGACTGGTCTTATCTGCTAGGGGGAAGAATCCTTGATACAGCAGTGTAGACTCTGGGGCTTTGTCCTCCTGCCTTGGCCATTGAGGGTTAATTGCTGAAGAATTCTTCAACCCGATGGCTGGGCCCCTTTAAGGGAGCAGGAAGTCAGGTCAGCAGAGCTTCCCGGAAGGAAGGACCAGCCACCACGCTCAGCAACTACTTGGCCACTTCTAGGTGCAAAGGACGCTGGGAAATGTAGTTTTCAGCTTGCCACATTGCTAGCGGTTCTTTCAGGAAGAATGCATGCAGTCTGCCTCATTTACTCTCTGGAAGCTGGAGTCCTGAATTCTGATACTGGTGAAAAACGACTGAGCCGCCAAGCACACGATCAGTTTCTGGCTGCAAAGCAGCGACCTCAGTGCCTCCGCCCTCACATCACACTTTTTTCTTCTCACATCTCTTATTCCTCTTTTGAAAATCGCCAGCACCTTTCTTTACACATGTCCTAGAAGTGATCTTAGGGAACTGGGGTGTGAAAATGTGGATGAACTGCAAAAATCCATTTTTACCAGATCAGTTTCCAGAAACAGGATCCTGGGCTGTAAAGAAACTTGGCCTGAGTTCTAGCAAAACTGGGACGCTAGTTATGAAAGCGACACCGAGCCTCAACTTTTGTTGGTCACACATCTCTCCCATAAAACGTGCAGCATGTGTATATGTACATATGGGAACATGTTTGGGGGAATGTCAGTTGGGATGTCAATACTGTCCATTGCTCTTATAACTTGAGCAGTTTCACTGTCTTGTGCTTAGGTTCAGATATTTTGTCTTCAACAAGAACGTGAGAAAGTGGAGCTGGAGAGATGGCTCGGCAGTTAAGAGCACTTGGTGCTCTTGCAGAGGACCTGGGCTCAGTTCCTAGCATCAATGTGGCAGCTAACAACTTCTGTAACTCTGGATTCAGGAGACCCAACACCCTTTCTGGCTTCTACTGGCACCAGACACACACAGGATATGCATACACAGATGCACAAACACTCATACACAAAATAAAAATAAGCTTTAAAAACTAAATAGAAGGGCTGGAGACATGGCTCAGTGTTTAAAAGCCCTAATGGATGCTCTTGCAGAGGACCTGGGTCCAATTCCTAGCACTCACATGGCGGCTAACAAACATCTGTAACTCCGTTTCCAGGGATCCCACACCCTCTTCTTAGCTCCTTGGGCATTGCATGGCATAGGTGCACTTACATACATGTAGACATATACCTGTATACATAAAATAACAATAAAATATTGAAAATTAATAAATAATAGGACTGGAGAGATGGTTCAGCAGTTAAGAGCCTTAATGACTGCTCTTGTAGAGGACCCAGTTACGATTCCCAGCACTCACGTGGTGGCTAACAACCATCTTGAACTACAGTTCCAGGGAAATCTGACACCTTCATCTCTGTGGACCCTGCATGACACCTATACACTCACACACATAGACTTGTACACATAAAATAAAAATAATAAAAATTTAAAAATTTAGCGAATGCCTTTAATCCCAGCACTCAGGAGGCAGAAGCAGGCAGATCCCTGTGAGTTCAAGGCCAGCCTGGTCTACAAAGTAAGTTCCAGGCCATCTGTAGGTATAGGAAGACCCTGTCTCAAAAATACCAAAACAAAAAAAAAAAAACCTAAAAAAGGAAATATTTTTAAATGTGGGAAAGTAAAGATTTAAGATTATTCTATAATTGACTTTCCTTTATTTATTAAGTTAATGCCCTTCTTCTGTGTAGGAAGTGAGTCTTTTGCTTTCCTGAAAATAGAACTTAGAGATTTATGTAAATTCTTTGCCTCTTATTGAAATTCTTTCTGAGGTGGATATTCTCACAGTCCTGCTGGAGGCCTTGTTGTCCTTCTTTATAATGTGCCCAGGATGAATATCTGAAGAATATTATGAGCTATTTAGACCTGGAACACATACTAGAGACCTTGCAACTTCTTTTGCTAAGTGTTTCTGGGGTCCTAGTATTGGGGGTGCATTAGAAAAGATCAGGCTTATCCTCTTGGAAAGATACCAACCTGCCAAACAGTGACTAACAGTGGAAAAGTGACTAACTTAAGGGTCTTCTCTTTCTTTTGTTTTGGTTGCTTGTCCTGGAGATAGGGCCTCGCTCTGTAGCCTCTGGGCTGCCCTCAGGGTTTATTGCAATTCTCTGCTATTTCTCCAAATGCTGGGATTACAGGCATGCAAACCACGCCCTGCTCAGCTCAAAGGTTCTGTCAGTTGTGAAAGCAAAAGGCCACAAGATGCCTGATAAGGTGACCTGAAACCTTTCTTGCCTTTACCACCACACTGCTAGTGTCAGATGTTGACTAACCCCTCTTCCTGCTAGTGTTAGACATTGACTAATCCTGATTCCTGCCTTAGTGTTGCTTTGTGAATTTCCTCTTTTAGGATGAGGTAGGAGGTGGAGAACTGTCTCCTCCTTACCGGCATTCTGGATGGCCCTGGCCCAGTCCAGTTCAGTGCTGCTTCGGGAGGCGTCAGTCTCAGAAGGGTGTGTCTGAGCATTTGGTCAGAGGGCCAAATGCTTCTCAGGGCAGCAGGGATTTCCAGATGGTGAGAGGTCAAGACTAAAAATAGGGATCTAAAACGTCCTTCTGCCCTCCAAGCTCAGCCAGCCGGAGGGGTCTAGAGGTGACATTCTCCCCTTCCATTTGCTATGCTTAGGTTCATGTCTAGAGCACAGTGTAATTTTGCATTTCTTGTAAATGACTAGGGACCAGTGTAAAGTCTCAGAAAATACTTTCTCAGGTCAGACACTCAGAAGTCTCCTGAGGCCAAGATAATTAACCATTTATCCAGGGAACTCTTTCCAGCTGAGCATCAGGGGTCCGGCAAGGGAAGGCTGGCCAAGTGTTCTGAGAGGTTTGGTGCACCTGATTCAGATTGTGGAGACTCGTGTTTTCATTTTCTCAACATGTGCCCATTGCTGTGACACATTGTAATGACGTCAATGTGTGTCAGGAGCGTGTGCTCATAACAGCTTTATATGGTCCTAAAAGAGACAATACATAAATAAAGTGTCACTAAATGCCTAGTACTGGGGTTAGAGTCCATCAGGGTGGGCGCTGGGTGTTGGGGTTTGGGACACAGAAAGAGGTGCAGACTTCATGGTAGGTGTGGCCCTTGAATTAAATTTTCAATGGCTACACCCTGGCTGTGAGAAAGCAGTCTTGCCACCAAACTGAGACTGTTCTGTTTGGAGAGCTGCAGAGGGACAAGTCTGGCTGACAAAGCACAGTCTGCCCAGCAGCATCCATGAGAGCAAACTGACTCCCGAGAAGATTAAAGACTGCAACTTTGCAGGTGGTACAGAGTGTCTTCATTCTGCAGATGCCCCAGCATCTCGTTGATAAGGAACATTTATTCTTACAGTTCTAGAGATTAGGAAGGTCAAGATGGAGTGGCTCTGTTAGGAGAGTCTCCTTGCTGTGAGTCCCCTTGCACCATGTGGAAGCGATGGGGGAGGTGGGGCCAGGAGCTAAACTCATTTTATCAGAAACCCATTCTCTCCATAGACTGCTCCCTGCCTGACCCACACTATAACCTATTCCCACTGTGATCTGATCCCTCTATAACCCACCCCCTCCATAATCACCCCCGCCATCTCAGCATTGATCCATCCATGGTGGAGAAGCCCTCCACCCTAACCACCTCTCTAGAGGTCTTCCTTCCCAACAGTGACAGATAGCCACTAACTGAGTTGAAGAATGGGATTTTGAATGGGTCTGACTATGCCCCAAGATAGTTTATGCTTGTTCCTCTAGCCTCAGTTTATTTAAATAAATCAGTATTTATTGAGCACCTATTGCAACTATCAATAGAAGGAAAGCCCATGTTCCTTTTAGGCAACAAACACTGTGCCGGATCTCTTAGATTAAATTACTTATGTAAAATTACATTTTCCTACTCAAAACTTCAGGAGGCATGAGGGCACTGTATTAACAGTACAATTTGGTTTAACATTACTTTATCATGACTTTTCAAATACTCAAAAAAAAAAAAAACCCACTAGTAAAAGAAGTGTTTCTGTTTGCAAATGTGCTGTGCACATTTTTATATCAGTTTGGGGCATGTGACTAAGGGACTCCTGTTGACAGAATGGTTACACACCACTGCACATCGCTGCCAAGAAGAACCAGATGGACATAGCCACGACGCTGCTGGAATATGGTGCTGATGCCAATGCGGTTACCCGGCAAGGGATCGCTTCCGTTCATCTCGCAGCCCAGGAAGGGCACGTGGACATGGTCTCTCTGCTCCTTGGTAGAAATGCAAACGTGAACCTGAGCAATAAGGTAACCTTCCTGTTCTACAAAGCATGAGACACAATAGAACTTCCAGCCTCAGAAAAGTCTCTATTGAAAGGCCCATGAGATGGCTCAGCGGGCAAAGGCGCTTGCTGCCTAGTCTGCTGACCTGAGTTCCATCCCTGGAACACACATGGTGGAAGGAGAGACTCCACTCTGTGAGTTCTCTCATCTTCACAAGCTTCTGCCATGGCGGGCATGTCCCCTAAAGCCCTCACAAAGCAAATAAGTAGCTGTAATTGAACAGGTAAGGTACAAGTCTGAACAAAGATGTTTACTGAAAAGTTACTTGTTATAGCAAAGCTCAAATAAGCAAGTGGTAAAGAAGTAATTCAGTCTTACAATGGAATCTATAGCTGTGTGGCTTTATGAAGGGAGGTCCACAAAGATTTTGTGGTAGTATGAAGCTTTTTGTTAATTCAGAAAGCAGTAGTGTTACTTTATCAGAAAACAGTAAGAAGTTGCAAGTTGTAGCCTTGTTGCAAAAGCATTGCTTGTACTTCTGGCCCAGGCTTGTTCCAATTTTAAGTGAGGTTCCCAGGTGAAAACTGGGAAACCATTGCCTTTTTAAAGGTTTATTTTGTTTTTGAATATGTTTGTGTGCATATCCCCAGGGTGACCTGAGAGTGTAAATGCTCACCAGACTCAGAGCTGTCAGAAGTCTTTGGAGCTGGAGTTCCATACAGTTGCTTGTGAGCCGCCTGATGTGGGTGCTAGGACTGAACTCAGCTTCTCTGCTGCAGCAGAGAGTGCTCTTAGCTTCCGAGCCATCCCTCCAGCTGATATTGCTATTTTCAGAAAGTTAGAGGGACTGTCTCAGTATGTGCACAGAGAGAGTTGCTGTTAGCTTACAGGTCTTACTTTGTATGTGAGCCTGAAATTCCCAAGGCACTTGTGAAAGCTCTTCCTGAATTCCTCGAATAACCTACTCTCATCAAATACCTTTGCTGTCTATTGTGAAAAAAAATGAAAATTTCTTTCACAGTGGGCCCGAAACATGTTAGTGATGTGACTGCTTCTAGATCCATATGATAGCAAAGACAGCTTGCTCGGTTGCTTCTTAAGGCCTGCCAAATGGACAGATTCTTAAAAGTCTTGGTACAACAAGAAAGCCAGCAAATGGGCCCCAAATTCCTAGGAGTACACACTCCCTGCAATCAGCTTCTCTCCATCCTGTTGACTGAGGGCGAAGGCTTGTCTTTTCTCAGATTCTAGAGCAGACTCAAACAGCACTAGTTTTATAGTCACAGATAGCAAGTCGCCTAAATCAGTTAACATACGTGGCCAGTGTTTGAATCACAGAGGATGTGAAGCCTCAGTCGGACTTCCTAGGTAAATTATCAGAGAGAGTGGCGTGATGTCTCAAAGCCTGTGTACCATTCTCTGCCAGTGAATGGTACATATTCTTCCCAAAGTTGCCCTGAGGGTTCCACACTTTTTAAAGCAGCAAATATTACTTCTAATTATCTTAATTTTGCAATTTGGACAGTTTTGAAAATAGATTGACCCATGCTAATTTGCATTTTTCAGAGTTATAATTTAGCAAATTCTGTAGGAAAAAATATCATAGAAGAACAAACCTTTTGGCGTATTGAAATCCTTTTTGATCATTTGCTTATTGTTTTGTTTTTGTTTTTGCTTTTTGTCTTTCCAGGACACCTAGTACTAAAAGGGAGACCCTGTCTCAAAAATACCAAAAAAAATGTAAAACCAAAAAGAGGCAGGGTCTCCCTATAGCCCCAGCTGGCCTGGAACTCTAGACCAGGCTGGCCTTGAACTCACAGAGATCTACCTACCTCTGCCTCCTTAGTGCTGGGATTAAAGGTGTGCGCCACCATGCCCGAGGATCATTTGCTTGTTGAGCAAACAAGCTCTTATATTTTTCCAGTCCAATAATTTGATCTTTTTTCCTTTTGAAAACACCCCTTAGGAATATATCCCTCATTATACAAAGCAGTTTCAGTCGAACAATTAGGATTTGTTTGATTCTTCAGTTTTGTATGTTTATATACCAATTTATAAACCAGCTTTAAAGTCATATACTCGAGAATTCAACTGATCTTGCCAGATATGGTGGCACACACCTTTGATGCCAGCACTCAGGAGGCAGAGGCAGGCAAATCTCTGTTAGTACAAGGCCAGCCTGGTCTACATAGTGAGCTCTAGGTCATCAGGGGCTACATAGTAAGTCCCTGTCTTAAAAAAAAATAAATTAAAAGTAATAAATTCAAATGGTCTTCATGAAGAAGATTTTACCTTTCTTAGTTGAGGTACGAAGAATGTATTTTCTGTTGTAAACCAGAATTTTGTGTTTTATTTAGTATTGTAGAAGCAATATAATATCTTTTAAAAATATTTTATTTTTGTTTTATATAAATGAGTATCTTGCTTGCATGTATATTAGTATACCACGTGGATGCCTAGTACCCTTGAGACCAGGGTGTCAGACCCTGGAACTGGGTGACTGCTGGGAACAGAACGTTTGCCCTCTGCAGGAGAAGCCAGTGTTCTTAACCACCAAGCCATCCTCCAGCCCGAGACCATATAGTATCTTGACAGCTGGTTTAACAGTGACTATTTTCAGTAAGTTTGAAACCAAACCACAGTGTAGCTGGGGTAACTGACTTTCTACTTTTCAAATCCTGCAGTCAGCTGATACAATCTGTACTCAGAATTGAATTTACCTTGGAATCACTTTTTCTTTTAGGCTGGAAAAGTTCTTTAGGAAAAGGAGTTCTCAGCACTCGTTTGAGTCATTTAGATGCTGTCACCAAGGGAATTCTGAGGGCCAAAAGGCAAAGGAGCCAAGTGTGGGGAAGCGGCCAGTCCTGGGGTAGCTGGGATCCAGGCAGAGGTGTGTTAAGGAAATGCTACCTGTTGCCTTCTCCTTTGCAAGCTGGCTAAGCATCCAGGCAGCCAGATTCCAGTAAAGAGGCATTTTATTTCAGAATTATATGAACATTACTTAACCTGAAGTGCTGGAGAGAAGAAATGGTTTACATTGTGGATTTTTCAGATTCAAGTTTTAAAATATTTGTATCCCTGTAATGAATTATTAGGGGATTAGATCAGAGTATAAGGAAGTGTCAGTTATATTTCATGTACACCTTTAAGTACAAGGCATAAAAGCAATTTTATGTGAATAATTTTATTTCTTTTATTTTGAGTGTTTTGCCTCCATGTATGAGAGTGCACCACATGCATGCAGTGCCATGCAGATCATAAGAGGGTATAAAATTCCCTGGAACTGGAGTTACAGGTGGTTGTTAGCTACCATGTGGGTGCTGGGAACTGAACTTGGGTCCTCTGCAAGAACAATAGGTGCTCTTAACAGTAGTTAAGCTAGCTCAGTAGAGCTATCTTTCTAGTCCCTTATGTGATTTTTATTTATTGTTTAGTTTATTTTGTGAGTATTATGCCTGCAGGTATGTAAGTACAACCTGGTTGTGCCATGCCATCAGGTCAGAAGAGGGTGTTGGAACCCCTGGTACTGGAGTTTCACATAGTTGTTAGCTGCCATGTGGATGCTAGGATTCAAATCTGGGTCTTCTGCGAGCATCCAATGCTACTAACTGCTGAGCCATCTCTCAACCTCCAGCTTATATGGTATTTTTAATAACTTTGCAGATGGATGACAGTTTGTATGTCATAGCTGAAGGGGCTATGATGCTTATGGCATTACCTGCCTTTGACTGTGCCCTGTCACTTGAAGTCATGGTGGAATTTTTCCATCGATTCCCTGTGGGTACTCAGTTTCACATGTAAGGATTAGAGCACCCACAAGTGCCTTTCATGAGAACAGAACAGTCAGCTTTGTTGTAGGTGGGGCTCTCTGACCTTTCTCTCCATTTTTCCTGTGCTGAGGCTGTTGACCCATTAGTTACTGCTCTCCATTCTTTCATATTTATCCTTCCCATCTTTCTGTTTAATACTATGTGTTCTTTCCTTGCCAAAAATAAGTAAATAACAGTTACAGGCTTAGCTCTGTGCAGTTGGTAGAGCACTTATCTGGAATGTACGGTGGCCTGGGCTCTCTCCCTAGCAGAGACCCCAGCACTCTGGAGGTGGAGCAGGAGGATCAGAAGTCTTCCTCTTCTGTGTAGTGAGTTCAAGTCCAACCTGGGTACGTAAGACCTTGTCTCAAAGAAAGGAAGTGAGGGAGGGAAGAAAGAAAAGAGGAAGGGAAAGGGAAAAGGAGAGGGAAAGGAAACAGGAAAAGGAAGGAAAAGAGGAAGTGAAAGGATAGGAAAGACGAAAGGGAAGGGAAGGGAGGAAGGTGAGGAGGGAAAAGCATGATGAAAACGATGACTAGAGAAGCCAGAGCCAGTTACACAGAGTGAGAGCAGACAGACCAAGTGTAGCCCGTGTGCTCAGACAAGGACCGTGAGAACGAGAAACACAGTCCCAGAACCCGTTGCACAGTCTGCTGAGAACCTCTCAGCACATACATTTAGAATCTTGAAAAGTGGAGCCGGGCATAGTGGCGTACACCTTTAATCCTAGTACTTGGGAGGCAGAGGCAGGCGGATCTTTGTGAGTTTAAGGCCAACCTGGTCTACAGAGTGAGTTCCAGGACAGCTGGGGCTACCGGGAGACCCTGTCTTGAAAAGACCAAAAAAAAAAAAAAAAAAAAAAAAAGATCTTGAAAAGGTTCTGGAATATGTACTAGGTGATCATGTCCCTTTCTAAAATGGCCAAGGGCCATTGAGGTGGCTCAACAGGTAAAGACATCGCCTAGCAAGCCTGGTGGCCAAGTTCAGTCCCCAGAGACCACATCAATGTGGAAGAAGAAGACCATCTCCACAAACTTGTCATCTAACCTCTACATGTGTACAGTGGCATAAACAATACACACAGTATAGTAATTAACAATAATAATAATAATCATAAGGCTTGAGATAATGTTCCCCCTAAAGTGGAATGTGGAGAGCTGTTTTATGATTGTCAGGGCTTGGGTGGGGTGAGTTTGGGCCCCAGTTTACTTTTCTTGAATTTCAAGTGAAAACTTGGTCCCCCTTTTTTATTCAGTTGAGTGACCTTCCTTCTATAAGCATTGTTAAAAAGTCACAAGCTCATTGAGTCCAGAATTCTCCCCTTGAGCATTGACCCCGAAATGAGTAATGCTTGGCATCTCGCAGGCTGCACCCTACCAACCATTGGTAACTCCAGTCCCAGGAGATCTGATGCCCTTTTCTGGTCTGTACAGGCATTGTACACACATGTACACTTACATACATGCAAACAAAACACTCATACACATTAAAAAAATAGACCAAATTTTTTAAAAATCAAAAAAACAATATGGAAGTATTTAGGCCAACTCACTTTCTCTTAAATATTATTTGTGGACAAATGTTTGACAGTTATGTATGGCAGATTTTAAATCCAGAATTTAATCTCTCCCCTTTTTTTCATGTTCATGAAAGCAACTTTATAAACTACAGATTGTTTGGTAAACTCTTCTCATCTAACTTTAGAATTCTATCTAACAGATCTTTCCTACCCAGAAGCAAGTCCAAAGAGTATTGACCTGGCCCGTGGTTTTCATAGAGTAAGAATAACATTGTCGTATGTCAGTATCCACTATGTAAGCAGGTGTATTATTTAATAATTGTTATTTAAGGCTGGAGAGATGGGCCATCAGTTAAGAGAATGTGCTGCTCTTACAGAGGACCCAGGTACTATTCTCAGCACCTGATGACTGTCGGCAACTCCAGTTCCAAGGGATTCAACATCTTCTGACCTCCTTAGGCATTGTGCTACACAGGTGCACTTAACACACATGCAGACAATACACTCATACAAATAAAATAAAAATAATAGAAAATATTTAAAATATTTTTTCTGAGACAGAGAAATGAATAAGAAGGAAAAGGGGGGAAATGGGTCAAATGTGACATCCTAAGCAGTGCTGAATCTGTGGCGGAGATCCCATAGCCCCATCCCACCACTCTGGGGTGCACCTTGAGTTTTTCATGAAGCCTAGAGACCAGAGAGCCTACACAGGGCTGTCACAGAGTAGCCTGTTTATCACCGAAGCTGTGACTGTGTTCCTGAAATCCCCACCCCATCTCAGGTATGGCTGTGTGCAGTCTTCCATTGCTTCCTCTGCTAACTCAGCCCTGGACTCTCTTGCAGAACGGCCTCACCCCACTCCATCTGGCTGCCCAAGAAGACCGAGTGAATGTGGCTGAAGTCCTTGTCAACCAAGGGGCCCATGTGGATGCCCAGACAAAGGTACGTTCTCCCTTCCCATGGGCTGCAGTGCACCCCAAATGCCTCTGAGTTAACCACAGAGTACTAAAGAGCTATCCAGATAGAGGAGGGAGACCCTCTCTCCTATCTTTCAGCCAAAAACTTTTGTTCAAGGACCATTGTCCTTTGTTACAGCATCTCAAACACTTTCATCATAAATGGCCCACGTCCTTTGTTAACTGCATGTCAGTATCCTCTATTAACTCCAGAGATCCTTGTCACAGATCTGTCCTTGAGACAGAATGCAAACGTTGCACCTTTTGTTGATTTTTTATGACTGTCTAAAAAAAATAGAGATAAAGGTAACTTGGTAATTATTTATTTAGCATGATCTCTGAAAAAGCAAGGCGTGCTCTGTTGCTCCTTACTTGGGACATTCCTTCCGGTCTGTGGAGCTGGCAGGCAGCTTCTCTCCTTTGGTCCCCATCCCCTTCTCTTCCCCCTCCTCTCTGTTTGCCTCTCTCTCTCTCTCTCTCTCTCTCTCTCTCTCTCTCTCTCTCTCTCTCTCTCTCTCTCTCTCTCCATTTTCTTCCCTCTCTGTTTATCTGCCTTTCACCATCATTTTTCTCTCTCTGGCAAAATACCTCTTCAAAATGGAAAGGAAATGCTGAGTAGCGTCTTATAACTCTACAGTTCAAGCACAGACAAGAAAATGCGTATTTTGTGTTGCATTAAAAGGCATGATTTGGGCCAGGTGTGGTGGTTCATGTCTTTAATCCCAGCACTCGGGAGGCAGAGGCAGGAAACTGGGTAAGTTCCAGGACAGTTGGGGCTACATAGTGAGACCCCCATCTCAAAATCAGTAACAACACAAAACATAATTTCAGGTTTATCCTTTTATCAGGGCATTTTCTACAGATGATTAATTTTGTTACTTCTCATCAGCTGTTTTTACCCTGGCTGCCTTCAGAACTGAAATGCTGAGGGTTGGCTTTTAGAGGATTTGTTTTCTTGGTTTGGTTCATTTCTTTGTGCGTTTGCTTTGGAGATGGGGTCCTGCTTGGCTCAGGCCAGCCTTGAATGCAGATTCCCCCTGCTTCATCCTTCTAGGTCCTGGGTAACAACCATGCACCTGCAGAGCTTGTTTTGTCATTGTTGGTTTTTTGTTTTGTTTTGTAAAGGAAAGTCTCCTATTTATGAGTGAGTGTTCTTTCCTAATCCCAGCTAGTTATGTTGAAATAAAATTATGAAAAAGCTATTCAGGACCAGTGAGATTGGCTCTGTAGGTAAAGGCCCTTATGGCCAAGCCTGATGATCTGAAATCAGTCTGGAGAAAGTTGTCCTCAGACCTGTGTGTAGTATTCACACATGTATATACACACACAATAAATAAGTAAAAGTAATACAATTTTTTAAAAAGGTAAAGTATTTATAAGTGTCTTTTCCAGTGCTCTGTGGCTCTTCATGGGGCATGTTATCAAATTACATTTTGTGTGTGTGTGTGTGTGTGTGTGTGTGTGTGCTAGGAATCAAATCTAGGACCTTTTACATGCTAGGCAAGCAAGCACACTACCAACTAACTAACCCTCAAATAGCATTTAATATCACTTAAGTGCTAGCGGTGACGGTATCTAAAGACTACTTACCACATATCAGTAGATTAGCAAACAGCTTTAAACTGGACATGTCCCACTGTGAGCCCAGGTGTCCCTGAGGAAACCCTGCTAAGTGCAAGGAAAGCTGAGGATGGATGACTTGAGAGCCTTATAATTTAGGGTGTGGATTTCAGTCTCCCCTCTCTCCAGCCATGCAGAGGAAGGCACATGAGAAGTCCTGTAGATCTCTTGATGAAGTGCTACAGAGCAGACGCGCAGGCTGGAGCCCTCCACCTGGGCCTGTGACCTCTCCTGTTGTGTATATTCAGGGGAGGGGTGCGCATACATGTGGTCGAGGCCTACATGTGGGCACAGGGGGCCATGTGCATCCAGAATCTTCTTCTGTTGCTTTCCATTTTATTGATTAATAGATGGATGGATGGATGGATGGATGGATGGATGGAGACAGTCTCTCTCTGAACCTGAGGCTTGCCATTTTGGATAGGCTGGCTGGCTAGTAAGGTCCTAGGGTCCACTCTGCCCCCTAATACTGGGGTTCTAGGTACAGCCATCTCCAGTTTGCATCACCTCTTCTTACATAAATACAACCACCCAGTTGAGCGGGTATGATGTGGCCAGCTTTTTCTTCTCTTGTTTCATGATTTCCTTTTTCCAATTTTTTTATTCACCAATGGTTTAAAGTATTTACTGAGCACCTGTGATATGCCTGGCTTATTTTAGGCATGAGATAATAGTGAACATTATGTACCCAACACTGGTTAAGTCTTTCCAGAATTTCCTACTGCTAGCTGGAAAGAATTCCTCAACTCACATGTCTCTAGGAATGTTTTCGCATAGTGCCATTTTGTCTGGGAATGCCGTGGATGGAAGAGCCCAAATATGATCTCCCTGAACAGTCTTCTTTGCCATGCAAACAATTAGTATTATGATGTGTATGCGTGCGTGTGTGTGTGTGTGTGTGTGTGTGTGTGTGTGTGTGAATGTGTGTGCAGCAGTGTTCCTGTGGGGTTAGAGGACAAGTTTGGGAGTCACTTCTCTCCTTCCATCACGAGTGCCAGAGACCAAATTCAAACTCAGGTCATCAGTCTTGGCAGCAAGTACTTATATCTGTTGAGCAGTCTTGCTAGCTCCCATGGACACATTTAGGCAGCTAGTTGTAGCTGGGCATGCTGCTGCACAACTTTGATCCCAGCACTCAGGAGGCAGAGGCAGGCAGATGGCTGTGAGATTGAGACCTGCCTGGGATGGTTTGCATAGCAAATTCCAGACCAGCCAGAGCTAGCTACATGGTGAGACTCTGTTTCAAAGAAGAAAGACAAGTGTTCCATAATAGTAGATGATGACCTCAGAGATTCAGTCAGGATGGGAAGCAGGGAGAGACTGATCCCAGAAGCCCTCAGTACAGTACAGCAGCACAGTGTTTTACTCAGAACAAGTGGAAAGCTATAATTTTAAACTGTATATTAAATATTTTCATTCTCTAATTTTAACGTAAGGACCATTAGAAGCCATGTGGTATATGCAAATTAAAAGTTTGAAGAATGCTTTAATATTAGTCTATGACTATAATATTTTGAATTCTGTTCTGTTAGTTTAGTTTTTAGTTAGTTAGTTGTTAGTTTGAGATAAGATCTAACTATGTAGCCCTGGCTGGCCTGGAGCTTGCTATGTAGACCAGGCTGGCCTCAGACTCACAAAGATCCACGTGCCTCCACCTCCTGAGGCTGAGGTTAAAGGTTGGGCCACCATGATTAGCATTTTATTGACCTCTTTATCACTGAACTTGGGAGTAAAGTTTTTTCAGATAGCTAAATGGATGGTGCGAAGAGCTGACTAGGCAGAGGCTGCATTCATGTCTCCTGTACTGAGCAGTGTTCTGACCATGGGTACAGCCTCTGATTCCTCATCATGGAGGAGGAAAGATCCCACCAAGCAGGCCAGTGGGCTCTGAGCACCAAGGAGGAGGACCCGCCATTGCTCAGAAGTGGCTTTGCAGGTTATGAGTTGGTCCTGTGGATATCTGTGTGGTGACTAGTCTAGTTGGCGTCAGTGGCTCACTGACAGTTTGGTTTGTGGAAGAAGGCGTGACCAGAACAGGTCTACAGGCAGCATGTGTATTAAGGCATGTCCTTCCACTGTCGGCCGTGCTCCAGGCACCCCCTTTCAAATCAATAGCACCCACAGACACGTGGGTGTCCTCAGCAGGAGACTCAGACCTGATAGGTAGCCACCTCCCTTTCAGGGCCTGTCCAGAGCATTGCAGAATAGATCAAGTGCACTCTGAAGCCTCTGTGGTCATCAACAGGGACTGGACAGCCCCTGAAGCTATGTGGTAGTGTGGCCTTCTAGAAAAGGACCTTCAGTGTCCTCTGTGTGTGTGATGTGTGCAGTCTATGTGTATGCGCTCCATGTGTGTTGAGTGTGTATACGCATGTATGTATGTTCCTGTACATGCATGCTTGGAGTCACAATTGTGTTTGTAGTACACACCCATGTGCATGTATGTAGACACCAGGGCACAGCCTTACCTTTTGCTTCTTAGATGCCGTCCACTGTGCTTTGAGTGAGGGTCTCTCATTGGCCTAGAACTTGCCCAGTAGGCTGGGCCGGCTGGCCTTGGAACCCAGCTCTGCCTCCTCCCCCTGGGATTTCAAGCATACACTACCACACTCAGATGTTTTGGTTTATTAATGTGGATTCTGGGGATTGACCTGAGAGCCTCCTGTTTGCAAACCAAAAAGGCATCTTACTGACTGACCACCTCCCCAGCCTTGGAATCCTTTACTCTTATTATTATTAATACTTCATTTTTCATTTTATATATAAGAAAGAGTGTTTTATCTGCATGTATGTAAGTTCACCTGTCATGCATTCCTTTGGAGATCAGAAGAGGGCATTGGATCCTCTGGACTGGAGTTATAGACAGTTGCCAGCTGCCAAGTGGGTGCTGGGAAGTGAATCTGGGTCCTCTACAAGAGCAGCCAGGCTCTTAACCACTGAGTCATCTTTCCAGCCCCCTTTACCTTCTTTTTTTTCTTTTTTTCTTTTTTGACATAGTCTTCCTAGTCCCACCCCACCTAGAAGTCACTATGTAGACCAGGCTGGCCTCAGTCTCAGGGAGATCTACCTGCCCCTGCTTCCTAAGGTCTGTTATTAAAGGCATGCACCACCAGCTTCTCCCTTACTTTGTTCATAATAATTTAAATTGTACATATGCATACGTATTTTCAGAGGGAGGAATAGAGAGAAAAATAAAGAGAATGAGTGTGTGGCCCTGACGTTGGTGGATGGCAGCCTGAGAGGCTCAGTCACTTTGTATATCTGGTTTTCACGTGGTGGGGCTTTGGGAGCAAGGCCTGTTGGCTTACTGGAGCATATCAAGTTCGTACTTCCACATCTGAAACTGCTGCCTGGCTCTTCCTCCTGACTGTTTCCATGTCTCTTCCTGCCTGTGGTACCTGCTGGCAGGTATTGCTAGGAGTCTGGCTGGTCTGACACATTTTATGTAGGCCACGCTGAGCTCAAACTCAGGGAGATCCACTTGCCTCTGCCTCCTAAGTCAAGATATTAAAGGCTAAAGGCGTGCGAAGCTCACCCAGCTGTGCCGTGTTCTGATAGCCATCCCACAGGTCACCTGGCCATTTCCTCAGAGAGTAGAGTGTTCAATAAACCTAAACCTGGCCTGTCCTCAAAACACTCTTCTAACCTCGCCAAACAGCTCCATGCTGAGCCTGTCTGGGCTGGAAATTCTTCCTTCCTTCCTTCCTTCCTTTTAGTCCTGAATAGTTGTTATGAGCATAGGATGAGCTGATGTAAGAGAGAAAGTTAAATAATATTGTATGACTAACTCTGAAAAGGACATTTTTTTTTAAACCGAGTTAAATAAAACAATTTTTTTTTCAGCCCAAAAGAAAGCTTAAATAATAATTTTGCTTCTCTTTAGGATAGCTGTTACTAAAACTTGCTTACAATGTTTCCTTTTTATGTGAAATATAATTACAGATGGGCTACACACCTCTACATGTGGGCTGTCACTATGGAAACATCAAGATAGTTAATTTCCTGCTCCAACATTCTGCAAAAGTTAACTCCAAAACAAAGGTGGGCACTTCCCTCCTTTCTTCCCAGCAAAATCTTTGACGTTGCATCCGAGGAAGTAAGTGTCCTTTCTCCTTCCTTCTGCAGAATGGGTACACACCTCTGCACCAGGCCGCCCAGCAGGGTCACACGCATATAATAAACGTCCTGCTGCAGAACAACGCCTCCCCCAATGAGCTCACTGTGGTAAGCATCCTGCCAGCTACTGGGGGCGGGGGGGGGGGGCATGACACAACTGCAGGAGGAGGGGGACGAGGAGGAGGGAGGAGGAGGAGGAGGAGGAGGAGGAGGATCTGGTTTATATCATACAAGTTGCCTTTCCGTAGCTTATTGATAGGTTACATACAACATTCAGTAGTGGGAGGCCAAAAGACAAGGACCCTGTCCTGGGCTGTTCGTCAGAAAGGGCACGCATGTTTCACATTCTAATCCTACTTGCATTGCCAACCACAGAAGCACACATGTCAGGGAAACAGTGTGCGAACTTCATTGACTCCCTATGCTCACACACACCCGTAAACAGACTCTAGAACATCGTTAGCTGCCCAGACCTGACAGGAGCGGATAGGACAGGTGAGGCTGGCTTCTGCAAAGTCTGTTTATTTATTTTGTCACTATGACAAGGTACCTGAGTGAGCAACTTCAGGTTTGCTTTGCCTCAGATTTCACTTCCTGGTCGCCTGGCCTCATCGTTCAGGGCCTGTGGTGACATTAAAGGCAATGCTGGAGAGCTCTTGTTGAAGCAGGACTGTTTGGGTCATGGTGGCCATGAGGCTGGAGTCCCAGTGCACCCTTCAAGGACAGGCTCCGACAGCCTGACTTTCTTCCACTAGGCTCCTCCTCCTGAGGTTTCTACCACCTCCCAGTCGCCCATAGGTGGGCACAGGGCTTCAAGTGCAGGATGGGTTCAGAACATCCAACCGTGGCACGTCTTCAATGACAGTACAGTTGGGTTGGTGTGATGAGACACCGGCCTCAGGCAGAACACATGGAAAGAGCGTGTTAATTCCCTGTCTACGTTTTCTTGTTTCCAGAATGGGAATACAGCATTGGCTATCGCCAGACGCCTTGGCTACATCTCGGTGGTTGACACACTGAAGGTTGTGACGGAGGAGACCATCACCACAACTGTGAGTAACAGACAGAACTAGTCTATCTTGAAAGCCAATTCTCAGATATCAATTTCTCTGAACTGTTCTAGAATGTTCCTTTTCCATTCATGGACTCATTATCATACTTTAAAATACTGTGGCTTCATTGTCAGCAGTCAGAGTGGCACAACCGTCATTTCTGCTGTGAATAATACTTTGCAACACTAAAAGTACCCTTTTCTGGAGACGGGGGTCTCCCTCTAGCCCCAGGTGGCCTGGAACTTGCTATGTATACTATGTACATGTCATGGTGCACACGTGGAGGTCACAGGACACATTACAGAAGTCAGTTCTCTCTTAATACCACGTGTTTTCCAGGGACCCAGTGGGGTTGTCTCAGTAGCAAGCCTCTTTACCCACTGACCCATCTCACTGGCTCTGATACATGTTTTGTTTTGCATATTTCTTTTTTTGTTTTTTGGTCTTTTCAAGACAGGGTCTCCCTGTAGCCCCAGCTGGCCTGGAACTCACTCTGTAGACCAGGCTGGCCTTGAACTCACAAAGATCTGCCTGCCTCTGCCTCCCAAGTGCTAGGACAAAAGGTGTGTGCCACCGCACCCGGCTTTTTTTCTTTCTTTTTTCATATTTCATACATCATTTTTTAGTTAATTTAGACACATTCTCCTTTCCATGCCCCCCCCCCCGGCTCCTGCATGCTGCCATACATGTCTTGCATCTTTCAGTTTTTTTCCCTCACATTTTTCCCTTTAATTGTATATTACTTCAAAATATGCATGCATATACTCCACCAATATACCAATATTACAAAATCTGAACATAAGTGGTAGGTTAATTCTCAAACTCATTAAGGGATTCACCTTTTAACTATACTGCTGCATAGAACTCCATTGTGTAGATATACCACATTTTCTGTATCCACTCCTTGGTTGAGGGACATTTGGGTTGCTTCCAGCTTTTTGCTTTTGTGAAGAGAGCTGCAACAAACATAGATGTGCATGTGTCTTTGTGATAGGATGAATCTTGATACATTTTTTTCTAATTGTGACCATTTAAAGTTGTCTTGATACATTTATTTTAAATTGTAACCATTTAAAGTTGTCTGGTACCTTTGAATTGCATCAGGATTTGGCAACTTTTCAATTAAGAGCAGTTAGGACTGGGATTTGGGGCTGTCAGCTCTGTCACCTTTTTCTTTTTACTCTTAACCCAGCTTGAGGGAAGGCATAACTAGTGTGCCTAAATTAGCTTACATGCAGTGCTTCATATAGAAAGCCACAGGCTGAGGGTGTCTGTGTAGCCTGCAGGCCAAGCTCTTGAGTGTGCCGGGCTATCTGCAGGCTAAGCTATATGGCAGCCCACAGGCTTTAGGGACAGAAAGGAAGTCTGATGAGTAGAAGAGAAAAATGTGTAATTTGCAAGAAAGAAAATACACATCCACCAGGATTCCCAACTTCAGGGTAAAGTTAAGAAGCGAACACTTCCTCATCGATTCATGCACCATTCAAGCATTTCATCATCTTTTTTTTTTTTCACTGAAAATATAATTATATTTTAGAAGTTTCTTTAAAAATATTAAAATATAAAATTTATTAAAAATAATAAAAGAACAGCTTCTATTAAATACGCACTACATGTAATCAGCGCAGCACAGTACCAACAATTCTATTTTTCCTGACATTGACATCTTTTAATTACAAATTTTCTCCTTGAGTTAAACCAGTTCATCAACTTTTAAAATTTATTATTGGGCCAGAGAGATGGCTCAGCAGTTGAGAGCACAGTCTGCTCTTGCAGAAGACCTAGCACCCATATGGAGGCTAACAACTGTCTATAGCTCCAGTTTTAGGGGATCCACTGCCTTCTGACCTCTGCAGGTGCTGTATGACAAGGGTGCTCATACGTACATGAAGGCCATACACTCATCTGCATAAAATTAAAAATAAGTCAAAAATTAAAATCTATTAAATTCTTTCATTTATTTATTTATTTATTATATTTATTTATGGTTGTTAGCTGCCATGTGGGTACTGGGAATTGAACCTGGATCCTCTGCAAGAGCAGTCAGTGCTCTTAACCGCTGAGCCATCTCTCCAGCCCAAATCCATTATTAAATTCTTAAGAAAAAGTTCAAATATAACATTCCTATATGCAGCATTCTACATTCCCCACATGGCTCTATGCGGGATAGGAAGAAGACTGGCAAACTATTTAAAGATGGTCAAGCGTCATGGGCTGTGATTTGAAGTCTTTACAGTTAATATAACATGTAAGGCTACCATTTTAATGGTAGAGAACCAAACTTGTATAATAGTTCACAATGAAAATCTGAATTGAATTTCTTACCCATTGGGCAATTTCATAGTGTTTATTTGAAATAAAAGGCCAAGCTTTACAATGTAAGAAATTGACTGGAATGTACAGGGCTCTCAGTTTGATCTTCAGCACCGTAAAAAAGAAAAATCTAGTATTACAGAAATGCGGAAGCAAGGCTACACCTTCAGCGAATCACTGAATGACAGAGCAAAGGCTTCAAGGTTCAAGTTCCCAGCAGGATCCCTGCAGGGGCAAGAGACAGGCATAGAGCTTTTCCTTGGTAGTTGTTATCACTTAACTTGGCTGGTGACACTCTACAAAGGAGGGGGATACTGCCTGCCAGAGTAAAGGTCCAGTAGACCAAGGAAGAACATAAGGACTCCCCAAAATAACATAAGTGCTCACAGTGATCCTAGTAGCATACAGCTGGGTCCCTAAGGATCACCCCAACATTGTGATACTTCAGACTTTACCTCAATCTCACACCTCACCTTCCTGACCCTGCTCTATGGCTTACAGATAGATTCACTTAGATGGGAGTGGTGCAGTTTAGGGGGTGTCTGTAATCTTAAAACAGTTAGCACAACTCAGCATCCCCCACAACAAGATCTTGGTGCAGCAAGTTACTAGGGCCTCAGCAGGTATTACCTTGTTGAGCAGGTCTTGAATGTGAGGAGAACCTATGATGTGGCCGTCTTGAGAGAGAAGCTTGAATAAAACATGTTATAGTCACTGAATGGAGAGACGCTGATCCTCAGATGAGTCTTACTTTAATGTGTTTAAGTTATATTTCACTTGATCATGTTGATAAAATACTCCATTTCCCAGAAACCACCAGCAGGTACCTATAACACTGAGATGTTGGTTGCAAACACCATTCTCTTAACAAAAGGAACCAGGGTTCCTTAGAGAAATGATCAGACCAGGGCAGGAAAGTGACCATGAGCTGGCAATACCTTATGTGGCCAAAAGGTAATGAAATGATTTTCTATTACTACCAAAAATAAGTAAAATATGAGCTTATAGTGAGGGGCTGGGGGCGTAACACCACAAATCAATGGAAAGAGTTCCTGATGACCAAGGCTGAAACATTTTGACCAAAATGAAATAAAACAACAGTAGAATGGAGTTCAAAGTATAAAGCAAATATTCCTGAACCCATACTGGTACTAGCTAACAAATAAATAAGGGAAAGAAGTTACTACAGGGAAGAGTCACAAAAAGGACAGGGACCTGCACTTCAGTGGTAGAACACTCGCCTCCCATTAACAAAAGTCCCACGCTCAGTCCCTAGAACTGCAGGTGAAAGAAAATTCCTAGCTGAAGGATTATAAATAATCTATCAAAATTCTTCAGTCTCAAGGAAGTGTAAAATGTAATTTTCCACAGCATACATATGAGCTAAACACAGTGATTTCTTCCCAAAACAGAAAAGAACAGAATGTGAGCAAAGAGAACAAAGGTAACAGAAGAGGAGTCAGACAAATACTGCTACCCAGAGGACCTAGGTCCACACTTGAGAGGATGTTTGATAAAAAAGGCAATCTTCCTCCCCAAACCTGTAACCCCAGATTAATCACAAACAAAACACAAAAGCCTCTTAAGCAGTGTTCTAGAAAAATACCTGACGCTCAAGGTGTCAGAAGCCAGGAAAGTTTGAGAATCACAGCAGCCAAGAAAAGCCCTGGGCACCATGGCAACCTGATGTGTGTGTGGCATGGAATGGGGTCCTAGAGTTGAAGTCAGGAGAGAAGACCCAAGGAGATCTCAGTAAAGTGCAAAATTTGATAATGACATGGCCATATTGGATTTTAATGATGGGAAAACTTAGTGTGGGTTGATACAAATGATCTTCAAAATATTTTTGCAAGGGGCCCGGAAGAGAGGCTCAGTGGTTTAAAGAATGAACTGTTCTTGCAGAGAACCCAAGTTCTGTTGCCAGCACCCAGGGCAAGCAGTTTGCAGCATCCTGTAACTCCATCTGCAGGGGCTCTGACACCCTCTTCTGATCTCCTTGGATACTGTTCTCTCTCTCTCTCTCTCTCTCTCTCTCTCTCTCTCTCTCTCTCTCTTACACACACACACACACACAAATAAAAATAAAATTATTCTTTTTTTATTTATTCTTTTATGTGTATGAATGTACTGTCTGCATGTAGGTCTGTGCACCTGTGTCATGCAATGCCTCGGAGGTCAGAAGAGGGTGTCGGATTCCCCTGGAACTGGAGTTAAAGATGGTTCTCAGCCGCCATGTGGGTGCTGGGGATCGAACCTGGGTCCTCTGCAAGAGCAGTTGGCACTCTTAACCACTAGGCCATCTCTCCAGCCTCAAAATTGTTCTTTTAAAAATACAGAAAAATGGGGCTGGAGAGATGGCTCAGTGGTTAAGAGCACTGACTGCTCTTGCAGAGGACCCGGGTTTGAATCCCAGCACCCACATGGCAGCTAACAACCATCCATCACTCCAGTTGCAGGGAGTCTGATTCTTCTGACCTCGACAGCACCACACTACAGGGGGGCACTTCATACACACAGGCATAACACATGAATTAAAAATAATAAATAAAATATTTAAAAAATACAACAAAGCTGGGCATGGTGGCGCACGCCTTTAATCCTAGCACTCAGGAGGCAGAGGCAGGAGGATCTTTGTGAGTTCAAGGCCAGCCTGGTCTACAGAGTGAGTTCCAGGACAGCTGGGGCTACAGGGAGACCCTGTCTCGAAAAGACAAAATAAAATAAAATAAAAATACAACAAAATATTTTAATGTACATGGCTTAAAATATACATAACTATATAATTTTAATATTTCGATGTACCCTGGGAATACAAAGTACTCAAAGGAGACAGAGTAAGTGTGAGGCTTGGCACGAACCATATTGCCGCATTTCTTGCTGTTCATTTGAGTTTTCTTCTTGCATGGCCTCCGGTGGAAAGGGCAGGCCGGTTCTTCTTTCATAGAAGAGCATGGAGGTAGAAGAGGGGAGGTGACTCTTTCTGCTCTCCCTCTAAAAAGCCTTATTAGTGGCCAGAATCTTTTAAGCTGTTGTGCTTGCCACTGAAGTCCTTCCGACTTGCAGTCCAGTGGGTGTTCCTGAGGCCCTCTGTCCTGCTCAGGGGCCACCATGTCCCATTGGAAGGGCCTCTAGACACTGCAGAGTCCCATAGGACACAAGCCCATCGATTTAGAAGGAAATGGAGCTGTGCAGTCTGTCCACATTAAAGCCACTGCATTTTGTTCCTAGACTGTCACAGAGAAGCACAAAATGAATGTTCCGGAAACAATGAATGAAGTCCTGGATATGTCTGATGATGAAGGTATGAAAACGTCCTTGGGGCTGATACTGTGGATGAGTGGCTTTGTGCTGGGGCTTCCTGAAGGAAGTTCATGACAGATGTGTTCCAGAGATGTTTAAATGCTTTGCTGTGGTGCCGGGAATGAGTATTTTTCATGCACTTGTGTTGTCGCTTCAATCATGCAGTTCGTAAAGCCAACGCCCCAGAAGTGCTCAGTGACGGGGAATATATCTCAGATGGTGAAGAAGGTATTTGCAGGATTTTACCCTGATCAAACCTAACCCCAACCTTCCTTCATTTCTCGTCTCTCAAAAGTAACACTTCCTTGGGTTACTAACTTCTGTGATCTTGAGAGTCTTAACTTTAGGGTCATTTAATGGCTGCCCATTTGGTCCTGTCCTTTTCAAGCCTTGTTCCTTGACCTCATGTTCCCTCTTTAAAGTACGAAAGTGTCACTAATTATCAGGATTACTCTTTTCTTTTTGCTTCCATTGAGCAGACCACTGATATTTTTATTGTTTTTGTCTGAAATCTAAAAAGAGACAACTTACTGTTTATAGTTTAAATGTTTAAGGTGGAAATGGTATCACTACAGGGAGAAAGCCAAGCACCCCACTGCCCTCTGCTCTACTGTAATATAGGCTCTGGCCCTGGAACTAAGCATGAAAACTCAATTTCAAAATAGAAACTTTCAGTAATGATTTGCTGAAAGAAATTGAGGCTAGCCCAAGCACGGTGGCACACGCCTTTAATAAAAACAGAAAAGAGACAGAGGCAGGTGGGTCTCTGGGAGTTCAAGGCCAGCCTGGGCTACATAGTGAGACCCTGTCTCCAAAAAAAAAGTGAGGCTATTATTTCATAAGTTATGTACAACTGTTTGTTTTCTGCTTTAAAAGAACAATACTTTTGACCATGCCATGTATATACATATATATGTATGTATGTATGTATGTGCACAGAAACACATGTGTGTCTCTCTGTGTGTGACATGTTTAAAAGATGCATTAGAAAAATACCATTCCATAAGTGAATAAATATCATAAGGAAGGCAAATGTTGGAGTCTCCCTGAAATAACGAAAATGTTATTGTGTTGAATGTATAATTTACATTTTTTTCCTTAAATCAATTTATCCTCCAAAGCTACATTCTGCCCCAGTGCCCCCTCTGTGTGCCACCTCTAATAGAACTTTTTAATTTTGTGTCAGTCAAATGAGTTTTTCATTATTGGTTCCTTCTTTGATTTGTGTGAATTCACTGGGAATCTAAATATTGGGAAAGATCTGCTTAACCAAGAGCCATTATAATCTTTCTGACATCCAGTCAGCGCTTAGACTAAATGCATAGAGAGCTGGGTGGCTGTCACACTGGCAGGATCTGCCACCTTTAAGGTCATGTGGGGGTGCCTGGTAGTCTGCCAATGTTTTGGATAATTTCTACAAGCTTTGCCCTTTCTCCTTTTTTGTTAAAGCACCAGCTGTCCGTTTCCCTATCTTCTGTCTTCCGCTCGACAGTGGTATATCCTCTTTAGGGCTCGGAGAATCTCTCGTCATATTCTATTTCGGCATATTCTCATGCAACATCTCAGAGTAATTTCTTATGTACAGATGGTGTAACATAAGTGATGTATTTGCACAATGTAAACAAACAAAACACAATGTCGAAGTCTGCTTTCCAAATGAAATTAGCATGAAATATAATGACAGTCATTGAAATATAATATGACAATCGTTTTCCGATCTTTTAATAAACTATCCAAGGTTACCCACCCTGATGAGAGGCCAGGTTTGAATGGACTAAGTAATAGGATTATCTATGTGGATCAGTGACAAAATGATTTCAAAACAAGGGAGAATCAAATCTCTAAACTTGAGTTTAATTTACCTAATTAACCAGAAATTACATTCCTTTCTTTTGTATTTGTTGCGATTTCAAATTTGACGTTTAGAGCAGCTTGTAATTCTTGCTTTGTCTATCTTTCTTAACTCCCTGTCTCTTCCCTTATGGTGTGTCCACGAGCCCAGAGAGTCCTCTCCTTTCGATTTTGTAATGTCATAGAATTCGATACTGAAAAAGAATCCTAAAGGTCACTCCATCTGAATAGACTTGTGGCTAGAATCTCATTTGCTGCAACCTTCTTTGCCCAAGATCTCAAATTGCTTGGTCTAGTTTGAACAATTCTGCCTTTAAAAATCCCCCACCTCATTGAATTCCCTCTGGCTTCTAGTTGTTGAGTCTGGCCTTGAGAGATTTCACCAGTCTGGCGAGGCAAGTGAGTGTCAATGTTGGTTTAGAGTAAAATTACTTTTCCCATGTCACAATTCTTTTTTTTTTAATTTATTTATTTATACATATATTTTTTATCAAATCTAGACCCGTGTCCCCCCCCCATCCCCCCACCCCTCCAAGACTCATGCCTTCTGCCAAACCATGTTTCACTCTTTCTCAGTCTTCTCAATATTCTCCATGGGAAGTTGACTGTTTTAGCAGAAGTTCACTGTTTCAGTCAGTTCTTTGATGCAATCCTTTCTGTTGTTGTTGTGTTGTTGTTGTTGTTTCCAATATGCATCATTTCCCAACTGTTTGGACAAAAGCTCAAGGGCCATGAACATGAGGTACCATTCATCGTGTTGTTTTTCTGGGACTGTGTTACTTCACTCATTGATGTCCTCTAGCTCCCAGCCATTTCTGCAAAGCTCATGACGTCGTCTTTCTTCCTTTTTTTTTTAATTTAATTTGTTTTGATGCTTTGTGCATTTCATACCTCATTTTCCAATTCAGATCAGGCATTTTCCCTTTCCCTTCCCCCCCACCCACCCCATCCCAGTCAGTATTCTGCCTCATTGTCTTGCATCTCTCTGTTTTTTTTTTTTTCATTTTTAGTTTATAAGTTAATAATCCATGAGTACACAGGCATCCTTCGTGCCAAACCAATTTGCAGGCTGTTGGCCCAAACCCCACAGCCCCACCATCCAGTGGGGGGGTGGTGACAGGTTGTTTGTTCAATCCAGTTGACCAAATAGTGTCCAGACTACACATCGCTTGTTTGTAGTTTCACCATTCTACCCCAATCGCAGCCTTTTACATTCTACCACGCCCCTCTTTCCGCAGATTGTTGCCTAGGCTTAGAAAAAGGGGCACAGGTGGATGAAAAGTAAAACAGTCACCCTCTCTTGGAGCTGGTTGACTTGGACTGCTGGTCAATCTGGCTGTTTCCTTTCATGGGTGACAGTTTGTTCAGAGAGTAACCTTTCGATCCTACTAATGAAGCAACAAGCAATTAGATTTAGCTATTTACCAGCATATTAGTTATGTGGTATGCGGGGCTAGTTTACTTTGGTATAGACACATATGTTTGGATGATATGTTAATCCTGAATTACATTTTTTCCCCCCTGTAAATATGACAGGGTTCTTACTGTGGTTTATAACATCTCCTAAACCTGTAGAGGTGTAAGCTTGTGGCATCAGCCATGGGTTATTCCTCACAGGAGAGAGCCAATAGCCAATTAGATTTGGGATATAACAGACATGGCTTGCCTCTGCCTGACACAGTATTTCCAGGCAGGTGAGTGTTGTAGCTTGGTCTGAGGTGGAGTCTTGCTTTAATCAGGGAGACCCGTATTTGCTTTATTGGTTTAGTGGCCTTTGGTAACCATCTCTTGGCATTCCAAGAGGCCATCTGTCACACTGCCTGTGCGGTCTCAATACATCCCTCCATGTTAACGTCAGGTCTTTTGGCAGCAGGGTCTTATCGCCTCTCCTCCTGCAGGTATCCAAACTTAGGGGGGCAAGAGCCCTTACCTTTGTGGGGCCTTGGATCCCCTGGCCAACATCCCCCTGGTAGACAATCCATTGCTGATGTCTAGAGCTCCTGCATTAATATACTTTGCATAGTGTATAGCCCAAGGCTTTATAATTATTTTGGTTTGAACAGAGTATAATCGTTTTCACAGTTCCTATGTCTATTAGTCAATTAAAGAAGGCCTTACATTTTACGTTTTATAAGAATTACCTCTATTAATAGTTGTCTCAACATTTAAAGTGGAGAACGACATCATCATCGTCATATTTCCCTTTTTCTATGGGGGGGAGGCAAGAAAGTCTCTCTATCAAAACCTTTGTGGCACCTAGAAGGGTATAAGTTTCATTAGGACTCATTATATATCATGTTGTTACATTGTAGGATCCACAGAAGGGGTTCGATGTTATGGCAATCTGAGGCTTTTCTTCTTCAATGTTCAGACGGGTCAACCTTTCAGTTGCCACTTTTTTGGTACATCCTACTCAATGCAAAGCATGTATCTTTCTTTCTCAGCCGTTAAGTTGGTGACATTTTTCCTGTTGAACAAACATATTTTTTCCCGTGGTTAGTTTTAAGATTTGAATTGTTAAGGTTTTGATGTAAAAGTTTCATGTCTGTCTGTTCCCCCCCCTTTTTTTTTTACCCATGAGTCTCCAGAAGAAGTTGTTTATACATAACTTAGGGTGGATCAAGGCACAGATTTCATCAAATTCACCCCATGTCTGCTTTGGGTGACTATATATGATTATACCTTGGAAACAAAAACTTTAATTTATTACGTAACTCCATCTTAAAGAATGCTACGAAGGTGATAGTGTACAACAACGAAATTATAGAGAACTTTGTATGTGCCAATCCCAAAGTTATGCTCTAAACAGATTGTTATGTTAAAACAAATGTGGGACAACAGCAAATTTATATCCTACGTATTATACTCAGATGCATTACGTTTTTATCAGAGTCCTGTTAAAACCAATGTTGTTTAATATACCATATTTACTTTTACTGATCCTAAACACCATGTATACTGTAGACAGTGTCTAGGCGAACACTGGGTAACTTGCTGAACTCACGTAATTAAATATGCCCTTAATTGAATGATACAACACCGCGTGTCCCTCTACCACCCTGCCCCCTTCCCATTCAAAGACCATTATGTTAAGTGAAAGTACCCACACGAGTCCCAGAAAAACAATGACAAAATGGTGCCCCCTATGGGTGGATGCGTACCAACAACCCAGATATAAAAAGTTCTCATGGAGAGTGGCATGCAAGTAAAGGAACAAAAGCAGAAAGACTGCACTAGAAATGACTGAAATGATGTCGTTTCTTTCTTTACTGCTGCATAGAACTCCCATGTGTAGATGTACCACATTTTCTCTATCCACTCATCAGTTGAGGGGCATTTGGGTTGGTTCCAGCTCTTGTCTATTGTTGAAGAGAGCATGAAATAAACATGGCTGTGTGCATGTATCTCAATCTGCAGTGGGGTGAGTCTTGGGTTTCATGCCTAGGAGTGGTATGGGGGGTGGGCTCGGGTGGCAGTTCATTCCAAGTCTTCCCAGGGTCTCCACACTGCTTCATAGATGGCCTGCATGAGTTTACATTCCCACCAGCGTGGATGACGTGTTCCCGATTCCCCACAACCTCTCCAGCACTTGGTTCATTTGTTTTTCTTGACTAGCCAGTCTTATTAGGAGTAAGATGATTATCTTAAAAGTGGTTTTGATTTGCGATTTCCTTAATGATTAGTGATGTTGAAACCACTTTCTTGAGGGTTTCTCAGCATCTCTAACTCCTCCACTTGTGAAGTCTCTGTTCAGCTCTTAGCTTCATCTATTGAGTGGGTCAGTTGTATTCTTTCTTCTTTGTTTTTTTTTTTTTTTTTGGTCTTTTCGAGACAGGGTCTCCCTATAGTGCCAGCTGTCCTGGAACTCACTCTGTAGACCAGGCTGGCCTTGAACTCACAAAGATCCGCCTGCCTCTGCCTCCCGAGTGCTAGGATTAAAGGCGTGCGCCACCATGCCCAGCTCTTCTTTGTTTTTTGAGTAGTTTATATATTCTGGAGATCAGTGCTTTGTCAAATGTTTCTGCAGTGAAGGTTTCCTCCCACTCTGTGGGATTTCTCTTCACTTCCTTGATTGTTTCTTTTGATGTACAGAAGCTTTTGAGTTTAATGAGGTCTCATTTGTCAATTGTCGACCTTAATTCTTGTGCAGCTGCTGTCTGATTTAGGAAGTCTTTTCCTATGCCTATGTCTTGTAGTCTGCTGCCAACTTTTTCTTCTATTGCCTCAGAGTTTGGGGTTTCACGTTGAGGTCTTTAATCCATCTGGAGTTGACTTTTGTACAGGGTGAGAGGTAGGGGTTTAATTTCATTCTTCTACAAGTGGTGATACAGTTTTGCCAACACCACTTGCTGAAGATGCTGTCTTTTCTCCATTGTGGCTTCTTGGCCCCCCTGTCAAATATAAGATGGCTGAAATTGTTTGTGCTCAGATTTGGATCTTTGGTTTTGTTCCATTGGTCAACATTCTGCTTTTGTGCCAGTACCAGGCTGTTTTTATGACTATAGCCCTGTAGTATAGTTTGAAGTCTGGTATAGAGATCCCCCCTTTGTAGCTCTTTTCACTCAGGGTTGTTTTGGCTATTCGGGGTCTTTTGTTTTTCCAAATGAATTTAAGGGCTTTTTTTTCCGAGCCTGTGAAGAAACTCTTGGGGATTTTGATTGGAATTGCATTAAATCTATACAAGAATTTCGGTAAAATGGACATTTTTACAATGTTAATTTTCCCAATCCATGAGCATGGGAGGTTTTCCATCTTCTCATGTCTTCTTCAATTTCTTTCTTTAAAGGTTTAAAATTTTTGTTGTAGAGATCTTTGGTGTCTTTGGTTAGGTTTGTTCCTAGGTATTTATTGTTTTTGAGGCTATTGTGAGTGGGAAGGTCTCTTTGAATTCTTTCTCCAGTTGCTTGTTCTTGGTGTAAAGAAAGGCCATTGATTTTTTTTTTTAAGATTAATTTTGTATCCTTCCACTTTGCTGAAGCTGTTAAACATTTCTAGGAGTTTTCTGGTGGAGTTTTTAGCATCCCTTAAGTAAACAATCATATCATTAGCAAATAGAGATAGCTTGACTTCCTCTTTTCTAATTAGTACTCCTTTAATTTCCTTTTCTTGCCTTATTGCTCTAGCAAGTCCCATGTCACAATTCTTCATGTACTTGAATTGTTTTTTAAATTATTAATTAATTAATTTATTTATTTATTTATACTCATGACTCAGAGCACTTGTTTAAGTCAGAAGACACCTTGGAGTCTTCTGTGGGATCCAGGGATGGAACCCAGGTTATCAGGTTTGGTGACAAGGACCTTTGTCAGCTGAGTCAACTTGCCTTCAGGTAGTCTTCTTAGTCTGTGTTTTGCCCTTGGGCCTGCCTTGGCCATTTCTTCTCTCCCTCTCACCAGCCACTGTCCTCTGTGCCCTTCACCTGGAGACACCTGTCCTGAATTCAGGAGGCCAGACCCTATGGAATATCTGAAATGCCTGTTGTTGACGTCAGCCATTTGCAGAGTTCTAATGCTCATCTGATTTGAGTCATAAGAGTATTACTGTCTCTCACGGTCCCTATGTGTTCCTACCTGAGCTCTGCCAAGCTTCATTTTTCTTTCACTGCTGCATGAATTAAGCCTTCTGTATTACTTAGGCATCCCTAAACCAATTGTTATAAAATCTTAATCCTATAACTTTAATGATAACTCTGATCCCAACTCCTTTGTTTGCTGGTGTGGCCAGACCTTTGTCACTTTGGTTGAATTCAGTGCCGTGAGTCTGAGAGAGTCCTGTGGCTGGGCTATGTGTTCATTTCCATGAACCTGAAGAGTAGTTTTGAGTGAACGAATGTACAAGAATTAATGAGAGCCAGGCATGGTGTCGTATGTGTGTAATGAGCTCTCGGGATGTGGAGGGAGGAGGATCAGGAGCTCAGCTGCATAGGTAGAGACAGGCCAACCTCGAGTTTACGAGAGAACGGAGAAAGGGAAGGGAAGGGAAGACAGGAAGGGACCGTCACATCGGTGTGGGTGTGTGGCGTCCTAGGCTATTGTGAAGTAGCCTGGTCCACAGGTAGCCAGAGGGGCTGGAGATGCTGCTGCCTTCTCCTACCTGCTATTCCCCAAATATCTAGTGCACACACAGCACCCTCATGTATATGCATGTGAAATCTCCATCCCACTGCCAGGTAGAGGCTTACATTTTGCAGACAAGTTCGTGATTGCAAAGAAAGAAAAGGAGAATGAGGTTTTGCACACCCCATCCCCAGGAGGGAAAGAAGAGCAAAAGGGGATACATGCAGGGAGAAGGGACTCAGGTCACGGTCCAACTTGTTTCTGGTTTTGGGGGGACAGGGATTTCAGAGTGACTCCGATCCAGCTTGGACCTTTAGCTGTAAATTTCTATGACATAGCTTTTGTAAATTTGAAAAAAAAAAAAAAAGTGTGCAAATGCTAATTTTACCCTGCACATATAATGACATTTAATGAACAATAGATGGAACACAATGAGAAATGGAATTAAGTCATGTAATATGGCACTGTGAAATGGAGCCTGCTTAATATGAGACCATAGCCCAGTTAGGAAGAAAGATCCAATCTGATGTGGCTTGAATTTTGATAGAGATACAGAGTCTGTCAGAATCAAATGTAGATACTAAGTGGTGAAAACAATAAACTGCATGTATGTATGATAGAAATAATTACCAAGAAGGCACGAGTTCAAGATGTGATCAAGTGATGCAGTTCAGAAAACAGTCCTGGAGGAGTCACCTGTGGCTCATGTTTATATGAACAGAAGTCCTAACAAATTAAAATCTGAGTTCTTTTTTATTTTTTGTCTTTTTGAGACAGGGTCTCCCTCTAGCCCCTCTCTAGCCTGGAATTCACTATGTAGACCAGGCTGGCCTTGAACTCACAGAGATCCACCTGCCTCTGCCTCTTGAGTGTTGGGATTAAAGGCATGCACCAACATGCCTGGCAAAGCTAGGAATTTTAGTAGCTATACCAGCATACTCTTAGGAAAGAATGAAATAGAATTTGATTTGGCACAATCCAAAATGGAGGGGAGTTGGAGGAATTGCTCTGGGAAGTGGTAGGCAGGCTCCGAGAGGCCTGCCAAGAACATATTCCTCAGGGTCCCTCACAGGACTGTATGTGAATACCTGGATGGGCCTGCAAGGAGGCCATGAAGATTATCTAGCTATAGGCAAATCCAGGAGACATAGTTATGATGCCCCTGCTGGTAGCACCCACAGTTTTCTTTCAGGAATACCTCTTAGGGGTGTCCCTCAGCCTTTTGGGCCCGGCACTTCCTGCTTACCTTTCACACACATTCCTTAGCTGCGTGTATTTCTGAGTTCAAAATGATAACCTCTGAAACGCTAGAAGGAAGACCTTGTCTTGGCGTCGTTTCTGGTCACTGTGATAAAAATACTCTGACAGAAACACCTTAAGGGAGAAAGGGTTTGTTTTGGCTCGTAGTGCTGGGTTACAGTTCATCATAGCACAGAAGATGGGGCATCAGAAGCTTGAGACAGCTGGTCACATCTCCTCACAAGCCAGAGAGGAATGTGGTATGCTGGTGTTCCACTGCCTTCCTCCACTCATAAACAGTCCCGGATTCCCTGGTGGTTGGTGAACCTTCCCACCACAGTGAAAGTGAGCCACATAATCCCCGCCAGATATGGCCAGAGCCCATCTCCTAGGAGATCCCAACTTCTGTTAAAGACAATAACACTAACCACCCTAATCCTCATCTTATTCCCAAGAATAGAAAACAAGACTTTACTGTGGAGCCCAGCACATACCTGAGCTTTAGTACATGTTTGACCAGTCCTGTGGAAGTGGAGGGGACCCCTGCCAAGACAGTGGTTCTGGCTTCTAAGGACGGGCAGGGTGGCAAATTGCTTGGAGGCTTCTCTTTTTCTTTCCCAGAGTGCCCAGTTGCTACATAATGACCCTTCCAATGTCTGTCTATATCTAAAGACTGAGATTGAATCCTATCCTATCCTATCCTATCCTATCCTATCCTATCCTATCCTATCCTATTCTATTCTATTCCTTTACTCTATTCTACTCCTCTCCTCTCTGTTCTAAGGCAGGTCAGTCCTAGAGAATTCTGGTTTTGGATTTTTTTTTAAAGATTTGTTTTTATTTTATGTGTATGAGTGTTTACCTGCATGTATATATGTGCATCACATGACTATAGTACCTGTGGAGGCCAAAAGAGTGTTGGATCCCTGGGACTGGAGTAATGTGTGGTGTTAGCTACCACGTTGGTGCTGGGAACTAAACCGATGTCCTATGCAAGAGCAGTCAGTACTGTTAACTGCTGAGTCATCTCTCTAGCCCCAGAATCCACACTGCCTCCCAACCCTCTCTACCCTCCACTCTCACCACCCTGAACCCACCCACCAGCATCTCCCTCATGGGACCTAGCAGAGGCTCTTCAGTGGTTGTTCATCTCAGTGGAGTCTCCAGATCTTCAGGTTAATCAGTTGTTCCACTCTCGGCTTGAGCCCTCCAATGCTTGTGTGAGCGTTAACATTCATTCATACCACTTGATCATTGTGCTTTTTTGTTTTCATGTTTATGTAATACTTCACAGAGTCCTTATGATAACCATGACTAAGGTCTCTGCTCTCCTGTTGATGGAAATGTGTGTTCTTTCCAGTTTGTGACCATTGAAAGCACACTTGTTACATACCTTTGTTCAAGCTTGCTGGTATCCTTAGTTATGTATCACAGTAGGGTATAGATCTGTACATACAATCCGCAGGTTGTAGGTTCTACAAAGACAGAATTCACTAAAACAAGGTGATAATAAATGAGTACTGTTAGTAGACAATGAGATAATGAAAGAAGGCAGGAAGAAGCTGGGCATGGCAGCACACACCTGTACTCTTGTGAGCCCATCACAGAAGGCAGAGGCACGGGACCATGAGTCCCAGGCCAGCCTGGGCTATACAGCAGAACACTGTCTCAAAAGAAAAGCTGTAGCCTGGTGTGGTGGTGCATACCTGTAGTCCCAGCACTTGGGGGGCAGAGGCAGGTGGATCTCTGTGAGTTCAAGGCCAGCCTGGTCTACATAGTGAGTTCCAGGACAGCTGTTGTCACAGGGAGACTCTGTCTCAAAAAGAGTCCCCCCCCCAAAAGAGCCCCAAAACAAAGTAAAACAATAATGGTAAAAGAGAACACTAGGGAAAGACTATTTTAAAGCAAGGGATTGCTGTCAGGATGGAGGAGGAGCTAGAGATGGGGAATAGTAATAGGTAATGGAGATGGGGGACGGATGCAGGATGGGGGTGGGCAATAGAAAGAGGATGGGGGAGGGGGAGGATGATGGCTGGAGGATGGGGTGAGGGATGGATGCAGGGTGGTCTCTCTCTCCACCTGGATGGTGTTTATCCTGTGATAGTGTGTTCATGTGCCTCTCCGTGTCCGATGCAACCACCTCTACGGTGGCATACCATGATAAACACAGCTGCTGTCTGTACACACGGTTCTTCATGTGTACCTGAGGATGCATTGCCGTGCTGTCTGTATACACGGATCTTCATGTGTACCTGAGGATGCATTGCTGTACTGTCTGTACCCACGGATCTTCATGTGTACCTGAGGATGCATTGCTGTGTTGTCTGTACACATGATTCCTAGGCACCCAGGTAATGAGGTGCTAAGAAGAAGGAGAGCTGGATTGAGAGTTGAATAGAATGTGTAGCTAAGGAAGAACAGAAGAGTCTGGAGACATAGCTCAGTGGGTAAGGACCTGGGTTCAGCCCCCAGAACCCGCAGAAGTCGGGCATGGTGATGTACACTTGTCACCCCAACACTGGATAGGAAAGGCGGGCGGATCCCTGGGCTTCTGCCCAGGCAGTCCAACCATGTCAGTGATTTCCCGGCCAGGGAGAGACCCTGATCCTCCTCATCCCCCCAAAGGAGGACAACTCATGAGGAATGACATCTGAGGTTGTCCCCTGGTCTATATGCACATCTGCACATATGTGTACACCTGTACATGTGAACACACACACGTATGCACACACAGCCAGTTTGTACAATGCTGCCACCTTAAATTTAGCTTCCAAACCTCTCAGCAGGCAGGATGGGATCCAGCAGTCAGTCGAGTTCTGATCTCACAGGGCTAGGTGTGGCCAGCAGCTAACTCCTTGTCAGTCTTCACAAGTGGAATTGACCTGTGATAAAGGGACAGGTCAGGTAATGTTTCATGCCTTTCCACCTGTGTTCTGCCTAAGCTTAGGTGTTTATTTGCCCAAGCTGATCTGACATCTGATCCTACGTAGATAACTGAGGGAAATGTCTGTGTCAGGGCTAAGCAGTGAGAACAACAGGAGAAAATTGGCAGCTGCCTCAGCTTTGTTCCCGCCTCGTGGAAGGGACACCCACTCCCTTTCCCCTTCTGCCACGGGTTTGTTTATTAACCGGCAGAGATCATAGGGGACGATTTTCACTGCTCCATCTGGGAAAGTTCCAGCCCTGAGTCATGAATGCTGACTTTAGAAACTCTCGAGGCTGGATTAGGGAGCACAGTGGACTGCTACACCGTTTTTAAACACAACGAACAGAATGCTTTTAAAGCAAAGAATTTTTTTTTTTTTTTTTTTTTTTTTTTGGTCTTTTCGAGACAGGGTCTCCCTATAACCCCAGCTGGCCTGAACCTCACTCTGTAGACCAGGCTGGCCTTGAACTCACAGAGATTGGCCTACTTCTGCCTCCCAAGCGCAAGAATTAAAGGCATGCACCACCACGCCAAAAAATCAAATTGACTTTGTACTCAGAAAATCAATGTCTGTCTATCTATCTATCTATCTGTCTGTCTGTCTGTCTATCTATCTATCTATCTATCTATCTATCATCTATCATCTATCTAATGAACAGAGTCACTTGTTATATGAGGTAACGGCAATCTGGCCATGTAAATAGCATTCTAAAGCCAGGCTCTTATGAGCAGAGGGTCAGGGAAACTGCAGCCGATGGCCCTCCCTGCAATCGTCCACGAATCCCTGACAGTGACCCAGTTCTTCAGGTTTCTGAGATCTCCTTTTCAGTCCATTCCTCATTCACTAGTCATCACCTGTTTGGACTCAGAAGGTTAGAAAAGATTGAATTCCCATGCTTGGTCTATGTCTTCAGTGACCACCCAGGGTACTGGGAGGTGGTAGAAGACAAGGGTTCAAGGGAAGTCCCCCAGTCTGCTCATCTGTAGCATCGGGGAGGCGGAGAGCACTTAGGCTTTGCCTTCCCTTCTGCTTCCATCTAGGCCTATGACCTTGTCACAGGGTCCCCAAGTGGCTGCAGTAGCCTCCATCCAGACACAGAGGTGCCTGCCTGGATCAGAGAGCTCTTAAAGTAGAAGGCACAACCCCACCTCACTCACACCTATCCTCGCTCTGTTCAGGATACTCATAGTAATCTTGTGTAAGCAAACGCATGGTTTTGGTACAAATCAAAATATAAAGGGAAGACAGCTGGATGCTAACCACCTTTCTTACTCACTGTTGTTTAACTCTATGATAGAAGTAACTATTTGGAATTAAAGTTTGGGTCTCAGGGTCCTGAGTGCCCTGTAGTCTCATCTCCTCCTATACCTATTTTATTGAGAAGGAAAGTATCAAACGATAAAGAGGATTATCACCAGAGCATATACAGTCATTTGTTCTTCAGGACATTCATTTATTTATTGAAGCAGAATCCCAAGTAGCTCTGGTTAGTCTTGAACTCACTGTGTAGCTGAAGATGACCTTGAACCTCTCACCCTCCCATCTCAACCTACTGAATGCTGGGATTATAGCCTTGCACCAGCACACCCAGTTTATTCAATTCAGAGAGGTAGGAGTGGAACCCAGAGCTTTATGTATATGAAGAAAGCACTCTACAGACTGAGCTACAGTCTGACCCCCTAGGCTGAAATGTAGTATGTAAAGGTTAAATGAGATCTTAACTCTTTCAGTGAAGGTTTTGATTTGATGGAGAAATCTGTTCAAAATTAACCTGTACTTTTATGTCCTTAATTTGACTCTTCAGCAAATAGCACAGGGCATATTTTATCTTTTCTTAAAATTTAATTAATTAATTTGTGCGTGTGTGTGTGTGTGTGTAGGACAACTCACAGAAATCAGTTCTCTCCATCTATCATGTGGTCTATCTTGGCAGCAAGTGCCTTTACCCACTGAGCCATCTTGGCAGCCAACAGACCTTATTTCTAAGGACTTAATAACTCACCATTGATTCACTGTACAGACAGAAAGGAACATTAGAATAGTGGCTGGCATTTTCACCCACGGATAGATTATGTTGCCTGTTGCCATTGTTACTCTATACTCTAAATCCAAGGACTCTAAACTATGGCTCAACCAGGTCTTTCCTGTCCAGTTGCCTGTGGTGTCCATTAAACTTGCAGCATGCTCTTCTAGGACATGTTTATTGTTGCGCTTTTATACTGGGCCCTCTCCCCTGGAGTGACCACTACCCTGCTGTCACGCAACCTGCATTCAACCCTGGTAGTGTACTGGGTCAAATGCGAGGCCTAATTCCTCTTGCTTTCATTTTCCTGTTGTGGTATGCTGGTGAAGGGTCAGGTTCTGCCATCTGTCTTGACATGACAGTTTTGGGGACTAAGTTAATTTATCTGAATATATTTTACCTGTCAGAGGGAAAGGAGATGGGCATTAAGTGAGAAGACCTTGCATATAGTGTGGCTCTGCTGTCATGTGGGCAGCAGTAACTAGCAAGAGAGTAATCAGTATATCACGATCTACGTCCTGCAATTCTTTACTGGAGGCCGAGTGCCTCCTAGACCATAGTTAGCTCCAGATACTCGCTGTGGGCTGGAGCCAACGGAGAGAGGCTGTTGTATGTGCAGAAAGTCTGTGTATCCGTTGAAACTTAAGAAACACTGCCCTTGAGTGAAAGAAGTTACTGAAGCTGGAGTTTTCGTGAGTTTAGAATTCCCATCTGGGAAATAGAGAACTTAATATTGTGAACAGGCCAAATGGCTAACGTCACTTATGAGAGTCTTTCCTTTTACTGGTTCTCAAACTTTGTTCCCTGTACCAGCTGCAGCAGATTCACTTAGGGATTCGTTACTGATGCAAACTTTCGGGTCTTTCTGATGTGTGCTGCAGGTTTCAAAAGCGGCATTTGGACAGTGGCTGGCTCTACGCAAGGCACGCACGCACGCCCGCGCAAGCGCACGGTGCCTCTGTGATCGACTGACCTGCACTCCCTGTGTTATTTTACTTTGTTAATTTTATTCATTTTTTGAATAGGTGATAAATGCACATGGTTCAAAATTCCCAAGGTTCAAGAGTTTACAGTGAAAAGTAAGTGTCTTCCCTGCACTCTGGTACTTCACTGTCCCTCCTCCTTCACGGGTGATAATTGATCTGTCAATCACTGCAGACATTTATTGAGCACCCACTCTGTGCTAGGCACTGTTCTAGGGAATGGATAGGGTACAAACCTGACACCTCCTGCCTGCATGGTGTTTTACCACTGTCTTGTTCTTCAGTGGTATTCTAGGTTTTCTATATCCAGCATACTGAAGTAGTTAGATTTAGTTTTCTACAGTTGAAGCAACAGACTTTGAATCCCACCCCCGTATATGTTAAATAACTTGGGATTACTTATTCCATCACTGCAAACTGGTCTTGATCTTGAACCGGAGATAACAGGTGGAAAACATTAAATGAGATAGTATACAAAGCACCAAGCACAGTGCCCAGAACACAGTAAATGCTCAATAAATAGAGGTGTTGATTATCGTGGTTCAGTCTTACTCTCCTGTGGTGTGGTGCAGACAAAAAGGGCTAAAGGATTCTCTTGCTCAGTTGTTTTCATTTTCTCTCTGCTATGATCAGAAATCACATTTAAAAGTCTAACAACCAGCCAAAGCTGTCTAAGGTTGATCATTAAGTGCTTGTGCGTGGAATTATTGCTGAGTTCTAAGGACCCAACTCCTGAGCCGCTGCTGGAGCGTGGAGACCGCACTCCTCCCGACCTCCTCCCGCCTGCTTTCCTTATGTCATGTGATTTGGAAGTTTGGAGTTGTTCTTTACTGGGAGGGGCTTTGTACTGCTTCACCTTTTAAACGTTACAAAATTATCTTGGGGAGACTGTACTTCACAAGATGAGAATGAAGCTCTTCTGGGCAAAATTTCTAGCTGTATTTAGGCCATAGTTATTTTAAGAAACTTTCTCCATGGCATAGGTCTCCAACCACATAGAACAATAACTTTCAGTCCCTAGAAAAGCAACAAAAGTATTTAGTGGGAATGAGATTAGTATGGGAAAGTATTAGAGGAAAGTTAAATATGGAGGTAAAGAGGGAGAAAAGAGAGGAGGGGGAAGAGGAAGGAGTAGAGGGGGAAGAAGAGAGATGAGAGAAAAGGAGGGGAGGAGAAGGGGGTACAAGAGGCAGGGGAAGAGAGAGAAGAGAGCACTAGGGAAGGAAGTGGCGTTGAGCATTCAAGAACCACCTGTTATCTTTGGACTCTGACCTGGAGCCTGAAGCGACCAGGGCATACCTGTTTGGAGCACCACTGTCCTAAGGATTGTCATAATGTTCCCTCCCCCCTCCCTCCCTCCCTGTTCCTGACTCTCGTTTATACTGCCTTCCAGGTAGACAAAGCTTACAGATGTGTGGCCCAGTGTGGCTCTGGGATTCCTTCTCTTCATCCAGTCAGGGTGTCCAGAGGCCTAGGAAGAGGGGTGGCCTGGGAAGTTGAAGTAAAATGCTTCTGGTGGCATCTTTATTACAGGACAGGGCCAGTACTTCAGAGATTGTGGTTGACTTGCGGAGTTTCATGTTGTAATTAGAATGAGCCCTAGGTTCTGGTAGATGATTGACAGAATGGATTAACAGGAAGGACATCAGCACTCAGTAAAGCTTTAAAAGGCATCCAGTCAGTAGTCAATAGATGAAGCTCACCTAATGGAGCTCATGGTAGGGTACCTGCTCCTGGGCTTACTTGTACTCATCACACACACACACACACACACACACACACACACACACAGCACAGAGCAGCAGAGTTTAGGAACTGAGGAGGGGCACTTTCGACAACCAGCATGTGGCCTCTGGCTAACCTCTGGACTGGGCATTTCTCTCTTCTCTGTCCGCTAACTGATTATAGAGTAACAACTTATCTCAAAACTCAGCACTTAATACTTCATCTCCCAAGGCTCTGTGGGGTGGCTGAGCTCAGGGAACCCTTGGGATCTTTCATGACATTGCTTCAGAAAGCAGCTGAAACTGGAGTCACATGACCAGGTATGCAAGATGCTATCATCTTTCAAAGTCTGGCACCTCAGCCTAGATGTCTGAAGTGCGGAAGGCTGGCGGGGAGTCCCCCCAGCCCCCACAAACATACTCTGCATCTCTGTCCCTCCCCCTTCCCCTCCCCCTCTCCCTCTCCCTCTCCCTGTTTCCCTCTCTTTCTCATTCTTCCTCTCTGTCCTTCCTCTCCCTCCCTCTCAAAGCCTCCTTTCCTCTTGTCTCTCTCCCTCTCCTCTCTCCTCCTCTCTCTTTCTCCTCCATCTCTGTCTCTCCACATGGCTACCTCAAGCTTCTTTATAACATACTGTTTTCATATTAATCACATTTCTCACAGACCAGCCAGGGGCAGATGAGCATTTCCAAGAGGCTCTCAGAGAACTTCCAGGTTCTCTTAAATCTCAAACTTAGAGGCCATAGAAAATCACTTTCCCTGAATTTTATTGTTCAAACATCAGCCAGCCCACATTGAGTAGAGGCACTACACAAGGACGTGGGCTGAGGGAGACAAAGTTCAGTGGAGGTGTAGGGAAGGAGGGAATCTTGAGAAAGTAATGCCCTCCTCACCAAGAGGGAGTCGACGTTATTTATGACAGTGGAATAAGAGTTATCAAACAAGTGGGAACCGTAGATATGCTAATGTGCTTCCCAAGAACTGGAAATATGAGGCCCTTGATGTTTTAGACACTCCTTCAATGCCAGAACTACTCAGTTTCTATAATATATAAATATTCATACAACATTAATATTACATATAATAAATAAATACAAATATAGAATAGTAAATATTTCAGACACATAAGGAATATCATCCATTAATATAATTATCTTGTTTGACATAAATGTTTGAACTGTTGGCAGGCAGCTGCCACTAACAAAATTTTTTTTATTATATAGGGGATTAGAGTCAATTATGTCCTTTAATACAGGTCATCTATTTGACTCTAACCGTGATAGGCAGTATCCTGTTCTGTGAGAATTATAGAATGGTTTTCATTGAAAGGAGAATGAGCTAATTTTATTTTTCAGTCACTTATCCATCCAGTGCAGAGAACTGTTGAACCCCTGTGCTGAGCCAGGTCCTGTTTTCGATGTTAGACTAGTGGCTGCCGGGGTGGGATTTTGCCTTCACCAGTGGAAATAGTAGCAGTTTGAATGGTCACCATAAAAACCCACAGCATAGTTGTGTGGGCTGAGGACAAGGATGTGTCACACAAGAACCAACCCATCAAGGCCTTGACTTTCCTGTCCTTTCAGCTGATACCCCAGGAAGGTGTGTGTGGGGAGCTTTAAAGGGACCAACATTTATTATCCCAGGTTCCTACAGGTTCAAATTGTGAATCAGAGCAGTTGAATGGCACTTTAAAGGCTACCTTATCCACACATGGTAGAGGTAGAGTTTGAATCTGAACCCAGAACCCCTGGTATGAAAATTAAATTAAATGATAGCTTTGCTTTGGGGAAATACTAGATTACTGTAACTTGCAGATTTCAAAAACACAAAGCATCTAGCCTTTCATTTATTAGCACTCAAGAACAATTCCCAAAGCTATTTATGGGTCACGTCACCGTGCATGGGCCAGGAAAGAGATAGCACTTAGTCCAAGAGATCCCACCAGGCCTCGGGGGAGGCTTTAGAGGTAACACAGCTGCCAGGGCCTCTCAGAGGAGGAACACCCACTAAGATGGTAAGGAAGCTGGGGGGCTTCCAGGACAAACAGAGCATCTTGTGGGGGAAGCAAGTAGGCCTTGCATAGGTTCAGAGAACGAGATTTTAGGGAACACTAGGGACTGGATAACTGACAGGTGGGCAGGGCCGTGTGGATAGGTGGCTGGGTAACTGACAGGTGGGCAGGGCCGTGTGGATAGGTGGCTGGAGTTGAGGCTGGCCAAACCCTTCAGGGTTTGAGGAAAAGGCTTTGCCAAGTACCTTGTGAAAAAGCACATTAGCATTTTGGTTACTCTTCCTGGGCACTGACTTCCCCTCTGGTTCCTGGGGCTAGGGAGTCTTTCTACAAGGGAACGGTTCTCAGTACATAGACATTATGAATGGCTTTTATTTCTATGGTTACAGAGTCGGTAGTAGCTAGGCTGAACAGATTCAAGCACCACATGACAGATCGTTGCAGCATTAGAGGCAGCATTCACTCATTCCTAGGCTGAGCATAGATTGGTCACACCCCCCTTGCTACCTTTTATTGGGGTGAACACAAGAATGACAGGACTCCCTAGGCCTCACTCCTAACTGAGGAGCGCTGGAACTTGACTGAGCTGGAGAAGAAGTCACTTTTCTTTGGGGCCATCCAGGAGATTGCCCTGCCCCAGCGGGTGGCACCACACCCACGCACTTCTGTGTGGGAAAGGCATGATGCTGGGAGAGGGGTGGGTGTGTGGAGGATGCCACAGTGAGTCAGAAGAAATGGCGGCCTGGATATCATCGTATCACGTAGGCATGTATGGATGGCATTGTATCGCGTTGTATGCATGTATGAAGTTCTCAGAGGATAAATGTGAAATACAAACAGTTCCCAGCCTGTTCTGCTGTGGGGGTGCAGATGAATGGCCTCTGGGGTGTACCCCACGCACACATAGAGGGCTTGCTACTTCCCACTGCTGACTTGAATACAGCAAGTTCTAGAAGTGAAGGCCTTAGTTATAGAAGGGAGACCTTCTAACAGCAAAGTAGCCCTGCCTCCTACCCCACTAGCCACTGCCGCACCCCTTGGGCTTGTCTCGCTTTCCTGGGACCCCTCAAGAGTGAGCATATTCAAGAGTCCAGAAGACTCCCACGCAAAGCCCCAAAGCCCCAGTGCCTTCCCTCACTTGGACTCTCAGTGTGTGTCTGTCTCTCTGTATTGGTCTGTTGATCTCTCTGTGTGTTGATCTCTCTTGTCTCTCTCTCCTGTCTCTCTGTGTATATTGGTCTGTCGATCTCTGTCTCTCCCCATCTTTCTCCTCCTCTCTTTCTGTGTCCCTCTGTGTATTGGTCTGTTGATCTGTCTCTGTCTCTGTGTCTCTGTATCTCTCTGTGTCTCTCTGTGTGTATTGGTCTGTAATCTCTCTGTCTCTGTCTGTCTGTCTGTCTGTCTGTCTATCTGTCTCTCTCTCTCTCTCTCCCCGAATTGGTCTGTTGATCTGTCTCTCCATGGTTCTTGTGTTCCCAGCTGCCTCCCTGGCCCGGGTTTCCCAACCTCCATCCGAGGACAGGCCCGCCCTCTCTCTCCTCCCCTCCTTCCACCTGACAGGGACCATAAATAACTGAGACTCCCGGAGTTCCCAGCTGAGAACAAAGTTGAAAGTTTGCCTGGGCTCCCAGCCACTCCCTGCCTGCCTGGCCAATTCTTTGTTTCCTCCCAGTGTTTGTTTTTCCTCTACCTGGCTGGGCTGTTTCTTCATTCATATTTGAGGAGTTGCCTCCGGATTATGCTGCGCTGGGCTCTGGCTCTCTCCTCTGGTGAGGGTCTCAGTTACCCAATGGGGCCATTGCTGGTATCAAATTACTGAAAGTCTACACCCCAGCCGTCCTCATATTTACATACAAATAACTCCTGGGCTTGCATTTATGTCACCGTTGGGTCCTGCTACAGGCTTGCCAGAGCGGCCCTTAATCCAATCAGAAGGCACTTTAAAAGGATGTCTGCGGAGTGATCAAAAGGACATTCCATTCGTCTCAATTAAGTGTTGCCAGTTACATTTTTCTAATGCTTTGGTCTGAAATTTTTGAAAATCTTCGAAGTCTAAAGAGTGAGGGAAGATGTGAAGTTCCCCACTTTACAAGGAGGCGAAGATGCTGAGTGGAGCCCTGCGGCCCTGGTGAAGAGCACATCCGATCCAGGGAGGGGTTGACTGGGTCTAGTGTGGAGTTCCCTCTAAATCCCACTTCAGGAATTCTCGGAAGCCTCAGGAAAGTTCCCAGGCCCCTCGTGGTGGAGATGGCTTTACGACAAAGTAAGATCATTCTTTAACTTGTTCTTGGCAAGGGCTACTTTTGTTTCCCACAGAGTAAATACGCAAATATCCAGCTGTAAATGCTTACTTAAAATATCCTTGTACCTGGGGGTGAAGAGTTGATCTGTTTTATTTTTTTCGTTTGCAAAAGCAGTAGTTGCCAGTGTATCCTTAGACATGATTGATTGCTTAGAAGTTGAGCTCCTGTGTGTTAAATGAATGGAAACTGGGGAGCCCGAGGGAGAAAAGGGAGAGTTCCACCTGGCAGATGAATCCGGCTCTTTCCTTTGAGAAAGCACAACGTAACACACATTCAAAGTCACTTTTGGCCTGCCTGTCCGTGCCCAGAAAGGGAATAAAAGTAAGGTTGAGAAGAGACAGTTTGGCTGTGTGTGGAAGGAACTTCCCACTGTCCGTGCTCTACTTTGGGAAGGATGGGAAGCATCCCAGAGGGCAAAAGACAATTGAAAAACCTGTCCTGTAGCTAGTGGAATGCGGTTTTCCATGTGAAGTCATGTTAGGCATATGCAACCAGTAAAAGCAGTTTGCATGGATTAACTCTTTGTGGGGACAGTTAAAGAACAGTCTGTGGTGCCCCGTTCCAACTGCAGGAGCCCCCATCTCATCTGGGGGTGGGGGCTTTTGCAGGGTAAACAGCAGGGCTGACTTGTTAAACTTGTTAAACGAATGTGTTCCAAGATCTCCCCCAGAAGCAGTTAGGACTCCTGTCGGTGACTCGCTAAGCTTATAGCAGAAAGCCCCATACTGAAATCTTGCGTGGAAACTGGTTTAAAGAAAAAGTCTCTTGTCAGGCAATTGTGATGTCCCAGGTGGGTAAACATGCTTGCTACCAATCCCGCCTAATGGAAGGAGAGATTTAATTCCCACAGATTGCACTCTGACCTTCGCATACACACTGTGGGATGTAAGCACAATAGATTAAATAAGAAAGAAATAACATTTTAACCATGTAAACATTTTAATATCTGTTCCTGTCTAACACTTTTTGAGAGCAGTCGTGAAGACAAGTCTTTTTTTTTGTAGTCTGTGTCCATTCAAACAAGTTGCCCTCATCATGTGTGTGAGGGAGAAAAACTCACCTCTGGACCGGGGGCAGGGCACAGGGTTCAGGCTTTCACACTGGTCCTCCACACTGTCACCCCATATGATACTTCAGTTCAACCTGGAAATGCTGTACTAACCTCTGCTGATGCTTTTTCCTCCTGTATGGCAGCCTCAAAAGCTCCCAGCGGATGGATGGGAGGGTGACATAGTGCAGAGATGGCCGAGGAGCCGTGGTCTTCTCTGAGACTGCTGGGGACCTGGGGGGGGGGTGTCTTCTGACTGGCTGCACTCTCTCCATCTACAGGTGAAGACGCCATCACAGGTGACACCGACAAATATCTTGGGCCACAGGACCTTAAGGAACTGGGTGATGACTCCCTGCCTGCTGAGGGCTACGTGGGCTTCAGTCTCGGGGCCCGCTCCGCCAGGTATTTGCCATCTTTCAGAGTTCAGTTAAAACCATGATCTCTCATGAGCCAACATCATTTCCATCTTCCACATGAGTCCAGAATGTGCTCTTTGGAAGCAAAGCGAATTTCATGGAATGTTCTTGACTTAAACATAGATGCTCTGCTCTTCTCTCTTGAGGTGCTCAGTCCTTAGTTTCATGTGGTGGAATGTGTTTAATCATCTGCTTTCACCCGCACTTTGCAGTCAGCATTAAGTGTGGTACCATGAGCTTGCCGACTAACCGGGACAACCTGGGTCCCACATTTCAAAATTGAAGTTTGTCCCACACTGGAAGAAAATTATAGTTGCTGATAAGTAAGAAATGTATGTGGGTTATTTTCTGTTCTTTCTTTGCTATTGAAAGAATTAATTCATGGTTGATACTTGAAAGAACACATCCTTTAGAAAAATACTCTACAAGCCAGGCATGGTGGTGCACGCCTTTAATCCCAGCACTTGGGAGGTAGAGGCAGGTAGATCTTTGTGAGTTCAAGCCCAGCCTGGTCTACAGAGTGAGTTCCAGGTCAGCTGGGGCTACAAGGAGACCCTGTCTCAAAAAAAGACCAAAAAAAACAAAAACAAAAACAAAAACAAAAAACAAAAAAACAAACAGTCTACCACACATAGTCTGTCTCTTGTGAGACCGTTCCATTCGTTTGTTGGCAAAGGGACCTGGTAGACTGGTAGATGTGGATCAGGAACTCATCAAAAGTCATGGGTTGGAACTGTGGTAAATTCAAGCCTTACTATTGAACTTCTGTGCATGGAAAACCTTGACTCACAAGTTTCTTAGTCTATGTGAGGGAAACAGGACCCTCTGTTTCTCTGTTGACTTCTTTACACTAGTGTGGCTCAGCTGAGTGTGTGCTGATGGTCAAGTTATTTTATTTTATTTTATTTATTTATTTTTTTGTCTTTTTGAGACAGGGTCTCCCTGTGGCCCCAGCTGCCCTGGAACTCCCTCTGTAGACCAGGCTGGCCTTGAACTCACAAAGATCCACCTCCCTCTATCTCCCAAGTGCTAGGATTAAAGGCGTGGGCCACCATGCCCAGCTCTGTCAAGTTATTTTCAAGCTAATAATTAAACCTTCTAAGTCAGAGCCCCTAGGACATTTTCCTCTAGTTTAAGAATCTGTTGTAAAAAGTTTCATTGTCTAGTAGTAAATGGCACTTCCTACAAGGTAAACCCTGCTGTTTTCTTCCCAGTGTGGTTTGTGGGCCCAGTTTAAATTCTGCATTGACTTTTGTTTGAATTTACTTTTATAAACACAGTTCTGAATTTCATATAGCTTAGTAGAGCTTTTTCTTTAAAAATACACTTCCTAAAAGTCAAATATGGTTAGAACAGGTGTCACTAACAAGAAAGAGAGAGGGGGAAAATAAAACCCTTTAAAAAGGCACTGCCAGGCTTGGTAGCGCACGCCTTTAATCCTAGCACTTGGGAGGCAGAGTCAGGCAGATCTCTGTTAGTTCAAGGCCAGCCTGGTCTACAGATTGAGCTCTAAGCCAGCTGGGACTAAAGGGAGACCCTGTCTCAAAAATACCAAAAAAAAAAAAAAAAAAGTGTTAAAAATGCACTGTCAGGTAATCACAGATAATAGCAAGTTACAACTGAAATCATGTGGACTCTTCCAGGATCTTGAGTTCATCTTGTTTGTGTCTTGTTTAGAGTTTGTGGCTTTTGTAATCCCGAAGTCAGCTGTATTCTTTCCCCTATATCCTACAAATCTATCATTTATAGAAAATTCTAGCAGCTGGTATCCAGTGACATACAAAACCCGAGTACTACCTCTTTTAGTTTTTTGTTAGTTAATTTTACAGCTTTCGCATTTCTAATTTCAACTGCACCACTATTTGTTGCTATTATATGTAGGTCATCTCTCTTAGGTTGGGAACTCATGGTATGCTCAGATGCAAATATCTATTACAGATTGTAAAGTACATCATTAGGATATTATCATGTCAATTATTCTGAGTGTAACATGTAAAAGGACAACATTCAATGTATGATTCATTCAACCGTAACATTTTTTTTTTCTTTTTTCCCCCTGTCTGATATTTTGCATTCTCTTTCTTCCGGTTTTCCTTTTTTTTCTAAAAACACTTTTAAAATAGTCCCAAGATAAGGTAAGAAGATGCAGCGCTTTTTGTGATGTTTCTCTACCCATTCTGACTCATGTTTTAATTTTTATTTATTTTCTTTGGCGCTGTGCTGTGCTGTGCTGTGCTGTGCTTTTTAATTTTTTTTTTTTCCTCTGTTCAGCTGTAGAAAATCAGTTGTGATTGAGAAAGTGAAAACAAATCTATGAAAAGTCACCTAGTAGTGACTGGCTCCCTAGGGAATTCCACTCCCTTAACATACTTTGTACAATGCATGATGAAAATGAAAATATTTTGTTGGCTCTAAAGTCAAAGCCTTGTTTGTTTGCTGGTTGCTGTTTATTTGAGTTGTGCTGGATGCACTAGTAGAGTTTAGAATCCCAGGGCATGTTTTCCTAACATATCCTGCATTTAACACTTAATTTACACTGATGGCTACAAATAATTTAGCCAAATAAAATGGTTTAAAAATGACCTGACACTTTACAGACTCCCCTAGGTAAAGAGTCAATTCTTTCAGTTCCTGAAAGGTCTATGATGAATTAAGGAGTCTGAATGAAGCTTGGTAGAGTTCATAGGCTTCATCTGCTTGGTGGAATTTGGTCCAGAATGATCCAGAATGGTCAGGAAGAAGAACCTCAGATATCTGTAGGAATCACAATGTGAGACCTTTCTGTGGTTAGCTCCCAAGTCTCAGCTCTATTCTGCAGTTGTCACTCACAGACAAATTAGGAGAGGTTATTAATATACAAATATTAGCTATATTTAAAGCTGGAAATTAAAATGAATAACCTCTTTTAAAAACTTTGAAATGTTTGCTTACATATACAATAAAACTACTGTCTAATGTTAAAATACCCTTGGGTGCCAACCCTAATTTGAAGGGGAAAAATGTGGTTCAGAATGTAGCAGGAAATGGGGCTCCTGGTACCCCTTGAATCAGTGGGGCAGACTGGTTTGGGGCTATACATGTCCAGATAGGACACCAAGTAGGGTGGCCCAGAGCCACTGTGACTCTTTATATCCAAATTAGTTAAAATCTGGGACACTTTAGAGATCAGTTCTTGAGCTGTGATAGCCACAGTCCAAGAGTTAAGTCCATGTGTCAGTGGGCACAGTCCACTGCCAGCCCAGCACCATCGAACAGGATTAAGTAGTGTGGGATTAGACTTTCTGCTCAAGGGAAGTTTCCACTGTACTGAATAGAAGGTAAGAGGCTAGAAAAGGAGTAGTACACAGGAGGAAAGAGGAGGAGTTATGGATCACATGGCAGGGCTCACCACGCCAGTGTCCTGGTTTGCTGGGGAAGCTCCTCTATACCCAGATAGGGTTCAAGATAGTCAGCAGATATTTGCTGAGTGTGTTTAACAATGACCATAGAATGGTGGTTAGTTTCGAGTCAGAGAGACTAGTCTGAGATTCAGAGAAAACTAAGACTCCAGCCCTAAAGAATGCCCTCCCACACCCATGCAGGCGCGTGGAGTAACGTGCATAATACCAAGAGCGCCGGTGCCTATTTCAAGTAGGGACAGTGCTCCGTGGGGGAAGAGAGATTGTCCTGTGCAAGCCGAGGAGTCTCTCCTTGTTCAGCTCTTCTTTGATCTCTTCCTATTCATACATACAAGGCAAAGCTATGCAAGGCCTGACTGACCAACTGGTAAAGGCGCTTTACGTCATTGAGATCCAGTGTATTGGTTAAGTGGGCAGTGAAGGAAGAAAACTGACTTCCCGTGGTCCTCATTCCTAAACCATCGAGGACAAAACAAGAGGTTCTAGTGCTAGTTTGGGATATGTCCTTGCTGGGGAGTCAAGTCTAGGCTGCCTTGAATCAGTTTCATATTTTTTTTTCTGATAGCCTGGCAGCTGAGGTAGCAAGATGAGTGGGCGATGATTCCAGAGCAGGTCCTCACACCTGCCAGCCTCCCTGCTCCTGGTGGATCACAAGGCCATCAGTGCAAAACTCAGATTAATTATAATCCTGAACCTTGCATGACTTATGTGGATAGATGCAAGATTACTAAGGTTGTGTGGCAGAACTGTCATCCTGTAGTCCCTTAATCTACTAGCTTTTGGTTTAAAAGTCATTATAGGGGCTGGAGAGATGGCTTAGAGGTTAAGAGCGCTGGCTCTTCTTATAGAGGACCCCTCTTTAAATCCCAGCACCCATGGTGGCTAACAACCACCTGTAACACCAGTTCCAAGGGATCTGACGCACTCTTTTGACCCCCATGGGTATTGCACAACATAGATGCACTTACATACATGTAGGTATAACACACATCAAGTAAAAATAATATAAATAAAATATAAAAACAAAAATCAGTGGAGCAGTGGGGGTGGGGGGTGCACCTTGCAAGTTCAGGGACTGTGTGTGTCAAAGCTGGGAGAGTCTGAGAAGAAAAACAGTAACAGGAATGAAGAATGAAGTGGAGCCTATGCAGTCAGACAAGGGATCTGCGTGTCTTCTCTGGGCCAGGAAGATGGCAGGCGGTACATACAGCTGTGTTCTTCCTTCTTAAACTTTTTCTTGAGTGTCAACTACAAACCAGAGCTGTCCACATGCTAAACCCATAGATGGTTTGCAGAGATTCGACTGACAGATTACAGCGGGGACACAGTTCCATTCAGTTGTGCACGCAACTCCTAACAGCAGGGCCTCCTCTAAGGAAACTCACCTGTCATCAGAGACAGCTTCCTTTCAGTGCCCTCTTGGTTCAGCCTCACAGTGAAACATTCAAAGTCCACATGCATTTCATCTCACAGATTTGATTACAAATTGGCCCAATTTAAAACTGTGAGATTTAGTATGTGTAAAATTTGTCCTTGAATGTAAAGGGTTTTACTTTTGATGACGTCTTAAAAAAATAAACAACACATTTGTTGATATTTTTAGCCATCTTGCCTGTTTGTAAAGTTGCATGCATTAATTTTCTTTCATTCATCTCATCGTCACCTCCCACTGTTGAATGGGTAACTAAATACAACAGCCTCCGCTCCTTCAGTTCGGATAGGTCCTACACCTTGAACAGAAGCTCCTACGCTCGGGACAGTATGATGATCGAGGAACTTCTCGTGCCATCCAAAGAGCAGGTATGAACTCTTGTTCTTTGATTGATAATCTTCTATTTGCATGTTTTAATCAAGCTTTTGGTCCTATAACAACAAAAAATATAGTTGCATATTTGAATTTGCATTTGTGAATTTGTGGGTACTAGCAGTTAAATGCCTCAGCGGCTTCATAATCAGACTGTCTCTCTCTTTTGCAAGCGAGTCCCTCACATCCCACAGAGGGGAACTCGGGAAGTCCTAGACAAGGTATCCTTTCTCATCTCTAGGTCAAACATGTTCTCTGTTTTCTTTAGGGAGAGGTGATCAGAATTGTTAAAGTTACTGCTGTTATTCATATGAATGTTTGCAAAGCAAAGTGCGTATGTACATTGGAATTGGCTAGAACTGTTGATAACAAGCAGTTACAGATTACATTACCTGTGTGTTTTTTATTCATTAGTCAGAGCTGCCCGTGATGACCCTTGTCAAGGTGCAATAGTATTTTCTAGAATCTCTGATAGATTCATTCAGTGTTTGTGCAATTTCTTCTTTTGAATTCTTATGGTTGAGTGGACATTGGGCTGATGATGTAAGAAGTCCCAGCATCACAGTCCTGCTGTACATGAACTCAAGATATTGCTACAAAAATGTCTTGATACTCACTGTGCTTGATTTCAAATATCCACAGTAGTGACCTGCTGCTGAATGAAATTGTTTAGATGAGAAGACTCCCTGGAAGATAGCTTGTGGTATTTGAATGATGTCAGTCAGTGGAGAAATAATCCCACATGTAGTCATAGTGGGATGTGACAGTCACACACAGACTGGAGTTCAGGGATGGGTTGTCAGCCTTTTGTCTGGAGATGCTGAAGTCAGACCCACAGATCTGCTTTGTACTTCACAGTGACCCTCAGTGAGTGTTATAATACACTATCTAGAACATTCATAGAAAGCAGGCTTTGCAGAGGGCAATACAGAGGGTGTTTAGTATCTGGTCAGACATTAAAACAACTTTGTGAAATGATTAGAGCGCAGTAATGTGTCATGCATTTTAGGTGGGTGTAAGCATGAGGGAGCCCTTGTCTCAGATAACAAAGCGAGGCACTTGAGTGCAAGGTGCGCAGGCGTTGGTTGGGGTTTGGGAAGAACTCCTGACTGTTCACCTGTGGTATGAGCCCTGCCTCCTTACCCTGCTGTTACCACACTCTCGGCTGGATGAGATATTAGTAGACGCCTTAATGAGATAAGAGCATAATATCGACTCATTATTCTCCATGCCTTGATGGAACCCCACAAAACTTAACAGAACAGACAAAAGGAGACTCCCTGGGGGATCAGTGCTACATCACGCTCCTATAAAACAAGTGAGGGACTCTGGATTACATATGGTCATGGTCTGTGTTTCTGGCTGGGTACTGGTTTCAGAGCTGGAGTTGAGATATTCCCTACCACCAGCACCACCCCTGTCTCTACCTCCCACATCAGAACTAAAGTAACACACAAATGTTGACCATGTTACCTCCCCTCTGAGGGTTTGCAGTGGTGGCTGTTACCAAGAGACACTCAGAATGGAGAAGCACTCAATTAATGATCTGTGAAAAAGAAGAAAATCCTCAGGTTCTAGGTGAAGGCTGGAGTCAGTTTACTGCAGCTTTTACCTTAGAAGCACCTGCGAGGCTACCGTGACCGTTCTGGAGTCAGTCAGGGGAGAGCACAGGATGTTGTAATCCTTTAGGAAAAAAACCCAAGACCTGTAGAAATTGGAAGTGTTTCCTTTACTAACCAGTGCATTTAGTGAGCATGACTCAGACCTGTAAGGCCATTCTGGATTGACAAAAGCCTGGGGCATGGGGAAACCCCATGAAAGTCATAAAAATATTTTAGTGACCATTGGAAACATTTACAAATGTGCTAGGCATGCATAGCCACTTGGCGGACCCCGAAGTTAGGAAGGACAGTCTGTATTCTGGGGGAGACCTACCCTCAGATTTTTGGGAATGAACGAGTTAACACACTTACTTCCAAATGGGGAAAAGGTGAACCAAGGCTGATAGAATGTGTGCTTTCTTTTATGTGTGGTGTGTGTGCACATGTGTGCGTCTTCTCGATTGCTCAGTCTACTGAGGCAGGGCATCTCACTGAGTCCAGCCCTCCGGGGTAGACAGTCTGGCTAGTCGTCTTCCTCCAAGGACCTCCCAGCTCTACCTCCTGAGTGAACTCTGGTCCTTGTGCACCAGGTGCTGTGTCCACTAACCCATCACCCTCACTTCCCCTGCCCCCCAAATGTTAGTTGTTGAATTTAGGTGCTGGACATGTGTTGTTCTGTATAGCTTTTTTTTTTTTTTTTTAACTTTATCTGTATGAATCCCTTCATATAGTCTTAAAAAGAGGGAAAATAAAGAGGTATGTTGACTGGAAGCGCCAGAGTCTGGCTTATTATGGAGGAGAGGGAAACAGCCAGTTTCTGGAAAGAGCAGCTGCCTGAAAGAATAACCCTGCTACGCTGTTCAAGACTCATGAGATGTGCTCACTTCCGAAGTGCGTGGATGTGCTTTCAGTCAGACATCAAGTGATTGGCAGTGAATAGTGTGTCTTTTGTGACACTAGCTCTATGTGTAGGAATTTCAGAACATAGTTTCACCACATAATTGTGCTACACAGCACAGCATATGTTTGGGATGTGTAGAATTCCTGAAGCAGTGATCCAGGACTTGACATCAGATTTAAAAGCTATCTATAGCTGTCCAGTTTGAACTGCTCTTACAGGCCAAGGTGGAGAGGGAATGGGAATTAAGCCTGCATGAACTTTCCTCTAGAGAACAGGCTTTGGCCTTGCAGAACGCAGTCCCCACCCTCTCATCCTGCTGATTCGTCAGCTTGCACATTAACTGCAGTTATAGTACAGTTGAAATCAGGGAGATCTCAACTGCTACCCCCAAGATCCCAGGACCGTTTGAGACCCATGTGTCTTAGGTTCTTTTCCTGTTGCTGTGATAAGTTATCCTTTCAAAAGCTACTTAAGGAAGGAGGTGATTATTTAGCTCACAGCTCAAGGCACAGTCAGTTCATCATGGTGGGAATGTGAAGACTTTAGAGGCAGCTGGTGGCGGGGTCTCCACAGTCGGAAACAGAGGGCGATGGCTGCGTGCTCACAGTGCAAAGTCACCTCCCCAGGGTGGTCCTACCCCAGTGAAGACCAGTCTTCCCACAGAAATTCATGTGCTCAAGATGCCTATCCCTGCCCCTCAGTCATACCCAGAGATCCATCTCCCAGATGATTCTGGATTCGAGCTGACATCTAACACTAACCATCCCACTGTGTAGGCCCAGGAGCCTGTGCCAAGTGAAGGCAGGTGCAGATGCCAGAGGTGGAGAGGGAGATGAGAAGGTGAATTCTCTCAATCCCTGCCAGGCCTTAATCGTGGGTGATCTGTGAGCCACCTATTCCCTCTCCTGGTGTGGACTTTTCTCGCTGATGCTGGGCAGTCTGTGCGCTCTCCTTTGCCCTCCCAGTCCAGACCTGAAGATACATTTCTGACTGGGTGTATGTGACTTGGATGACTAAGGCATCTGTCAGCACACTGTAGATAATGTGCCTGCCTAGGAAACTCTGGGAGCTTTCAACACCACGATTGCTCAGTTCCTGACTCAGTTGGCCTGGGCAGGACCCTGGCCTGAGATTTTTCCATTATACCCAGAGTTTAATGTTGCTGATTCAGTTCTTAGTTGCAGGTGCACAAAGCAATGACCTGTTGCTCCATTGAAAACAAGATGGATGTAGAGAGATTCCCCATGCCTGGACCCTGGGCACAGTGGTTTCTAACTCTCCAGAGGTGATGTGCACAGATGTGTGTCTAGACTGGCTGTAGCATCTGACTACAGACTTTGTTTCTGCCCCGTCTCCTCACAGCCACTGATTTGGGTTGCATCAGCACTGAGCATGTGCAGACTTCTATTTTCACTCCCTAAACAAGACAAGATAACAAATATTTCCACAACACCAGGTTACAATATGTAATCTAGAGGTGGTTTAAAGTATGCGAGACCTTATGTGTAGCTTTTATGAAAACACTGAGGTGTCTTATGTAATAGACTTGAGCCTATGAAAATGTGGCTGGCGACCCCAAAGCATTTTTCCTTGACCTTATGTACAGCTATGTATCAATCACTCATATCTAATGTAATGTAACCTAATTTATGTTGTAATTCAGATACTGTGTGTCAAGTTATCTTAGAGTATCCTTTATATTTAGGGCTGGGGATGTAGTTTGGTCCTGGTGGAATGCTGGCCTAGCATATGTGAAGCCCTGTGTTTGGTCCCCAGCACCACATGGACTGGAGGTGATGGTCCCCACCTATAATCCCAGCACCTGAGAGGTGCAGGCAGGAGGGACAGGGGTTCAGGATCATCCTTGGCCACAGTACACAGATGTTGCCAGCCTGGGCGCATGCATCCCTGTCCAAACACTGCTCCCCAAACAGAAAAGAAATGAAGAGTTCGTTAGGCTGGTGGGGTGACTGGCTCAGTGCCACCAAACCCAATAACCTGAGTTTGATCCCTGGAACCCACCTGGTGGAAGGAGAGAATTGACTGTGTCACCTGGCCCTCTCACCTTACATAAATGCATGCACGCCCACAGACACACACACACACACACAAATAAATCCATTTAAGACATAACAAAATTCCTTTCCAAGTATATGTTAATGAGGAAGGACTATGTCTACTCATTGTGGGATGAGTGAAGTCACCGGGTGTCACCTTGTCTGGTGTTCTTATCGAATGCGCTGTCTGGTGTGGCTTTCAGAGGGCTGTGTGTGGTCCAGATCCTCCGTCCTTTCAGAGGACTGTGTGGTCCAGATCCTCCGTCCTTTCAGAGGACTGTGTGGTCCAGATCCTCTGTCCTTTCAGAGGACTGTGTGGTCCAGATCCTCCGTCCTTTCAGAGGACTGTGTGGTCCAGATCCTCTGTCCTTTCAGAGGACTGTGTGGTCCAAATGCTCTGTCCTTTCAGAGGACTGTGTGTGGTCCAGATCCTCCGACCTTTCAGAGGACTGTGTAGTCCAGATCCTCCATCCTTTCAAAGGACTGTGTGGTCCAGACCCTCCGTCCTTTCAAAGGACTATGTGGTCCAGGCCCTCCATCCTTTCAAGGGACTGCGTGTGGTCCAGATCCTCCGTTCTTTCCTACTTAGAACCAGGTGCCCTAAGTGTCCAGAGGACCTGGTGAGGGTATTTATGACGTGGTTCCAGACTCCTACTGTGTGCCTGTAACTGTTGTAGATGTAGTACCAGTATTGCTTTTCTTACATGCCCTATAGAAATAATTTGTCTTATTAAAGAGATGAAGAGTTAATTGCCACGGGACTTAGGTAACTCACCCCGAGGGACACACCTGGGAGGTGTCACAGGAGTCCCTGGTGATCAGGTTCCAGGCTGCTTCATTTTAACACTTACATCCTACTTGTGGAGAAAAGTCCAGTAGCAAGTCTAGGGCTTCACAGCTTGTTTTTCCACAGGTCTTTTACCTGGTAGTAATTTCCTTATGGGTACAGTTTGTTTTTCTGACCCATTTTTAAATTGTATTTAAATACAATATTCCTTTCTTTTTCTTTTTGAGATGGGGTCTTGCTGTAGCCCCAGCTGGCCTGGAACTTACTATGCAGACCACTCTGGCCTTGATCTGATAGAAGTTCACCTGCCTCTGCCTCCTGAGTGGTGGGATTAAAGGCATATTCCTAGAGATGCTCATTTCTAGTTCTAATAATTTTCATTTAGTGTGCTTTAAAAGAACCAACAAATTATAATATTTTGCAGCATGTGTGAAGACTTTGGTGTGTAGGGCCTGGGGAAAGGAATAGAAATGTTTGATCTTTAACCAGTTTTCTGCCTTCACACCTTACACAGTAGTTCCAGAATGAGACTGCACCAAGCCCACGTCTGTCAGTAACCCTCCTCCTCTCTAAGGATGAAATTTTCTTTTCCTGGGGCTGAAGAGATAGCTCAGCAGTTAAGAGCACTGGATGCTCTTGCAGGGGACCTTGGTTGGGTTCCCAGCACCTACATGGCAGCTAACACCCGTCTATAACTCCAGTTGCGGGGGATTTACTGCCCTCTTCTGACCTCTGAGGGCATGGCATGACATGGGTGCACATGGCATACAGGCAATACACATAATGTAGAAATCATAAAAAAAAGAAATTTTAGCTGGGCGTGGTGGCGCACGCCTTTAATCCTAGCACTCGGGAGGCAGAGGCAGGCGGATCTTTGTGAGTTCAAGGCCAGCCTGGTCTACAGAGTGAGTTCCAGGACAGCTGGGACTATAGGGAGACCCTGTCTCATAAAGACCAAAAAAAAAAAAAAAAAAGAAATTTTAAAGAAAATGTCTTTTCCCGAATCACAGTGATGGCTAAACATAAAGTAGAAATTGTGACAGCTTATGAGATTCATTTGAGACTCTGTCTAGACTTTTTTTTAACATTTATTATTTGTGTATGTGTGTGCTTGCACATACACATGGATGTGAGGAAGTTAGAGGACAACTTGCAGGAGTTGGTTGTCTCTTTCCACTGTGTGGATTCCAGAGATTGAACTCAGGTTATCAGGCTTGATAGTAAGTGCCTTTATCTGCCGAGCCACCTCACCAGCATTGGGTAGCCTTTAAAACCATTTATTTATTTATTTATTTATTTTATTTTATGTGTATGGGTGTTCTGCCCGCATGTATGAAAGTGCACCATGTTCATGCAGTGCCTGCAGCGGGCAGAAGATGGTGGCGGGTCCCTGACTGGAGTTACGGACAGTTGTCAGCCTCAGCAGGGGTGGCAGGAATGCAGCCTGGGTTCTCTGCAAGAGCAGATGGTGCTCTTAACCACTGAGCCATCACTCCAGCCCCTGTTTCATCTTTTGAAAGCGGGAAGCTCCATTCAGATAGATAAGCTTTAAAGCTCATGCAGTACAAATGTTGTTGCGAGTGGAACATGAAGACAGGCGGGCTGTTGCTGGGCATAGCCACCTGCAGTCTGCACCACGCAGCCTTTGTTCTCTTTTAAAGCAGTAATCTAATTTATGTCTCCCATATTCCAGTTGAATCTGGGTTTCTGTCTTTACTAATATGCTGGCTACAGGTGGGAGTGGAACCCGTTGTAAGCAACCAGGTGTCCATGGTGACACAGGGACAGTTCGAGCCTCTAAAATCACTAGATACTATTACTACAGGCATTCTCTCTAGAAATAGAAATAGATGTCTACCTTTAATGAAGTAAAGATGAAATGAGAGATACTTTAAGAACAGTTTTGGGGGCTGGAGAGATGGCCTAGCGGTTAAGAGCGCTGACCGCTCTTGCAGAGGACTCGGGTTCGATCCCCAGCACCCACATGGCGGCCGAGAGCCGTCTGAAACTCCAATTCCAGGAGAACTCCAGCTCCAGGGGAATCCGAGACCCTCTTCTGACCTCCGCGGCATTGCACGACACGGGTGCACAGACCTGCATGTAGACAGTACATTGATACACATACAGAAATAAAAAAAAAAAAAATTAAAAAAAAAAAGAACAGCTATAAATATCAGCTTTCCATGGGTGTCTCCTTGCCACTATGCTTAAAAAGTTCCTCAAAAAGACAAAAAAAAAAGTTCTTTGTGTGCAGTGAGCAGCCTCCCTTTCCTGCCCGTCTGTTCACTTAGGCATTGTTCAAAGGGCAAACCAAGGCAGCCACCCCCTGGCCTCCAACCTCTCTGACTGCTTTCCTGAGGCAGACTTCTTTCTAGACCACATTTTCCCACGTTTTTTCTTTTTTTTGCCTAAGGGATGCAGGGCAGCCTTAAACAGTGAGCTGTTAGGAAGGTTTAACTGAAGTGTGATATGAACAGGTACATCAGGTACTTGATTGTTGACTTCAGGTAGCTGTAAACAGTACCAGAGGCCTTCGTCAAGGTGGCTGCCACAGCCATGCTGCACTGTCACATCCCTAGACCCGTGACTCTCCTCAAGGACCCTACAGCCTAGGAGTCTGCACCTTTAAATTAAACATGGTCAGTTTAGAGAAGATGATTCCTGTATTTGTGTTCTCCACTGATGTCTTAGCAAGGAATATGCAAGGTAAAGGCCCTCCAGCAGGAATGGTGTGCTTGATTCTTAGTATCTCAATTAAAGGTCAGTTGTTGAAGGAAAAGCGTATTTCCTCTGGAAAGCTAGCTGTGTGAATAGATGTCCCTCTTCCGCGTCACCCCAGTGACTCTCTCCCCAGCATGTTAGCCCTCCTAGCCACTCTGCTCTCATGTGACTCTAAGTGTGGCTCAGAAAGGGACATGGTGGCAGAAGATAGCCAATCTCAGATTAAAGATTTGCTACAGATTGTCCCCAGCCAGATAAGCACCTTGCCTGGTGACATTTAATATGCTGCTTTCTTTCTGGAAGTGCTTAGCCAGCAGTACGGCGGTGGGGGGGTGGCAGGGGGTGTTCATTCAACACCAGCAAGATTGCCCAGCAAGGTTGCAGATTTGTCTTAAGGTAGAGAAGTACGTGTTGTGAGTTTCAAAAGTCAGTGTGGTTAGTCAGGATCTTGAGCTGGGTGGTGACGTGGTAGCAGGATCAGTTTTCAGGCTGACCTTGATTAGCCTTCTTTTGTTGACTTTCTGTAGCTAAATTAGCTTGAAATTAATCAGGTTTAGAAATCTCAAAGAACCAAGCTGCATTGTAGCTTAAATCGTAGTCTCAAAATAAGTCTTAGGAAGCCAGGCATGGTGGTGCACGCCTTTATAGCACTTGGGAGGCAGATACTGGTGGATCTCTAAGACATAGGCCAGCCTGGTCTACATAGTGAGTACCAGGCCAGTTGGGGCTGCAGGGAAACCTTATCTCCAAAAATCTAAACAAATAAGTAAATAAAGTCTTAGCTGCACCTGCTCATACGTACCTGTCATCTCCACTGCTGCAGGCAAGGATAGCATGAGCTCAGGGCCAGTCTGGTCTGCGTAGCAAGAGCCTATCTATCTCAGAAGAACAAGGAAAAAGGGGCTGAAGATTTAGCTCGATGGTAAAGGACTTGCCTTGTATGCAGGAGACCCTAGGTTCAGTCACCAGTACCAGAAAAAGGAGAAAAAAGTCTCATAAGAAAACAATTCAGGAAAAGAAATACTTTGCAAAGAAGAAAAGAACCGCTTTAATTTCTACTTCGTTGCTTGAATTTAGGGTGTTGGTGTTCTTGCTCCTGTTGGTTTTCATATGGTACGGGCCTAAACATTACTGGGTGGCTAAGACTGGCCTCGAACTCCTGATCTTCCTTTCCTGCCTCTGCCGCCTGTGTGTTGGGATTAGAGGTATACACCATCATTATTGGGCTGAATCAGGTTTTCTTTTATTGATCATTTTTTTTTCTGGATTTTTTTTTTTTTTCCTTTTTTTGAGACAGGGTCTCCCTGTAGCCCCAGCTGTCCTGGAACTTGCTTTGTAGACTGGGCTGGCATACACACTCCATTCAATCGCAGAGATCCACCTCTGCCTCCGAAGTGCTGGGATTAAAGGTGTGTGCCACCACGCCCAGCCGTTAGGTTGGTTTTATGGTCTCATGTAGCCAAGGCTGGCTGCAGACTCATATATGAGTCGAGAGTGACCTTGAGCTTTTGGCCGTCTTGTCTCCACCTCGCAAAGGCTGAATTGCAGGCTTCTACCACCATCCCCAGTAGAGTCCATTTCTTAGAAGATCGCATGCTGTACTCCTTACCTTTCCGGTGCTCCAGTAATACACTACCACCCAAAGTGACGTATGGAAGGGTTTATTTTGTTTTACAGCTCCTGAGAGATACAAAGTCCATCATGGTGAGGAGGCCTGGCGACAAGTTGTAGGCTTAGGTGGGTGGGCAAGAAGGTGAGAGTTCACATCTTCAACCGCAAATAGGAAACACTTCCTCCTGCAATGCTGTCCCTCCCAAAGACTCCATGACCTTCTCAAACAGTGCCACTAACTGGGGACAGAGTTCAAATACTTGAACCTGTGGGGTCATTCCTCACTCAAGCCACCAGGTGTACTGTTTGTGTGGATTATCTTCCTTTTATGCTTATACTTATGAAGTGGACATTGCCATCTATTTCCTTAATCGTGTCTGCATATGATGTGTGTGTATAGTGTGTGTCTGTGTGGTGTGTGTATGTGTATGATCGTGTGCATGCCACAGTGTGTGTATAGAGACCAAAAGACATTTCCAGAGCCAGTTCTTTCTGGTTTCTGTCTCTGTGCTCCGCACTCGAGGCTTCCTGGCCCACAGGCTTCTGGGGAGTCTCCTGTGTCCACCTCCCCCACTCACTGCAGAAATGTTGGCATTTTGAGTATAGATGAAGGAGACTCAGCTCCTCACCACCGCTCCCTCAGCAGCTGCAGGAGATCCTCGAGAGTTTTAGCAACTTCAGCTTGGGCCACATCAGGATTTGTGGCTCTGATACTGAAAAGAATTTCTGGGCAGTTTATGAGGCGGAGTTGGAGCTTTCATTAAAGATACTTTGATGGGGGGGGGGGACACAGGTCTAGATTTGATAAAAAAATATATGTATAAATAAAAAAAATTAAAAAAAAGATACTTTAATATAGACTGAAGTACAAGACTATGAGAAGAAGAGATGTTGAGGAGAAAGTCAGACACAGGGCCTGAGCCCAGACACAGGCTCCTCAAGAGAGAGTCAAAGCTCACTGCTTCTACAACAATTCTGATGGAATTTGAAGTTACCATTTTGCCACTGGGCTGTTCCTGAGGGGCCTTGGATAGGATTACAGTTGAGAGTAAAGTCGAGCCCACAGAGTTGCTGAGAGACAGGATATCTGCACTGTCAATAGTATTGTTTGAGATTCTCAGGCTATAGGGAAAGCCCCATGTCCTCCAGTTGGTCTCAGCCTAGACCATTGTTATGTTAACATAAAGTATCTGTGCAGGAAAGGAATATTAACGTGTAGGCAGCCTTTACAGCAAATGTGGAGTGTGCTGGGTGCAGTTCTTCTGGGCTTTTGTGAGGCTTCAGTAAGTCTCCAGGAGGATGAGCCTTTGGTCTATTTAGCTTTCTGTTGCTGTGATAAAACACTGCCCAAAACCAAATTGAGGAGGAAAAGGTTAATTTTACAATCTGGCATCACCTGCCCAGGGGTGGCACCACTCACAGTGGCCCGGGCCCTCCCACATCACTCAACAATCAAGAAAATGCCTCATAGAAATGCCCACAGGCCAGTCTGATAGGGAAAATGCCTCCGTGCAGGTTCCCTCTTCCCCAGAGTCTCTAGTTGACCACGGAAGCTCATCCATCATTGCCCTTTTCCCTCTCAGCTCTGCTTCAGGAATGCCGAGCTCACACACACACACATGGGTCCCGGGGATCAAATTCGGTCACCAGGCTTTTGCCATCAATGCTTTTAACCTCTGAGCCACCTCCCTGGTCCATTTATTTATTTGTTTGTTTATTTATTTATTTATTTATTTATTTACTTACTTATCGGCAGGTTCTGTATACAGTCCAGGCTGGCCTCAGACTCACTATGTAGCCCAGGCTGGCCTCTGACTAGTGATGATCCTTTTGTCTCACTCTCCTAAATGCTGGAGTTTCAGAAAGCACCACCATGTCCACCTGAAGTAGGTATTGTCTTTGTGCTTTACAAACAGAAACCTGGAGCAAAGAAGAATGTGTGATGTCTGCGTGTCAGATATTGTCTAGGTGGGAGGATTGAGGCGAGAGATGGCTGGATGCCAGAAGCCGGAGGCCTGGCTACTCCCAGCTGGTGTAAACTGGCAGCTCTTAGTGAGCCACTGTGGGGTGAGAGGAGTAGTTTATGCAGCTGCCAACATAGTTAGTTGCTTCCCATGCTGAGGGTTGAGCTCAGGGACTTGGACATGAAAGGCAAGTGCTCTACCACTGAGCTCTCTCCTCATTTCTAAAGTCTGATCGTATCCACTGCCTTTTAGCTCATTGGCTGCTCTGACTTGTCCTTATGGTCTGGAAAAGTAGACAGACCTGAAATTTATACAGAGAGATGCAACATTACGTAAATGTAAGAAGTGACTGTTCTTTGGCTGTTTACATCTTGATACATTAGGCTGCCATGTATTTTAAATAATAAAGATTGCTTCTAGGTTCTATAGAGGTGCACTGAAGTTTCAGGGGATCAGGCTCTTTACTTAAAGATTTATTTAATTTTCGGCGGATGGAGAGATGGCTTAGCGGTTAAGAGTGCCGACCACTCTTGCAGAGGACCTGGGTTCGATCCCCAGCACCCACATGGTGGCTGAGAACCATCTGTAACTCCAATTCCAGGAGAACTCCAGTTCCAGGGGAATCCGACACCCTCTTCTGACCTCCGCGGCATTGCATGACACGGGTGCACAAACCTACATGCACACAGTACATTCATACACATAAAAAATAAGTAAAATTAAAAAAAAGATTTATTTAGTTTTAAAATCAATTATGTGTCTCTGTGTGGGTGGGTGTGGATACCAACAGAGGCCAGAAGCGTCTCCCGGAGCTAAAGTTACAGCTGGTTGTGAGCTGCCAGAAGTGGGTGCTAGGAACTGAACTTGGGTTCTCTGGAAGGGTATTACATGCAGTTCACCTCTAAGCTATCTCTCCAGCTCCATCAAGTCCTTTAATAATGGCCTGTGACTTGGAGAGGGGGAAGCTGGAGTATGGTGGTGATGCGGCAGGAGCCCACAGAACAAAAGAAACTCCTTATTTATTTATTTACTTATCGGCAGGTTCTGTATACAGTCCAGGCTGGCCTCAGACTCACTATGTAGCCCAGGCTGGCCTCTGACTAGTGATGATCCTTTTGTCTCACTCTCCTAAATGCTGGGGTTTCAGAAAGCACCACCATGCCCACCTGAAGTAGGTATTGTCTTTGTGCTTTACAAACAGAAACCTGGAGCAAAGAAGAATGTGTGATGTCTGCGTGTCAGATATTGTCTAGGTGGGAGGACTGAGGCGAGAGACGGCTGGATGCCAGAAGCTGGAAGCCTGGCTGCTCCCAGCTGGAGGGGTCTCTGACCTTAGAGGGGAGGCGTCTCTGAGCTTAGAGGGGAGGCGTCTCCAAACTGAGCAGATCAGTGAAGGTGGTAGAGAGGATGTTATGTAGCTCCGTTGCCCCACCCCACCTGGACACTGCTACATGTTAGGAGTTTATCAGCTTGGAAAGGTGCTAGAAAAAATACAGGACTGACTGCTACCTCTAGGGGGTAGTCTCTGTCTTCTAATACCTGGACCTGTGTGTGTGTGTGTGTGTGTGTGTGTGTGTGTGTGTGTGTGTGTGTGGTGTGTGTTTGCTTACCAATGCAGAATTCTCAAGGCATTTTCTAATTACTTTGGTCAGCCCAGGACCACAGAGAATCGGGCATTAATATTATCTACTCAGTACTGTTCTGAAGGGACAGAGGCCCAGTGAGGTTAGACTTGCAGTTCATGCTATGGAGTGCCACAGCCTCAAGCAAAAGCCATGTCCTCTTGTTCTGTGATTGGTGGAGGAGCTATCCGCGTTCCTTTCCCCTGTGCTGGCCCTGTCCAGTCTACTTTCAGGGTGAAGTTTTCCTTGGCAAGGCTTGGATCAGCTGGCTCATCAGCTGACGTTCCATGACATCCTATTTACCATGCTTCAGATTGGACGCACTGTGCATCTAGTGTGTTGTCTGCGACCTATTGCTAGGCAGTCTGCTGGGCACTGTTATCAGCCTGTCAAAGCTACTTGTTCATCTGCTGGGCCACCTTCTGCAGGCTCCCAGAGTAGCAGAGCTGGCCGAAGGGCCTGCAGATCCACCCTGGATCTGACTGACATTCAGCGATGAGGGTTGACACTGAGCAGGTGGGGAGTGACCTATTGTTAGAGCCACTTAGGTCCCCTCACCTCCCCCTCTCCCCTTTTTTTTAAAAAAATTATTTATTTTTTTATGTGTATGAATGTACTGTCTGCATGCAGGTCTGTGCACCCGTGTCGTGCAATGCCGCGGAGGTCAGAAGAGGGTGTCGGATTCCCCTGGAACTGGGGTTCTCCTGGAATTGGGGTTACAGACAGTTCTCAGCCGCCATGTAGGTGCTGGGGATCAAACCCGGGTCCTCTGCAAGAGCAGTTGGTGCTCTTAACCGCTAGGCCATATCTCCAGCCCATCTCTCCCCTCTTCTAGCTTTTCCTCTCTCCCTTCCTCTCTTTCTTTCCTCTTTCTCCCCTCTTTCCTTCCCTTTCCCCCACTTTCTCTTCCATCCCCTTCATTCTTCTCTCCCTCTCCTTCACTTCCTCTCCTTCATTTTCTCTTCTTCCACTTTCTCCTTCCCTTCTTCCCTCCCCCTCTCTCCTTACCCCCTCTTTCTCTCCCCTTTCCTCCCCCACTCCCTGTCTCCTCCCTCGTTTCCTCTCTCCTTCCCAGTCCCTGCCTCTTTCTTCTGGGCTTATTTCCAGGGCCTGGGCCTCTGGGTGTGTCCTGGTTTGTAAGGCCAGTGTGTTCTTGCTCTGCTCATTCCTTGCATGAGGAGGGCTAGTGAGAAGCTATTTTTGGAAAATATTAAGCTCTTAAGTGACAGTGATATCATCATTAGTCAGGCTTTGAACTCAATTGAACAATGGGCATTTTGATGTTAATAGTATCCTTGATATCACTTGCAAGATGAAACAATGTGGGGGGTGTTGATGTTCCTTTTGACTTAGGCTAAGGCTGTAGTGAGTTGTTGTGAACTTTCTTCAGTGCTCAGTGCTACTGTAGCCACTGTGTGCCCAGGATAGGATCTCATTATGCAGCCCTGGCTGGCTTAGGACTTACTATGTAGACCAGGCTGACCTTGAATTCCCAGAGATCTACCCACCTCTGCCTCCTAGTACTGGGATTAAGGGTTTATGCCACTACACCTAGGTTGCCAGATTTTTGAAGCCTTTATGAACATTAGTTTCCTCATCTGTGAAATGATCTAGATCTAGAAGGTCTAGAAAGTTCTGGGAAGTGAAAAAATCAGTAGCTGTGAATACCAAGCATAGTCGTTGCCACTCAGTTGATGGAGCCTAAATTGTCTCTTTTTAAGTATTTCATACTTTCTTTTTTTAAAAAAATGCAGGCCTTTAATCCCAGCACTCGGGAGGCAGAGGTAGGCAGATCTCTGTGAGTTTAAGACCAGCCTGGTCTACAGAGTGAGCTCCAGGCCAGCTAGGACTAAAGGGAGACCCTGCCTTTAAAAAGACCAAAAAAAAAAAGATAGATTTTTAAAATGCATGTGAGTGTTTTCATTGCACGTGTATATTTAGACCACATGGGGGCCTTGTGCCCCTGGAAGCCAGAAGAGGGTATCAGATCTCCTGGAGCTGTGGTTATACATGGACCATGTGGGTGCTGGGAACCAGACCCTGGGTCCTCTGCAAGAGCAGCAAATTCTCTTAACTGCTGAGCCATCTCTCCAACCCGAGTGTACCCTAAATTGTAGTAATGCTGTTAAAAAAAGAAAATTTAAACCCAGGTAGTGGCACTCCACCCAGGAGGCAGAGGCTAGAGTGCTGCCCAGAATTTGAGGCCAGCCCAGCCGTCTGGTGAGTTGTAGGCCAACCAGCTTGAGCAAGAATATGTCTCAATTATACGTAGAGGACCCGGACCTGACAGCTCTTCTGACCTCCTTGCACTGCATGCACCTGGTGCACTTACATGTAGGCAAAACTTTCATACACATCAAATAAAAATAACCAAAACTTTTAATAATTTAAAATAAAGAAGAAAATAATTTAAGTACTTCTTGAATGAGTAAATGGATCTAGGTTTTTGTAAGATGCCATGTTATAACCCAATGGGCTGTGTTGGTTTGGTAGAAGTACCTGTATAGATAGACTTAATAAAGATCCAGAACTTGGCCATGAACAGCAGCCTTTTTGGTTTTCTCTGATAAACCGTATTTTAACAAAAAAACCCTAATGTAACTGAAGGTCCTTTGAAGAGTACAAAGGCGGTTTGACTGTGAAGAGACCGCATGGCAGTCCGCACAATGGTGGCCTCAGTCTCCAGCTTGGAGTCGAGATCTCATCAAGTGTCATATCAACCACTCTCCAAACTGAACGAGACGGCCCTAGCCTAGCACTACAGGCAGCAGGCGGTGCTGGGGGAGATCCAGTGCACACCAGTGCCAGTCGAAGGCTGACTTCATGTCTGAGCCAAGTGGGGCTGTGAACGGAACCCTAAACACACGGGGGTACCTACACAGTACAGTAGGGCCTGCGGGGTCAAATAGCACTGCTGGAGCCAAAGAGCCTGGGGGAAGAGCTGCCCAGCTCTGCCCAGGCACAGGCCTAGGCGGAAGCTGGACCCAGATAGCCCTCCCAGCTCATGGTCCAGCTCCAAAGCTGATCCTCTTCATTGATCCTGAGGGGTAACCCTTGTGCTCGGAGACACCTAGGAGCCAGGGTCTCAGGGAGCCTAGGCTAGTCTTGGATTTACTACATAGCTGAAGACACCTAGGAGCCAGGGTCTCAGGGAGCCTAGGCTAGTCTTGGGTTTGCTACATAGCTGAAGACACCTAGGAGCCAGGGTCTCAGGGAGCCTAGGCTAGCCTTGGATTTGCTATGTAGCTGAAGACAACCTTGGACTCTGATCCTTTGCCTCCACATTCTGAGGGCAGAGATCATAAGGTGTGTGTTATTCTACCCACTCCTGTTGGGCCGGAGATGGAGCCCAGGGCTTCATGAGTGCTGGTCCCCCCCCCCCCCCGCTTCTTTAGCTTTGACAATCATCCCATAGATTGCCTTCCTTTGGTTCTGGTTCTGGTTATACATAATGGAGCTAACACTATGATTCAGTGCAACAGCCATGGTACCCTACACGGCGAGGGGTCAACAGCTCGAGACTCATGCTGTTTTGCAGATAATTCAAATTTCTCATTTCAGTTTTAACTTACCTCTAGCCTGAAGAAAAACATATTCAGAGACAGCTGGAAAGGAAACTACAAATTTAGCATCTACCTATAAAACCACAGGTTATGTTAGGTTGCTATTATTTTGTTAGAGACCTGCTCTTTAAGAGGAACATTTTGCATGGCTTGTATTTAAGTTACTTAAATTTAGTGAGAGGTACTCCTAACTCTGAACCAGCCTCCATGGAAGAAGTGAAAATGAACTCCAGAGAGAAATTACTCTGGCACCTAAAAATAGATTTAAATGCTACTTTTTGGAGACACACCAGAACACTGGACCTTGTTGTGGTCAGATGTGGCATCTACCCAGCTGTGATGGCTGATAAAGAACTGCAGGGGTGGGGTGGGGGGGTGGGGGGGTGAGGAAGCAGAGGAGGAAGCAGAGAAGGCCCAGAGGGGTTGTGGCATCCCTTGGAGCTGGCACTGCCCACCTGGTAAGTACTGCATGACAGTAGGGAGACTTTGTGTGATCCATTCTTTTAATAATTAATGTTACCATACCTTCCTAAGAGTTCTGAAGGTAAATAATTTACCATACTTAACAAAGAGGAGAAATATTACTTATTTATCAGACTTCAAAAGAAAAGTCCCTGTGTGTGGGGGAATATAAGGGCTCAATTTTCCCCCACAATCCTCACCTCCAAAAAATGTTACAGGAAGGTGTTGCTTTTTGTTTAATGCTCTGCCCTGTCCTGCAGTTTCGCTGCTGTTGTCTCTAAACATCTCTGTAAACAGCTAGTAGAAAAGGCCAGGCTGAAAATGACACCACTTTGTATAACTCCAGTGATCTGTGAACTTCCTGAAGTTGTTTTATTGCCATCCGAGGCTGCTTTTGTCGATTCTTCTCAGATTTAAAAAAAAAGATTTATTTTTATTTTATGTATAGAAACATTTGCATGTATGTAAGTGCACCATGTGTGCAGTGCCCACAGAGACCAGAAGAGGGCACAGGTCTCCTGTAACTGGAGTTGCAGTTATGAGTAACCAAGTGGGTCTTGGTACCTGAACCCAGGTCCTTTGCAAGACCAGCAAACGTTCTTTACCACTGAGCCAACTCTCCTTAATCACAACACACACACACACACACACTCACACACACACACACACACACACACACACTCGCAGGCGCGCTTCCGTGTGTGAGCCATAGATGTGTCATATTGTTAAACACAGGGAAAGCTATTCATTCATTTTGGATTTTCCTAATAACTTATATATATTTGCTGTACAGATTTGAAAAATAATTTGTGTGTGTGTGTGTGTGTGTGTGTGTGTGTGTGTGTATGTGTGTGGGTTGCATGACTTTATATGCACCACATGCATGCAATATCTGCAGAAGCCAGAAGAGGGCTTCAGATCCCCTGGGTCTGGAGTTACAGGTGGTTATGAGCTGTCTCATGAGGGTGCTGGGAACCAAACCAAGAGCATTGAGTACTCTTTTTTTAAATTTTATTTTAAATTTTATTTATTTATTTTTTATGTGTATGAATGTACTGTCTGCATGTAGGTTTGTGCACCCATGTCGTGCAATGCCACGGAGGTCAGAAGAGGGTGTCGATTCCCCTGGAACTGGAGTTCTCCTGGAAGAGTTACAGATGGTTCTCAGTCACCATGTGGGTGCTAGGGATCAAACCTGGGTCCTCTGCAAGAGCAGTTAGTGCTCTTAACCGCCAGGCCATCTCTCCAGCCCCTTAGAGATTTTTAAATTTTATTTCATGTTGATTTTTAAATTGTTACTACATTGTGTTTAAGTATGTATATGTGCATGTGTGTGTATGTGCATGTGTGTATGCTCTCGATGGGTCAGAGACATTTTGCAGGTCATCAGGTTTGGTGGTAAGTGGCTTTACCCACTGATTTATCTTGTCAGCTCTGGTTAGTTTGTTTCTTAAATCTGAGTCAGGGACTAGGGAGATAGCTCCATTGATAAAGTACTTGTCACAGGATTATGCAGACCAGAGTTCACCCCCAGAGCCCGTGTTCAGACACCAGGCACAGTAGCCTGCTTATAATCCCCATGCTGAGAGGGCGGATCAGGGAAGGTGCTCAAGGCTCACCGACCAAGCATCCTGCCTAGTCAAACCGAGGGGCTCCAGGCCGGTGACAGACCTTGTCTCACAGACTAGGTGGATGGCTCCTGAGAGGTGACATCTGAAGTTGTCTTCTGGCCTCTACACACATGCACACACATGGATACATGAGCAGTCACTCGTGCACCTCTACATATACACACAAAATCAATAACAGTCTGAGGTTTATAGAGTAGATGTCATCTGGAGTCCTTTGTAAGTTTAGGGTTTTGGTTGTTGTTTTTGGCTGGTTTTATTTGCTTTGTTTCTGAGACAGGGTGTCATGTGGCCCTTCCTGCCCTCAGGTGCTCTGTATAGCCAAAGTTGACTTTGAACTCCCGATGTTCCTGCCTCTACCTCTGGAGGGCTGTAGGTGAGCACCTCCATGTCTGGTTTCTGTAGTGCCAGGGATCAACCCCAGGGCTACATGCATGCTGGGCAAGTGCTCTAACTGAGCTACATCTCCAGCCAAATTTGGGTGTTCTTATCAGAGTTGCACAACTAAATCAAACATCATACTGTCTAGGAGAAACACACAGCCTTGTTAGAAGAAAGTGCAACCCAGCTGCAACCCGATTTTCTTCCCAGGGGCCACTGCTCACTGCCCTTTTCTGGAGACAGCATCTATTTCCTTGTCTCCAAGTAACACGCATGTGTTATTTCTTCCTGGCTTCCCCAACTGAAAGGTGGACCTTCAGTGTTTTTCTGTGCTCTTTCCTCCACCGTACAAGCTTCCCACATGCATATTTCCAAAAAAGTAGTCTTCATTTTGATTCTGTCTGCATTTTATTTTATATATGTATATAGTTGGGGTTGGGCAGGACGGAGGCTGGAGACTGAATCTAGGTAGCCCAGGTTGGCCTTGACTCTTGACCCTTCCACTTCTACTTCTCAAGTTCTAGGATTACAGGTATTCACCACTCCCTGGCTAGTATTTATATTTTTATAACTCTGTAAATGTTACCCATAAATGTAGTGTTTATTAAACTTGCTTTTCCATTTCACTCCTTAAAAAATTTCCTAGAGTTTTTCTTTTTTTCTTTTAAACCTTTTTTTGCTGGGCATGGTGTCACACGCCTTTAATTTTTTTTATTTATTTATTTATTATTTTTTATGTGTATGAGTGTACTGTCTGCATGTAGGTTGGTGCTCCCATGTTGTGCAATGCTGCGGAGGTCAGAAGACGGTGTCGGATTCCCCTGGAACTGGAGTTAAAGACAGTTCTTAGCCACCATGTGGGTGCTGAGAATTGAACCCGGGTCCTCTGCAAGAGCTGAGGTGCTCTTAACCACTGAGCCATCTCTCCAGCTCCAAGTTTTTCTTATTTACCCATTTTCAGTATATCAGTCACGTATCCCCAGATTGTGGAGATCTGCCCTGCATGTGATCACTTCCTGATGCTGCTCTGTGTGTGGCTGTCTGGGAGCTCCCTCAAGTACCTCAGGGCCCCTGTACAGACCACCTCTCTGTGTTTCCATCGTGACAGCCCTGTACAGACCACCTCTCTGTGTGTCCATCACGACAGCCCTGTACAGACCACCTCTCTGTGTTCCCATCACGACAGCCCTGTGCAGACCACCTCTCTGTGTTTCCATCATGACAGCGCTGTACAGACCACCTCTCTGTGTTTCCCTCATGACAGCCCTGTACAGACCATCTCGTCTGTGTCCATCACAACAGCCCTGTACACACCACCTCTCTGTGTTTCCCTCACGACAGCCCTGTACGCACCACCTCTCTGTGTCCATCACGACAGCTCTGTACAGACCACCTCTCTGTGTCCATCACGACAGCCCTGTACAGACCACCTCTCTGTGTGTCCATCATGACAGCCCTGTACAGACCACCTCTCTGTGTTTCCATCACGACAGCCCTGTACAGACCACCTCTTCTGTGTTTCCATCACAACAGTCCCCTCTGTTTTCTCTTGTGGTAGATTCTATGCCTTCCTTTAATTTTTAAAATGTTGTTCTTCATTTTGAATACATTTCACAGTATTTCTCTTGGAGACTACATGATCAATATCTTGTTATATGTGACAGTGTCTTTCTTTTTACAAGCTTGGTTTGCCTGCTTAGGGAACTTTGAGCTGAAAACCATTTCTTCTCAGAACACTGAGGGATCAGCTCTATGGTCTTCACTGGTTTTGCTGTTGACAGTCCGACGGAAGTCTGCTGTCTGTGACCGTCTAGTTACCCTTCCTCTGAGAACTCAGCTCTTGAGCTCCAAAGGGTCTTGAATTGTTCTTTTGGTATCTCCTCTACTTCCGCCTTTTTTTCTATTTGTTTGTAGAGGATTGATTTACATCAATCACACTGACCTTTGCTTTCTTGTGTTTTCTGAAGTTTTTTTTTAAAATCTTTATCTTATTCTATCTGGTGTGTGTGTGTGTGTGTGTGTGTGTGTGTGTGTGTGTGTGTATGTGTCAGAGGACAACTTTCAAGAGTCAGCTCTGTCCTTCACTTTGTCAAATAAGGTCTTCCTTACTTTTGATGCTCTTCTCCCTTACTTTTGATGCTCGTCTCCCTTACTTTTGATGCGCTTCTCCCTTACTTACTTTTGATGCTCTTCTTCTCCCTCCAGGCTAGCTGGACCCTTGAGCTTCTGGGCTATTCTCCTGTCTCTAAAGATCCCCCCCCCAGCCCAGGTGTGCTAGACTGCATATGGACCATTGCATCTTGCTTCTTATGTGGGTTCTGGGAGTTCTTAGTAGAAAACTGCAGTGTGCCTGAGGCCAGCCAGGTCTTCATCCAAACTCACCTGGGTTTGCACTTCCTTGGTGGTGATATCAGTAGGCACAAATACCAACTTCTGTCTGCATTTCTAGCCACCTTGGGGACAAGGTTCCCAGGTGAGAAATAATGTAAAATTGACTTGTGGATTGAATAGCTTACCATCTGTTTTTCTTGTTTGTTTGTTTTTTGGGTGGGTCTTTTTGAGACAGGGTCTCCCTGTAGCCTCAACTGGCCTGTAACTTGTTATGTAGACCAGACCGGCCTTGAACTCACAGAGTTCTGCCTGCCTCTGCCTCCTGAGTGCTGGGAGTAAAGGCCTGCGCCATCATGCCCTGCTCTTACCATCTCTTGAGTGAAACTTGGCTCTGTTAGTACTCAATATCTTCTACTTTCAAATACTATTTTTATCAGATTTTCTTGGGGGCAGAACCAGCCTCTTGATCTAGCCACAGGGTCTCACTTGGAATCAGAGATACCAGACCTAATTTTTATTTTGAGAACTGAGGGAAGATTTTACAGCTGTAGGATTGTTTGGACTGGTGCGGCGATGCTCAAATGATCAGAATTAGTTTTCTTTTTTCTTCTATTACTTTTTTATTTTTATTTTTCATTTTTTAACAATAAGTAATAATTTATGAGTATAAGCATCCTTCATGTAAAACCAATTTGCAAGCAGTTGTGCCCAAATCCACACAGCCCCAGGGTCCCACCATCCNGTTCTTTTTTTTTTTTTTTTTTGTCTTTCATCTTTGGGCTTGTATGTTCAATCAAGTTGATCAAATAAGTGTCCAGTCTATATTGCTGTAGTTTCACCATTCACCCCAATTGCAGCCCTTACATTCTACCACGCCCTCTCTTTTGCAGTTTGTTCCCTAGGCTTAGAAAAGGGACACGGGTGGATGAGAAGCAAAACAGTCTACTTTCTCTGGAGCTGTTGTTTTGGACTCTGGTCAGTTCTGGCTGTTTTCTTTCATGGGCTGACAGCTTGTCCAGAAATAAATTTTCAGTCCTACTAATGAAGCATAGGCAATTAGATATATAGGTACTTAAACAGTACTAATTGTTATGGTAGGTTCAAAATTAGTTTTCAATGTTCCTCTGCAAACTACTTCGGGTGCTTTCTAAAAAAGTCAACGTGAGATACTTTGGCAGTACACTTAACGTTTCTAGTCTTGTCTTACTCAGGCTTTAATGTAGCCAGCGAGAGAAGAATTTGCAAATTCTTTATTTTGAATGCTAGTTTATCCAGACTTACAGAGAAACACATGTAGTTTGTATGTTCAGAGAACAGTGGTGTCTCAGGTAGGTCATTGATAACTGTGCACTGTCTTATTTTGCAGCATCTAACGTTCACAAGGGAGTTTGACTCAGATTCCCTCAGACATTACAGCTGGGCGGCCGACACCTTAGACAACGTGAATCTTGTCTCAAGCCCCGTTCACTCTGGGTAAGCGACCCGTGTGCCGTTGTTATTTACCCTGTTGTGCACATGGTGCATTTATTATTTAGAGTTGCACATGCATTTTGAAAACCTTCATAACTGTGAGTATTCACTGTGAAATATATGTTCATTAGCGAGAATTTGTGATGTGCATTCTGAATCATTCAATAAGTATTTTGAGGGCAACTGTACCTGCTTTTATTGCTGAAAGCAAGGTGTGAGAAAAAAAATTAATGGGACAGTAATATTTCCTGACTATTTGTGTCTTCTTAAATCTTTAAATTTCCTTTTCAATTAAAAAGATTTAAAAGGTAATTTTTCTTAATTTTGTTCCTCAAATGAAGCTTTTTTTTTTCCCATTTGGATCTGATTTTTCTTCCTTTAAAAGTAATTGAATATGAGCTGAGTGTAGTAATGCACACCCTTTGAACCCAGCAGTCAGGATGTAGAGGCAGGTGGATCTCTGTGAGTTTGAGGCCATCATAGTCCACATAGCAAGTTCCAGGTCAGCCAGGGCTATACAGTGAGACCTTGTCTCAAAAGAAAAAAAGTTAAATGTGGGGCTGGAGAAATAGCTCAGTCAGTAGTGCCTGCCACAAAAGCATGTGGAGCCGAGTTTGATCCAGAACCCACAGAATGCAAGCTGAATGTGGTGCACACACCTGTACCCCAGGGAAGGCAGAGGCACGGTAGCTCCTAGGGCTACTAGCCAGCTAACCTAGCCTAGGGTGAGCTCCAGAGAGGCCACCTCAAAACTAGAAGCAGATACATGCATACCCATACGGGTGCATGTAGATGTACACACATGTTCATACATACACATACAAATGCACCTAGATGACCACAGATATTCATACATGCACACACATATAGGTGCATCTAGATATACACACATGTTCTTACATGCACACAATACAGGTGCATCTAGATATACACATATGTTCATACATGCACACACAGATGCATCTAGATATACACACATGTTCATACATGCACACACATACAGGGGCATCTAGATATACACAGATGTTCATACATGCACACACATACAGGGGCATCTAGATATACACAGATGTTCATACATGTACACACATACAGGGGCATCTAGATATACACAGATGTTCATACATGCACACACATACAGGGGCAACTAGATATATACAGATGTTCATACATGCACACACATACAGGGGCAGTTAGATATACACAGATGTTCATAAATGCACACACATACAGGTGCATCTACATATACACAAATGTTCATACATGCATACACATACAGGTGCATCTACATATACACAAATGTTCATACACATATACTACACACACATAAACACATACATACACATACACTACATATACACTACACACATGCAAGCACATTCATACACATACACTACATACATAAACACACATACACTACACACATAAACATACACTACATACATAAACACACATACACTACACACATAAACATACACTACATACATAAACACACATCCACTACACACATAAACATACATACGCATATACTACACACACATAAACACACATATAATACACACATAAACACATACATACACATCCACTACACATGTAAGCACGTGCATGCACATACATATACACTACACATGTAAACACAAACATACACATACACATACACTACACACATAAACACATACACATCCACTACACACAAACACATGTATACACATACACATGCACTACACACATAAACATACACATATACTACACACATAAACACATACACGCACATACACTACACATGTAAACACATACATACATGCACTACACACATGTATACACATACAAACACTACAAACACACATAAACACCTACATACACTACGCACATGTAAACACACATACACTGCACACATAGACACATATATATATACTACACACATAAACACATACATATACATACACATACACTACACACACAGAAACACATATATTCACATACATACACATACACTACACACACATAAATACGTATACACTCTACACACATAAACACATATATACTACACACATAAACACTACCCACATACTACACACACTAAACATATACATACACACATATACTACACACATATACACACATTACACATGTATATATACTCTATATACACATACATATATACTATAAACTATACAGACATAAATACATATACACTACACATGTATCATGCACACATAAATACTACCAACGTACTACACACAAAACATATACATACACATATACACTACACACATATACACTACACACATATATACACTACACACATATACACTACACACACATATATACACCTTACATGCACACACACATATATACACTATACACATATACACTACACACATATATACACTATACATGCACACACACATATATACACTATACACATATACACTACACACACATATATACACTATACATGCACACGCACATATATATACTACACACATATATACTATACACACATATACACCACACACACATATATACACTACACACATATACACTACACACACATATATATACTATACAAGCACACATACATATATATACTTCACACATATATACTATACACACATATACACCACACACACATATATACACTAAACATGCACACACATATACACTACACACATATACACCACACACATACATACACTATACATGCACACACATATATACTACACACATATACACTATACACACATATATACACTATACATGCACACACATATACACTACACACATACACTACACACATATATACACTGTACATGCACACACATATACACTACACACATATACACTACACACATATACACTATACATGCACACACACATATACACTACACACATATATACTATACACACGTATATACTGTTGTAGTTTGTCTTCCATTGCTGTGACAAAACTCTCTGACTGACACCAACTTGGGGAGGAAAGGGTTTATTCAGCTTACATCTCCTGGGTCACAGTTCATCACTTAAGGAGCCCAAGGTAGGAACTCAGGGCGGGAACCTGGAGGCAGGAGCTGAAGCACAGGCCATGGAGGAATGTTGTTCGCTGGCTTGCTTCCCTGGCTCATGCCCAGCCTGCCTTCTTATACCATACACAGCCACCTGCCCAGGGTGGCACCACTCATTGTGGGCTGGGCCCTTCCACACTGCTCGACCATCAAGACAATACTCCACAGATGTGGCCACAGGCCAATCCGATGGAGCCAATTCCCCAATTGAGGCTCCCTCAACCCAGGTGTGTCAAGTTGACACTAAAGCTATCCAGGCACATACACTACACACACATATGCACTATACATGCACACAAATATTCACTACATACATATACACTACACACACATATATACACTATACATGCACACACATATATATATACATACTACACACATATACTATACACACACCACACACATATATACACTATACATGCGCACACATATACACCACACACACATATATACTACACACATATATACTATACACACATATACACTACACACACATATATACACTATACATGCACACAAATATACACTACACACATATACACTACGCACATCACAAACACACAGTAAAACAATAATAGTACTAATAAATACCTCAGAGTATGTTTGCCTCTGAAATTGACATCGGGCTACAAACTGGGACAAGGGATGAGGGAATTCAAGAAGATAATGGCAGGTGGCGCTTGAGAAGGGCTTGCCTGTTAGTAGAGGTTGTTTGCTGCTGCTCTGGCTGCATTGGAACGGCTAACATTTCTTTCCATGTCCCTGGCATTGTGCTAAGTGTTGTCTCATGGATGCTCACTCTGTCCTTTATGTGACATTGTGAGACAGTTACTTCCCTCCTTTTGTAGGTAATCCCTAGACTCAAAGGTGCTCAAAGGTGCTCCAAGGTATCAATATAGAACTTTGGCTTGGAATCTCTCAGTTGGAGAAGGACATCAACATGACGTCCTTTGAATGGTGATAGTTTACATTAAAGTGGCTGATGAGTTACAAATTGAATAGTTGTATTTGAATCAGTCTTTGCATTTCTGTAACTCAATTAATTGAGTTATATTAATATGAATTTGTGACTGTTTAAAATATATGCTTTTTATTGTACTTATGTGGGCCTAAAATTGTTCAAGCCAAAAAAGGTTGGATTTGAGAAGGGAAATCTGAAGACACATGTATCTATTCATAGGACAGATAGGACAGACAGTTTCTTGAATCAAGCTTAGGGAATAGTCACTGTGGACCCAGCCCTTTCCACATAGGACAGAAATGTTCCAGGAGCTGACACCAGTTGGGACAAGACAAGCCGACTGGAAAGGATGAAGGATTGGAATATGCAAATTATCTCCCCTTTCCCTTGAATGTCTCCTGAAGACTTTTAGGCAGGTATGACCCAGCAAAAGTCATGACAGCCAATGGAGACTTCATAGAGAGGGAAGAAGATAGACTTGTGATCTCTTGAAAACATCACACTGATACCCAGCGTGGGGACCATGTTCCACAGCCACTTATGGCAAATATTTGTCCAGGTTGTCCCTAAATGCTAGGTGCCATGGTTTCATTTTCTGATTTTTTTTTTCTCGCTTGCCATTGACATTTTCTGTTGCTTCTAATGGACTTACATTAATTTCTCCCATTTGCTTTCTAAATTATTTTGCAGCTGTTCCTCTCCACTTCCTCAGTATGACTCAAGGTGACAACCGTGTCCTTTATGTGACGCACCCTTTATGTGTTTTTAATTTACGTGTCATTCTTTCCATTAGATCGTGTCAGTAACTGTAGTGTGTCCGCACCTGTCGTCCCTTTCTGCCATTTGCAAAACTAGACGCCTCCATGTAGCAGTTACAGGATCGTCTGTGGAACTCATGATGTAGTTTGAATAGTAACAAGACACAGATACTTTCAGGCATCACTTTCATGTGTTTCTCTTTGTTTCTACAAATTGTGTTGCATGCTCTTTTGATTTTTGCACAGATTATGTAAGAAATGAATTTGGAAAAGAAAGCACTATTTCACAATGTTATTGAACAGCAGAAGCTATACCCTGCTAAACTCCACTCTAAACTGAAAAATTTAGAACAATAAATGGTCACTGATAAATACCAACCATGCATTCTGAGCCTTGCAGAGTCCACAGAAAGTTCTTCCTGTTTGTGATTAAAATCATCTTGGGCATAATACTTTGTCTATTTGATTCTGGTAGTCTTTGTAGCTGGCACAGTTCTCTACTGGCCCTAACGATCATCTCATGCTAGTCTCAGAACACTTAGCTACAAGCATCCTGCAGCTCCATCTACCTGTCAGTTTATCAGTTTTAGTGTTTGCTGTGTGTTGGAACTGCGCTTGGCCTTGTAGATCATTACACGCACCAGCCCTGACCTGACACACTGATACTGTTGATTTTCAGCTGTTGCTACCATAACATTCCCCATCCAGGGAAGCACTCCAGTGTGTGTTTGCACCAGTACAACCAAGTTTGCAAACCCGGAGTTTGTCCTGAATCCTTCTTAATCTATTCTGTTAACTATTGTGCCCAGTGACAATTCATTGTGTTACAAATCGCAGAGGAAAATCAGATTTTGTTATAGTTCATTACAATATTGTTATAGTGCTTTTGTCATTGACTAAATTGATGACTAAATACAATCATATATTATTAATATATATCTATTCTATATATATATATCTATATATATATGAATGTAAGAAAATAAAAGTATCTCAGAACAGTTTCAAGTAAGCCTCAGGTCATTTAGTTTTGGGATAATTCATGTGGACACCTGTTTATGAAAACAAGTATCTTTTTCTTTTATTCGAGAAGGGAAGAGTGTATTTTTTTTAATTGCCTCCTTTCTGAGATAGTGTGTCCCCTCTTAACTTGAATATCCTAGGGGCAAAAGCCTCTCAAGATAGCTAGAGTATTAACAAATAATAAATTAAGAGTGAAATGGTTACATCCAAAAGCTGATCAAAAGGCAAACCCACCCTATGGACGAGCAGCCAGTCCTGGAGCTCCACACAGCTGAAAATGCTTTTGGCTTTCTGTGGGATGACAGGTCAGTTTTATTCAAGAGATCACTTGCAAAGAGTCCACAGCTGACTTCATAGTAAAACATTTTGATGGATAGGATTTTTATCATAAAATAATGTTGTAGGAAATCAAGGAGATGTCTAATGATCACTATTTGATGCTGCCAAGTAGATTTTCAGTTGTGAAAATTAACACCCAACGCCGTGTTCCTACATCCAAGGCCTTAGGGAGCCCAGTGATTTTAGGCAGGGCACCATTCATTTCTGCCCTGTCTCTGGACAGATGCACATTTTTCTTATTAGATTTGGCATAAAAGCTGATGAGAGAAACAGAATAAGACTTGAGTTCTGCTTCTACTGCTGCATGAAGTATTCCAACAGGTTATTTTAACAGCCTTTTAGCCCATATTTATACTGAAAAGATTTAATCCCTTTCCATCAAAATCATCATAGCAAATCTAGTCATCTGCTTTTATTTTTATATCATTTCATCTTAGTGAAAATTAGAGTGTTGGTATGATTACATAGCCCCTTGTTTCATGAGCTCTATGTCTTAAGCTGTACTGTGGAGTTTCATCTTATGTGTACAGGAATGAGGTCCCATAGACAGCTTAGGGGAGAAACCAGTTAGAGCTAAAAGTGACTCTTGACTGTGCCTTAACCCATCCACAAAGACCAGAGAATGTGTGGGAGGAAGGGAGGGAGGGAGGGAGGGAGGGTTGTTTTAAGTACAGATGTCTTTTTCCTACCTAATTTTACGTCCAACTCAGTCACTAATCTTCTCAGTGGACATCTGCTAACATGGTTGCAGTCTAGCAGGGAGCTGTGTTCCACCAGAAGTAAGCAGTGTTTCAGCTTTTACTTCCACCTTAAAAATTCAGTGCATGTCTGGTGTGACTCCACAGTATTAACTTCCAACTGATCTTTTAGAGCTGGTGGGTACCTTCTCTATTACTTTGAACTTTAACTTCAGACTCTGCGCCAGGCCTACTTGTGATTTTGATTGGTTCTGATCTTTGCCCCCACAGGTTTCTGGTTAGCTTCATGGTAGATGCCAGAGGGGGTTCCATGAGAGGAAGCCGCCACCATGGGATGCGGATCATTATCCCTCCACGCAAGTGTACGGCCCCCACCCGCATCACCTGCCGCTTGGTAAAGAGACATAAACTGGCCAACCCACCCCCCATGGTGGAAGGAGAGGGATTAGCCAGTAGGCTGGTAGAAATGGGTCCTGCAGGGGCACAATTTTTAGGGTAAGTTTGCTGGTTTTCACCTTAGCCCTTTGACCGCATCTTTGATTTTCCTTTGCCCTCATTAACTCAAGGAGTTAACTATGAAAACAATTTAGTGGACCTCACTGGGGACTGTTGGATGCAGTGTCAAAGGTCACCAAGCTGTGAAATACGATGACAGTTCCTTAACTCACTTTGCTGGTCCAAGCTCTTACTAACAAAGAAGCATGCTCTCTGCCCCCTGAGTGCGCAGTGCGCTTCCCTGGCAGGCCAGACGCCTTTCTTAGGAAACATTACAGATGCTGGAATTATATCATCTCACCAAGTAAATGGCTGCCTTGGGGTCATGTTTTATAGAGATAGACTCCATGGGATACAGTATTTTATAAGAAGGAAAACTAAATTTGTGCTATTTTCTGAGGGGGCATTTGGCCACAAGTCAGGCAGGCTGTCATGATGGACAGTGTGTTCACAATCTCCCCTTCTCCTTTCTCTTTCTGCTGCATGGATGTTATTCAGTAAACTGCACCTGCCCACCAATCCTCCCCCTGTAAATGAGGGGGAGGGCTTGGTTAGCCGAATCCTGCAGCTTGGGCCTCAAGGAACAAAATTTATTGGGTAGGACCTTTATAGATGAGATACAGAATGTCTACAATTTTTTTTTTTTTCCATTTTCAGTTTTTTTTTCCTGTCACATCCATGGTCTTATTCTTGTCTTAAGTTTATATATATTTTTTTTAGTTGTTTTTTTTTTTTTTCCTTATGCTTTCAGTCGATGTGTCACTGAAAGAGAACACCATAGTGGCTTGACTTAATGTCGCACCGCTATCTACTCTGTGCTTTTGAAGCATGCGGACCCCACGGCAAGCGTTCTGCTTCCATGACTTCGTGCTTTTGCAAACCTTTATTTAAGCTGAACTGTTTCTTCTCTATATAATATTTATCGACTGACCATCTTGTTTAAACCAGTGTAAGAGAAGGTATTTGCAGGCTTTGGTCAATGTTTGCTATCAGTGGTGTGCGTGTATGTGTGTGTGTGTGTGTGTGTGTGTGTGTGTGTGATTATACTTTTTGTGTGTGATTAGACTTTTTGAATAGTATTTATGGTACTATGTAATCTTCATGGGCTTTGAGAAGAAAAATAATTACCAATAAGTAAAATGTTTTTCAAAGTGCTGGGAATACAAGCCATTTTAAGAATCTTACATAGTTAGCAGAGAGGATGTTCTGTTAAGTTGTCGGACTGTCTTCTTTTGTCTTGTTTAAGCTGAAATGTGTTGGGATTTGTTGTTTGTCTGCTTGTCTGACTGTTGTATTTGCCTTGGCAATCTGCATGAAAGACCTGCTATGAAAAGTTATGCTTGGCTTTCCCCTCATTCATACCTTCTCTGCAGTATTGTTGAATGCACACAAAGCTGTGTTCCTTCAGTATTTACAGAGACAGTATCAGACACCTTAACCTGCAAAGATTGTTTCTTGTTCTCAAAAAAAAAATTGTCTACTTATAAAGTATGATTTAAAATTATAGTAAAATTCTTAATAATTTATTTTTAACACTGTTAGGAATAATTGCACTTATTTTTACCTACTAAAGAATCAAGGCATCCTAAAAGATTTTTAAATTCTAATTTAAGTTATTTATAATTATTTTACCAAAAATTAAATCGTTATGTTTATCTTCCTCGTTTACAATGACTATGTTCATAAGTGATTAAGTATTTGTATGTGTCTGTGTGATTTTGATCTTTACAACAGTCCTATTTCATGCTCTGCCTACTTAAGCCTATACCTGATCTAACTATGTGTGTATAAACACCCAGGCTAAGGTGCAAGTTTCCATACAAGCTCTGTGGGTAAATAATGATACTGTCTACTTGAGTGTCACACAATAAAGCTGCACAATCCAACTATGTAAACGGTGTGTGACTGTGGTCTGCCCACCCCATCCATCTCCTCTAATCCTCATCCCACTGTAAATCGGAATGCAGTGATTGCCCATGGCTTGACTGGCCATCTTCAATTTGCGGCCATCCTTTTCCATTCCTTGGAGAAAGGACACTGTCAAAAGTCAACGTCTTCCTACACGTGATACATGAGCTTGTCCAGAATGTCTTCGCATTCCTGTTCAGGTTACTGTCAGGTCAGGAAACAAAGCCACTTTTCACCTCTCCACAAATTGAACAGTCAGCGAAACCTTTTAACTGCATGCTATCAACAACATGGGAGCTGTTGGAGTGGACTGTGGCAGTAATTGTCTTATTGCTAAGGGAAAAAAAATAGAGAAGTAATCTTCCAAATGAGGGTAAATTTCTTTTTTTAAAGAAATGACTGTGTCCTTTTAAGTCACTAGCATCTTGTATAATATAATGTACCTGCTGCATTTTTTTTTCATTAAAATATATAGACCGGCTTTCTTATGGCCTATTTTAGTTACTTTTAATTCCCTCACTTAAATTTCCTATTTATATGTCTTTAATTGCCCCCCCCCATTCAATCTGATGCCTAATTTGCAGTAGGCCTTCAGGAACTGTTCATGAGTGAATGATGGTGTCAACAGGCTTATAATATATTATTTAATTAGCTGATTCTGCAGCTTTGAAACCATTCCCAGCCTCAGTGGCACCTCCAATGTTCAAGTTATTACTGATAATGAAAAAAAAAAAATTTTTTTTAGTATGGTAGCATAGATAGGTTTAACTTGATACCAAAATTATGTGGATTTTTTTTTCCAGCCCGGTCATAGTGGAAATCCCTCACTTTGGGTCCATGAGAGGAAAAGAAAGAGAACTCATTGTTCTTCGAAGTGAAAACGGGGAGACATGGAAGGAGCATCAGTTTGACAGCAAAAACGAAGACCTGACTGAGCTGCTGAATGGCATGGAGGAAGGTAATGGTGGTGCCCCTCGATGCAGGAATGTCTGCAGAAAGCAGAGGGGCGATGGGAGCTGACTGGATGGGGCTGGCCCTTCTCGCATGGGTGTCCAAGGGGGCTCTGCGTTCTTTGGTATTTACTGTTCTTTACTGTATCTGTAGCCTGACCTTACATTTACTCGAATGAACACCCCCCGCATCCCCATCCCCACATACACCAACAGGTCAGATGGGCAGATATCCCGGAGAATCTTAAGTTTTTAAACCAAATTCCTCCTAAGAAGGTTTTTAAAGTCCAAAGAGTAAGGTGAAGGTTTAAATGAAGGTTAAAGAACAAAAACATGACCCACTGAGCATCTTAGCATTCACTCACAGAATGAGCATTTTTTATTTTTAGTATTGTGGTTCCAGGCTCTTACAGGTCAATCTGTCTCCTACTAGCTGACTTCAACATCCTTCATGAATTTTGACTATCTTGACCCATAATAGGTTTTTTAAAAAATGGTTGGAGTCTGTGTTGTTTCCGTCTTTGAGCCAGTGAGACTGGTGGTAGCTGGTTAGGTCTTCTCACACACAGCTTCCCTTTGGAACGACCTAGAAGCTTTCAGATAGGATGTCATGTAGCCCAGGCTGGCTCTACTGTGTAGTAGAGGATGACCTGGAACTCCTCACATTTCTGCCTCTATCACCTAAGTGCTAGGATTGCATGTGTGTCCTACGTGCTTACACTTCTTCCTGAGGTTGTGTGACCTTAGAACCAGAGCAGGGTTTCTTTGTAGATACTGGGAATGGGCTGATTTTAGGAGTCCATGTTTGTGCAGATGTCCTTGAAACATGTTGAAAGAAAAATTGGAGACCTAGCTCATGAAGTCTGGTGCTTTAGAGAAAAATACTAACTGATCTTTACTTTGTACTTACTTTCTAATCAGCAGTTGTTTTAAATAGCAGTTGAGATCCATCCCATATATTATACTCTTTTTGTCATTGACTTTGCTGGCTTTGAAATCCATCTGTCAGGGCCTTGTTTGGTTGCCATGTCTGGGCAATGGAGTCAGACTTGTGTGTTTAAGGATGACATGAGCAAGTCCCTAGATCCCTGTGAGCTATAAATGGAAATTTACCTTCCGCACCCATCCCTGTTCTTGGCCATGGATAACTATTGAAATAAAAACAGTGTCTTGAACAAACCAGAGACCAGTCACTCAGGATTTCCTTACAGAAGAAAATGATTGACCATTATTTTATTCAACCTGATTTTCATTAGTTTATTAGCAGTTAGATGTCACATATTGTCTATAGAAAGTGACCCTTGATAATGCCTGCCTTATATATATATAGCTCCTTTTAGATATTCTGTATACTATTTTTATTTTATATGTATGGGTGCATTGCTTGCATGTGTATAAGTGTACCCATGTTGTGCAATGCCTGCAGAAGATGGAAGAGGGTGTTGGATTCCCTGGAACTATAATTATGGTCTGTTGTTAGCTGCCACATGGGTGCCAGGCTTCAAAGTCCGGTCTTCTGCAAGAATAGCCAGTGCTCTAACTGCTGAGCCATCTCTCCAGGCCCTAAATATCTCCTTTTAAATTTCCCTTCTTTATAAGTGAATCCATATATTACTTAAGTCTATATGCTAAAAAAAATAGTCTTGGGGCTGGAGAGATGGCCTAGCAGTTAAGAGCGCCGACTGCTCTTGCAGAGGACCTGGGTTCGATCCCCAGCACCCACATGGTGGCTGAGAACCGTCTTTAACTCCAGTTCTAGGGGAATCCGAGACCCTCTTCTCACCTCCACGGCATTGCATGACAAGGGTGCACATACCTACATGCAGACAGTACATTCATATACGTAAAAATAAATAAATAAAATTAAAAAAAAAAGTCTTACTGTATACTCTGATCTGAAGAATCTTCAAACCTATTTATGTAATACTGTCTTAGCCAATATTTCAATCTGCAGTTTTTACTAAAGACAGTTATAGAGGAGGGGAGAGTCTGCTTAGCTATGATTTGAGCATGAGGACTAGGATTCCAGACCCCCTGTCAGCCAGTCAGGTAGGGCGCTGCTGTAACTCTAGTCCTCAGAAGGCACATGGGGTTCCTAGGGCAATGCCCTGCCAGACTAGCCACAGTCAGCAAGCTCCAGGCTCAGCAGAAGACTATGCCTCAGTAAAATAAAGTGGAAATCAGTAGGGTGTCCATGAGCCTATGGGTACCAGGGAGTGGACTGGGTATTCTGAGTGAGAAACGTGTGTGTGCAGGTGTGAACGTGGGGAGGGGGCAGAGGGGGCAGAGGGTGCCCGGCTCTATTGTGCTGTGCCTTATTCCCTTGAGACAGGGATTGGAACTTACCATTTCTCAGCTCATCCGATTGGCCTGAAAGACCCAGCTTATTCTCCTGTGTCCATTATCTCCCAATTCCAGTACTGGAGTTCTGGGAATCTGAGCTAAGGGACCATGCGTGCACAGCAGGTGTCGCTGTCTCCCGAGCTGCCTCCCCAGCCATTTCTATCATTCTTTTTATTTATTTATTTATTTATTATTTTTTTATTGATGCTTTGTGTATTTCATACATCATTTTCCAATTCAGTTCAGGCATATATCCCCTTCCCTTGCCCCCACCCCACCCCTACCCATCCCAAATCATGCATTCTGCTGTAACTTTTCTGCATCTTTCTGTTTTTTGGTTTTGTTTTGTTTTCATTTTTTTTAACAATAAGTGATAATTTGTGAGTACAAGCATCCTTCATGTAAAACCAATTCGTGAGCAGTTGTGCCCAAACCCACACAGCTCATGGGTCCCACCATCAAGAGATTGACAAACTTCACAGGCTAACGTTTCTATCATTCTTAAGCAGGATGGCTTCAGCGGTTATGGGAGTGAAGCAGGTGTGTTAGGGAAGCTCTGCTGACGTAAGGGGCTGGAATGACAGCCTGTAGGTGTGTTACCGAGGTTTCCTGTGGCAGAAGCAGCTTTTATCTCTGGTGGCTGACAGAGACGTGTCTCTCTGCCTTTGCAGTGGAAAAGACAGAGCTGCAGGTCAGAAAACAAAAGTCACCTGCACACCCTAGTACCAAACAGCCCTAAATTGAATCAGTTCAGTGTAAACCTTACTTTAAATTCACAATGTTGAATCAAACATGCTCAAAATTGTGCCTCCAAAGTCAGATCCCAAGTTTGCGGTGCAGCTTGCAGTGTGTCAGAGCTGTGTCTGCTAGAAGGCCCCTTCCTCCTCAGTGGGTGCTGACTTGGGAATTGGAGCACTAGAGAAGCGCATTCTGGCCACTGTCCCCTGTGGCAGCTGCCGATGGCTGTAAAGCACTTAACAATGAGGGTAATACAGGTTGAAATTGGTGCAAGGTTACACACACCATGTGCAGGAGGAATACTACCCTCACCCAGTATACCAAAATATATATCATTATTAATTACACCAGATACAGGAGGAAGACCACCCTCACCCAGTATACCAAGATATATATCATTATTACACACACCAGATACAGGAGGAATACCACCCTCACCCAGTATACCAAAATATATATCATTATCAATTACACCAGATAGAGGAGGAATACCACCCTCATCCAGTATACCAGTGTATATATATATATATATATATATATATATATATATATATGTATAATTACACACACCAGATACAGGAGGAATACCACCCTCACCCACTATACCAAGATATATATCATTATTAATTACACACACCACATGCAGGAGGAATACACCCTCATCCAGTATACCAAGATATATATCATTATTAATTACACACACCAGATACAGGAGGAATACCACCCTCACCCACTATACCAAGATATATATCATTATTAATTACACACACCACATGCAGGAGGAATACCACCCTCACCCACTATACCAAGATATATATCATTATTAATTATACACACCAGATACAGGAGGAATACCACCCTCATCCAGTATACCAAGATATATATCATTATTAATTACACACACCAGATACAGGAGGAATACCACCCTCACCCACTATACCAAGATATATATCATTATTAATTACACACACCACATGCAGGAGGAATACCACCCTCACCCACTATACCAAGATATATATCATTATTAATTACACTACATGCAGGAGGAATACCACCTTCACCCAGTGTACCAAGATATATATCATTATTAATTACATACACCAGATACAGGAGAAATACCACCCTCATCCAGTATTCCAAGATATATATCATTATTAATTATATACACCACATGCAGGAGGAATATCACCCTCATCCAGTATACTAAGATATATATCATTATTAATTACACACACCAGATACAGGAGGAACACCACCCTCATCCAGTCAGTATACCAAGATATATATCATTATTAATTGGAAGAGAGAGTAGTTTTACATTGATGATAATTGAGCTAAATAAGACAGCATTTAATGCATATCAACAGTTTCTTTTCATACTAAGTGTGGCTGTAAGGAACAGTTAGAATTACCCATGTGGTCTATGGGTACTCTACTGAACAGTTCTGGTCCAAATAGTATATAGACTTCATAGTACAACATGTGGCTTAGGTGTTTGGTTTGAATTTTTTTTTATTTTAATATTTTATTATTTTTATGTTATATGTATGAGCATATTGCCTGCATGTATGTAAATGGATGCATGTTGTGAAATGCTGCTGAGATCAGAAGAGGGCACGGAATCCCTTGGAGTTGTGAATGCTTTCTAAAGCTGCCATGTAGGTGCTGGGAATTGAACCCAGGTCCTCTGCAAGAGCAACCAATGCTCTTAACTGCTGAGTCATCTCTCCAGTCCCATTGGGTTGGAGAGATGACTCAGCAGTTTATTTATTTATTTATTTTTTTTGAGACAGGGACTACCTATAGCCCCAACTGGCCTGGAACTTCCTTTGTAGATCAGGCTAGCCTCAATCTCACAGAAATCCACCTTGCCTCTGCCTCCTGGTTGCTGTGATTAAAGATACATCTTAGGTTTTTGAATGAAAAACATTGCTACCTAAACAGGCACAGAGGCTTTGAGATCATGTAAGTTATGCAATCATTTAAAAAATCTCAGTCACTGGCCAGGTGTGCTGGCACACACCTTTAATCCCAACACTGGGGGTTGGGGGGAGAAGGCAGGTGGATCTCTCTGATTTCAAGGCCAGCCTGGTCTACATAGTGAGTTCCAGGACAGCTCAGGCTTCTAGAGGCTGGAGAGATGGCTGGCTACTCTTGCAGAGGATCTGATTCAAATCCCAGCACCCACATGACTGTCAACAACCATCTATAACTCCAGTTCCAGGGGAATCTGACACCCTTTTCTGACCTCTGAGGGCACTGCAGGACATGGGTGAGTTTGCCCACATGCAGGCAATACACTCCTACACATAAAATAAAAAGAATTTAAAAAATAAATTTTATAACACTAGAAAAGTATATTCTTATTTCTCATTGCTTATGAGAGCAAATGGGGTTTTTAAGATAACATGTTTTAGGACCTGGAGAGATGGCTCAGTGGTTAAGAGCACTGACTGCTCTTGCAGAGGACCTGGGTTCGATTCCCAGCACCCACATGGTGGCTAAGAGCTGCCTTTAAGCCAGGCGTGGTGGGTGCACACCTTTAATCCTAGCACTTGGGAGGCAGAGGCAGGCAGACCTCTGTGAGTTCAAGGTCAGCCTGGTCTACAGAGAGAGTTCAGGCCAGCTGGGGCTATAGGGAGACCCTGTCTCAAAAAATTAAATTAAATTAAATTAAATTAAAAAATTAAAAAAGATAACATGTTTTAGTTTAATAATGGCAGTAATGTGTCAACCTGGGAGAAGGAAATTTGTATATATATATATATATATACTATACATAGTAGGTATATTTTATTGTCTTTTTGAGACAGGGTCTTCCTATAGCCCCAGCTGTCCTAGATCTCACTCTGTAGACCAGGCTGGCCTTGAACTCACAGAGATCCACCTACCTCTGCCTCCCAAGTGCTAGGATTAAAGGTGTGTGCCACCACACCGGCTCGAAGACTGTTCTTATCCTCCACGGGGGGTGCTGGGAATTGAACCCAGGTCCTCTGCAAGAGCAGTTGGTGCTCTTAACCACGGAGCCATCTCTCCAGCCCTGATAATTGTTTTTTTAATTGATAATTGTTTTTTTTAATGTCGACATAGATAATAACTGTAGATAGTTAACTATTAGATAATATCAAATAAATAATAATAAAATTGGCACTTTGTTTCATTACAGTGTAACTTGTCTTTATCAAGCAGGTAATTTTAAAAGTGCTTGGTCATTGTTGAAGCCTTTGAGCCCTGAAAGGAGGAATGGAGGGTTTATATTGTGTATGTTGTATGCAGTGCCATCCACTGGACACAACTAGTAATAACAGTTTTGACATTTTTCCAAGAGAAAAAAAAATTAAGTTCCCCAAACCAAGATTGTTACGTGAGGCACATTCATGTGTGTATGTGTGTGTGCCCAAGCATATGTAGTGCACACATGGGTTCAGGGATTCATGGACGTCAGAAGAGAGCATTGGATCCTCTGAAACTGGAGTTACAGGTGGTTGTAAGCCACACGTGGGGCTGGGTCCCAAACTCAGGTCTTCTGAGAGAAAAATTTAATTCTCTTAAGGCTGAAATCAAGCGGTCTCTTCATACCCCATAAATAAATTTTTAATTCAAAACACTGGAAACAAATTATAACAAAATACTAGCATTTTAGTCTGTTTCTGTAAAACACTCCTTTTTTTGCAGTTTTATTTATTTTATTTATTTTTTTTCTTTTCTTTTTTATCTCTTTTATTTGTTTATTGTTAAGGGATTCTACAATATAATAACAGTTATTTTCAGATAACATTGATGTTACTCAGTTTGCCGTACAATTAGGTAATTGGTGCATTTTGCAAGTATCTTTTTCCAAATTTTGAACAACCCAAGGTTCCCATAGTCCAGTTGGTGATGCTTGTATGCACAGGCATGTTGATCAATTAGGAGTCCAGTCTATATTGCTGTAGTCTCATGATTCACCCCTATCTCTCCGCAGCCCTTAAATTCTACCACGCCTCCTCTTCTGCAATTTGTTCCCTAGGCTTTGGGAAAGGGGCACAAGTGGGTGAGAAGAAAACAGTCCTTTTTTATCCACACAAATGGACAGGCAAGTTCAGCAGAGCGTGAAGCTGAGCACAAGTTAAAGCCTAGTACAAAAATCACATTTTATGGAACCTTGAGGTCATGTGTATTCCTGGCAGTGCACCTGGCCAGGTCACAGACAGCCGTAGAAGGCAAACCACTTAAAAGGAATGATGGTTTTGTGGGTGATTCTCATGTGGAGCCATCTTGGAATTGTTTCTTTTCATGGGATTTTGTTATATTTCTTGTAACCTGTATCCTAAAGTTTTAGGGCCTGGTACAGGATGCGAGTCCACTTGGACTTTGCCTGTCAAACACGGCGAGGCCGAGGTCTCCCAAACTGAGGTTAGCGGGAGCTTTCCATTCCTGTCATAGGACAGCCAAGTCAGAACGTCCTTCTTGGAACCTGCACCCGAGTCTGTACCATTAACATGCAGTGCTGACGTTTCTTACTGTGCATGCTGAGCTAGGTTCTAGGGACTCCTCCCTGACTCATGTGGTATGGATTGTTGTGGTATGGATGACCTGGGACCTTCCCCCTTTCAAGGGAGGAGAGCTAGGCACAGAATGTTGGTTATATATTCTTGCTTCTCTGATCTAAGTGACGGGCCATTTAAAAGTCTTTTTTTTTTTTTTTTTTTTTTTGGTCTTTTTGAGACAGGGTCTCCCTGTAGCCCCAGCTGTCCTGGAACTCACTCTGTAGACCAGGCTGGCCTTGAACTCACAAAGATCCACCTGCCTCTGCCTCCTAAGTGCTAGGATTCTTTTTCTTAAATATTTTTTTGATTGATAGCTTTATATTTATGTGTATGAGTGCTTTGCCTGCATGTATGCTCTGTAAACATGCATGTTTTGTGTATCCATGCATGCAATGCTATGGAGGCCAGAAGAGGGCATTGGATCCCCTGGAACTGGAGTTAAAGACAGTTGTTAGCCACATCAGATCCTCTGGACAGTTGTCAGCCACCATTGTGGGTGCTGGGATCTGAACCTGGGTCCTCTGCAAGAGCAGCCAGAGCTCTTAACCACTGAGCCATCTCTCCCTCCCCTACTTTACATAAATTACATGGATTAGAACATGAATATGTAAAAAAGCTGCTAGACCATATTTTTTTCAAGACATATGCTTGGAGATTTATATATTAAAACTGTAGAGAGCCTCCCTGAGGGCATTCTGTTAAAGGCTGCCCACTGTCCCATTACCATCATGGGGACATGGTAGGACTTCATAGCGAGGTCACTCGCTGGCTTTCAGTCCCCTCTCTCCCGGGCTTCTCACCTCCAGTCTTCATCCTTTCATTTTCTTGTGATGTCCTAGGATGTGGCAGCCTGCAGTGAATATGGTTCTTTCTCTCCTGTAATATCAGTAGTATTTACTCATTTGTCCTGATTGACCTTGAGTCTCGAAAAAAAGTTAGATATCTGTTAAGCACACAAATAAACAGGATGTAACCTGGTAATAGGGGAATTCTTACCACCTCAAGTTGTGCCCTGGAAATATGCATCTTCAAGAAGACTGTGAGCCTTTTGGAAAACGGTGCCTGGGGCCCCCAAGTATTTCCATTTATCTGGTGCAGTTCTTCAAATGACCCAATTAGATGTTTCTCTAAGTGGAGACTTACCTGTACAAATGCCCGTTAATATGTATGTTGAAGGTCAATTGCCATGCATGCTTAATGTGGCCAGAAGATTTTCTAAAAGCTTTATAATGTCAGGCACCCCAAGACCTTCACAACTGCTGAAAGAAGCCAGATGCTGCAGGTGGAAGGGAACTGCTCAACTCTTCTGAGACCTTCTTCCCACAGATCTGGAAGCCGGCTTCCTGCCCTGTAGGCGACTCAGGCTGGCTTTCAGTATTAATCAGTATTATCAGGAGTTCAACAGGAGCTCAAGGCCAGGCTTGGCTGCAAACAGTTCAAGACCAGCTTGGACTCCACGAGGCCCCATCTCAAAACAGCAAACAAACTTTGAAAAAAAGAAGTCAGCTTTTCCACTGACCACTTGCTCCATAAGAATGCGCATGCTTTCCGTAACTAGGCTGGCTTTTCTGCCCTTCAGAGATGCTGAAAGTGTGAAGTGTGATCAGGTCACCTCCACCACACCGAATGACAGCTTGTCTCAGTCCTATAGCTTTCAGGGGTGACACAGCTGTGTCTACCTTAAATCCTCATACATACCACAGCGCGCGTGCGCATATACACACCCCACTCTCTTACACACACATACCCCACCCTCTCTTACACACACACATGCACACACACCACACACACACACACACACACACACACACACACACACACACACCCCAAATGCACAGTGCTGCCAGGCCTATAAAAGATGCCTTGCGTCCTTCCTCAGCGGCTCCAGTCTAGCCTGGGCAGTACTTGTACTCACACACAGCTCACTGAAAGCAGAGTCGGGTGAGACCTCTGAACTATTTGAATGAAATTTCATGGCATTCTTGATAAACTAACCGTAACTTCACAAGGAGACCTGGGCCTCTTCGTAGGATAACCTAGTGACAACTTGGTGGCCGAAGGAAAGGCTGCCTGCGTGGCTGCGGGGTGGCACCTGCGTGGCTGCAGGGTGGCACCTGCATGGCTGCGGGGTGGCACAGTAGTTCACACAGACTGTTGATCTTTCCAGATGGCAGAGGCACTGTGAACTCTGGGAATTCACTCTCTGCCATCACCTAAATGATGGTGGGCAGATGTATTCGTTCAAGGTTGAAAACTTCTATTTCCTCTCAGTTGAAAACTCCTTCTTAGTCTTTCCCTGAGTTCTGTTTTGTTGTTCTGACCTTTTTGTATTTCTTCGGCATTTTACTCTCCTTCACTGGGCTTCAGTTCCGGAAGGGGTGGTGCTGCTACAGGAAACAGCCATAGTGGAGCTGTGTGCTGAGCCAGGATGAACTTTCTCTCCCAGTTGACAACTGTTTGATTTCTCTACTTCATGGTCCAGAGAGTGATCTGTAAAATGAGAAGTTGCCACCAATTCAACCATGTGACCCCCATTTTCCCATTCTGTAATTTTTTTGTTTTTAATTTGGATGGAGCCATGATCTCAGCCAAACTGTCATGGTTAAAGGACAGTAGCGGAACGACTAGTGAATGCTTGAGAGGCAGGAAGGGCTTCTCAGAGGAGAAGGAAACAGTGAAGTTTGGGAGTTGTTCTTATATTTTGCTGTAACCCAGGGGCCCAAAGAATCTCTCATTCCTGTGAAGTAAACAGTACTAACTGCCCTGAAGGATCCATCCTGAAGGTCTCTTACAATAACACACAATGTGCGGAAGACACGGTCTCCCTAGGAGGCGCCACACCTCCCCGCTCTCCTACCTGCTAGGTTCCCACATCCATCATCCCCTTCTGTCATCACCTGCTCCTGACAGAGCATTTGAATGAGACACCTTTTAAACTGATTCTCAGTATGCCCAAATGTTTCACAGTATCTTTGTCAGTATTTTCAATTTCCAAGTTTTTTTAATACTTATTTATTTATTTATTTATTTATTTATTTTTTTGTATTTTATGTGTATGAATGTATTGCCTGCATATGCATAAGTACACCTGTGTCATGCATTGCTGGAAGAGGTCAGAAGAGGGCATTGGAGCCCCTGGAACTGGAGTTAAGGATGGTTGTTAGCCATCATGTGGGTGCTGGGAACCAAACCTGGGTCTTCTTCAAGAGCAGCCAGTGCTCTTAACCACTGAGCCATCTCTCCAGCCTTGCACCCCGTCTTTCCATGTTTTTAGTATTAGTTCAATTAAGTAAAAATTACCTACTGTGACCAGGGGTGTGACTCAGTAGAGTGCTTGCTTGGCATCCATGAAGCCTTGAGTTCCATCCCCAGAACATAGCTCTTATCCCAGCACTTAGGAGGAGATCGAGGCAAGAGGTTCAGAAGTTTGAGATCACTCACTGCATAGTGAGTTAGAGGCCGCCTGGATTCCAGGAGACCTTGTCTCAAAAACAGTTCAAACAGACAGACAGACAGACAGACAGACTTACCTGTCTGCACGCAGGGTTGGCTTTGGGGTCTTTCACCTCTCATGGCTTTTTAATCTCTCTTCCAGAACTCGACAGCCCGGAAGAGCTGGGGGCGAAGCGCATCTGCCGCATCATCACAAAGGATTTCCCCCAGTATTTTGCAGTGGTTTCTCGGATTAAGCAGGAAAGCAACCAGATTGGGCCTGAAGGCGGGATTCTGAGCAGCACGACTGTGCCTCTTGTCCAGGCGTCTTTCCCAGAGGGTGCCTTAACCAAAAGGATCCGAGTGGGTCTCCAGGTACTGACCAGAAGGCATCATGCACTATTTGTTTCTTCTCCACACACAGAGAGACCTCCTGAGCATGTCTCACTCTAGAAGCATCTGTGTAACTCATCTGTAACGACATTGATAATCAGGCCATTTGGGGAATCATTAACGTATCTCAAATTGAAAATATTAGGTGCAATCTTAGCTTACTGCCTGGTTAAATAAGGTTATATATTTTAGCAATTTTCTGTTTACAACTCTCAGTTTTGGCTGGGGAGAAGACCTGAATTTGATCCCCAGCACCCATGTTAAAAGCTAGGTGTGGCTGCCTACATACGCTTATAAACTGAATGCTTGGAAGGACAGAAGTTGGAGGATCCCTGGAGCTCACTAGCCAAATTGACAGGCTCTGTGTTCCCTGAAAGATGTCTCAGAACATGAGGTGGCAAGCAGTTGGGGTGACAGCAGGTACTCACCTCTGCCGTCCACATATTGTGAACCCACACCCACATACAGCCTCCATTGGCTTCTTTTGTTGAAAGAGGGTTTTTCCAACTAGAGATACTTGGTTCCCTCTCTGAGGAGCAGTGTGCTGGAACTTGGTTTATAGTAACACATTCTACAAATCCAGTTATATTGAAACCTGCAGGTGGTGGTGTTTAGGTTTTACTTCAGTACCTCCTAAATGCTGGGCTTTCTCCAAACCAATTAGAACTTGTTTTGTGGTTTGGAAAACTGGCTAGGAATCTTGGCAAGAATGATCTTTAAAAAAAATTTTTTTTAATTTCCTCACTTCAGATAGTTAAGTATTTAACTAATTCTATTTTCCTAATTGAGTAAAGAAAACTGATAATAATGATAAAGTAATAATTTGTCATTAATATACTAATTAATAGTTTAACTGAAAGTAGACTTTCCTTTCTGAGGCTGTGCCAACATTTCCATGGGGGTTAGGGACTTTCGTAGACAAGCTCTGCAACCAGGGGAAGGCTGTTGGTAAATACTTGGAGCTGCATGCCACCAGAGAGGGTCCCTTCAGTCCTCTCCCATGTGGGGTCACTTTCCCCAGTGGCAAAGACACCAAATGAAATAAGTTAGACTCACTGGACTAGAATTCCTTCCTCTTACTTTTAAATGCTTGGTCTTCACCTCTGAAACCTCCATTTTTATCTGGGTTTGAAGCTGGTTTTGTGTGGTTATGTGGAATGGACTTAACACATACTGAGATGTTTGTTTCTCTTGACTGGGGACCATACCAAGCAGTGTCTCTGCTCCCAGTCCTTGCAGCAAGCCTGTACGGTCTGTTCCCCTGGGAAGCAGCACAGCCACTCCTCTCCTCTGTGCTTCTGTTTGTCTACACCGTCCTGAAACAGTGAGAAAGGGAGAGGAAATGCGTGGATTTTGTTAGCAGATTTTGCCCCTCACACTCTTCACTTAAAAGACTTAACTTTCTGATTAAGAAAAATTTTTTTAAGTCTACCTTTTTTTCACATTCTTTTTTTTTCTTTGTTTATTTTTAAGGGGTTCACAATATAAGAGCACAGTTGTTTTCAGATCACATTGACATTGCTCAGTTTGCCATACAATTAGGTAACTGGTGCTAGCATCCACAGATGAGGGATACCATTCGTCGTTTGTTTTTCTGGGACCGTGTTACTTCACTCAGCATGATATCTTCTAGCTCCATCCATTTTCCTGCAAAGTTCATGATGTCGTCTTTCTTTACTGCTGCATAGAACTCCATTGTGTACATGTACTACATTTTCTCTATCCACTTGTCAGTTGAGGGGCACTTGTGTTGGTTCCAGCTCCTTGCTATTGTGAAGAGAGCTGCGATAAACATGGCTGTGCATGTATCTCTGTGGTAAGATGAGTCTTGTGGGTACATGCCCAGGAGTGGTATGGCTGGGTCAGGTGACAGGTTTATTCCAAGTCTTCCAAGGGTTCTTCACACTGCTTTCCATAGTGGCTGTATGAGTTTACATTCCCACCAGCAGTGGATGAGTGTTCCCCTTCCCCCACAACCTCTCCAGCACTTGGTATCATTTGTTTTCTTGATCCTAGCCAGTCTTATTGGAGTAAGAGGATGTCCTAGTTTGTCTTCCATTGCTGTAACAAAACACTCTGACCGACACCAACTTGGGGAGGAAAGGGTTTATTCAGCTTACATCTCCCGGGTCATAGTTCATCACTTAGGGAGCCCAAGGCAGGAACTCAGGGCAGGAACCTGGAGGCAGGAGCTGAAGCACAGGCCATGGAGGAATGCTGTTCACTGGCTTGCTCCCTTGGCTCATGCCCAGCCCACCTTATACGGTACACAACAATCTGCCCAGGGTGGCACCACTCATTGTCGGCTGGGCCCTCCCACACTGCTTGACCATCAAGACAGTACTCCACAGATGTGGCCACAGGCCAATCCAATGCAGCCCATTCCCCAATTGAGGCTCCCTCAACCCAGGTGTGTCAAGTTGACACTAAAGCTATCCAGCACAGATGATCTCTTAAACTGGTTTTAACTTGCATTTCCTTAATGATTAGTGATGTTGAACACTTCTTAAGATGTTTTCTCAGCCATCTCAATTCCTCACTTGTGAAGTCTCTGTTCAGCTCTTTGCTCCATCTTTTGAGTGGGTCATTTGTTTTCTTCTTTGTTTTTTGAGTAGCTTATATATTCTGGAAATCAGTGCTTTGTCAGATGTATCAGTGGTAACGGTTCCCTCCCACTCTGTGGGTTTTCTCTTCACTTCCTTGATTGTTTCTTTTGATGTACAGAAGCTTTTGAGTTTAATGAGGTCCCATTTGTCAATTGTCTACCTTAATTCTTGCACAGCTGCTGTCTGATTTAGGAAGTCTTTTCCTACACCTATGTCTTGTAGTCTGATGCCAATTTTTTCTTCTATTGCCTTCAGAGTTTTGGGTTTCACATTGAGGTCTTTAATCCATCTGGAGTTGACTTTTGTACAGGGCAAGAGGTAGGGGTTTAATTTCATTCTTCTACAAGTGGTGATCCAGTTTTGCCAACACCACTTGCTGAAGATGCTGTCTTTTCTCCATTGTGTCTTTTTGGCCCCCTTGTCAAATATGAGGTGGCTGAAATTGTATATGTTCAAGTTTGGATCTTCAATTTTGTTCCATTGGTCAATAGGTCTGTTTTGTGCCAGTACCAGGCTGTTTTTATGACTATAACCTTGTGGTACAGTTTGAAGTCTGATATAGAGATCCCCCCCTGTATTCCCCTTTTCACTCAGGGTTGTTTTGGCTATTCAGGGTCTTTTGTTTTTCCAAATGAATTTAAGGACTTTTTTTTCCAAGCCTGTGAAGAAACTCTTGGGGATTTTAATTGGGATTGCATTAAATCTATACAAGAGTTTGGGTAGAATGGACATTTTTACTATATTGATTTTCCCAATCCATGAGCGTGGGAGGTTTGTCCATCTTCTGATGTCTTCTTCAATTTCCTTCTTCAGGGGTTTAAAATTTTTGTTGTAGAGATCCTTGGTGTCTTTGGTTAGGTTTGTTCCTAGGTATTTTATTATTTTTGAGGCTATTATGAGTGGGAAGTTCTCCTTGAATTCCTTCTTCAGTTGCTTGCTGTTGGTATAAAGAAAGGCTACTGATTTTTGTAGGTTAATTTTCTATCCTGCCATTTAAGTCTACTTTTATTTAAGGTCCTTTTTCTGTTCATAGGCCCAGCCTGTTCCAGATGAAATTGTGAAAAAGGTCCTTGGAAACAAAGCAACGTTCAGCCCAATAGTCACTGTGGAGCCCCGAAGGCGGAAGTTCCACAAGCCAATCACCATGACCATTCCAGTGCCCCTGCCCTCTGGAGAAGGTGTAGCCAACGGGTACAAGGGAGACAGCACGCCCAACCTGCGCCTTCTCTGCAGCATCACAGGTGTGGGTCAGGCTGGCCCTGACTGTGAACAGCACAGAGCCGTTGGAGACCCATGGCCAGAGAGGAAAATAAGGAATAAGCCATTTATTTTCATTCAACTCCCCACAACCCTCCCATCTCCTATCCTGGAATAATTTCCATAAGAAACTGGGGTCCGGACTCATTTACAGTTCAGGGCTGTTTCCTGCCATTATGATTAGCATTAGTCATAGAACCCTTTTAGGTCTGTGGGGATGTTTTTCAATCCATTGGAGTACTTAGGTCATTTCTTGGTGACCCAGACAGAGGCCATTTATACAGCCATAGCCTTTCGATGACAAGTGAAGTGATGGGCTTTGGGGAAAGTGTAGGTACTCCAGGACCCGAGTGGGCGGGAAGTTCAGGGAGTGATGGGTCTCAGCAGCTGCTACCCAGTAAGGGAAATATACAGGTCTCCTAAGGAGAACACTTGTTTTAAGCACCTAGAATCCAGACCTCAGGCTGGAAAGACGGCTCAGCACGTAAAGACACTGTAAGGCTGATGACCTGCTTTCAGTCCTTGGAACCCACATGGTTGGTGAGAAGTGACTCCCATAAGTTGTACACACACACACACACACACACACACACACATAAATATAAAATTTTCTAATTTACAGTCCAAACCTTATTTCATCCTTTGATTGTCCTGATCTGATTCTCTACTGCAAGATCGAGGTGATTAGGAAGAGTTCCATGTTTTGAGGTCCAGTTCTTCTACGGGTTCAGAATAAGCTGCTGTTTAAACTTTCTTGGTCATTCTCAAACCTTTTCTTCATCTGTTTTAAAAAATTATCTGAGAGGCAAGGGAGACAGCTCAGTTGACACAGTGCCTACTGTGTAGGCATGGAGGCCTGAGCTGGAGGAAGATAACGGGCATGGACCCCTGGCCTACAGATACACGTGGGTATCTGTTCACCCATGTGAACACACAAAGACTTACGTGAAGCAATCAAATCTTTACAGTGACAAACTGCACTGATAATATATCTAAAAGTGTACCCCAAGTTTAGACCATCCATTGTGACCCAGACATAAAATACTTTGTAAATGTCCCAGAGCTGAGCTCAGTAGGTAGACGTTTAGGAATGTAGAGGGGACATCTCCTCTAAGACACAGTGGAACTGAAAATGCCGGGGGCCTGACAGTTGGTGTTTCCACAGGAAAACAGCAGGGGGTCGGTTGGTGGGGTGTTGGGGGGGGGGGGGGCAGTGAGGGCAGTGTCTCTGTGGGGAACCTGTTCCATGGGAAAGTCACCCTGTCTCTGCTGTTCCCAGGGGGAACATCTCCTGCACAGTGGGAAGACATCACGGGAACCACGCCTCTGACCTTCACAAAGGACTGCGTCTCTTTCACCACCAACGTTTCAGCCAGGTATGGAAATAAAGATTCTAAGTGCATTAAGACATTATTTAATTACTTTTGGGGAAGTGAAAAATATTGTATTCAATAGAACGTAATTATTAAAAAATTTTGTGGGGAAGATCTTAAGGTTTGCTTAACAAAATTATTATTGAATAATAAACTGAGTTTTGTGTTTAATAAAGTACCTTTATCTTTGCGGTTTAATGAGCAAAGTTCTATTTGGATTCTATTAGACTCTGATTTTTATTTTCATTTTATTTTGTGATTGATTTTTTGATGTTGAGGACCAAAGTCAGGGCTATTTGCATGTCAAACACTTGTCCTTCCAGGAAGTTACACTCCCAGACCCTGCTTGTCCTCATTGTGAAGTTTTATTTACTTTTTGTGTTATTTACTTTTTGTGTTATTGTTCTTTATTAGATGTGGCTTTCAAATCACCTCACCTTTATACTTGATGTGTTGTTTTTCTCAGGTTTTGGCTTGCAGATTGCCATCAGGTTTTAGAAACAGTAGGGTTAGCCTCACAACTGTACAGAGAGTTGATATGCGTTCCGTACATGGCCAAGTTTGTTGTTTTTGCCAAAACAAATGATCCAGTGGAGTCTTCCCTGCGGTGCTTCTGCATGACGGATGACAGGGTGGACAAGACCCTGGAGCAGCAGGAGAATTTTGAGGAAGTTGCTAGAAGCAAAGACATTGAGGTACCTGGGTCACAAGAGCAAACTTCTCTAATTGCATTCCCCTTGGGGTGGAACGGTACACACACACTGTAAACACAAAAATCAGGTACATTGTGCGGTTCACATTTTACTGTAAAACTTTGACATGGGTTTATGCTCAAATTATTTAAGTATTTTGGGTTATCTCCATTGTTTAAAATACAGTACTAATGAATGTAAATTGCTCTCCATTTTCCTATGTCAGTCCTTTTTTTTTTTTGTTTTTCATGGTCATGGTCCATACACATATTACTGTGACTTTCCTTTTTCAAACCTAGTGATCATGTGAGTATACTTCAGTCAAAAAATTTCCTCAGTTCACATGAGGCAGTAATGTTTGGCTCTCTCTCTCAGAGGTGCTTAAAATGATCACAGGAGAAACATAATTCTTTTTTATGCATGTCTGTGATAATGATTTCAAATCACAGCTGTTGAATTGTAAGCCCCCAGAATTTTTTTTGTCAAACAAAACCATACATAATGAGATAAATATGATGTATAATGAGATAAATATGACATATCAACATATCAGTCTTTAAATGCTATTTGACTTAAAAATATCAAAATTCTTCTGACTCAAGTTAATGTTAAATTACATATTTCTTTTACTCTATTAGGTTCTTGAAGGAAAACCTATTTATGTTGATTGTTATGGAAACCTAGCCCCACTTACCAAAGGAGGACAGCAGCTTGTTTTTAACTTTTATGCTTTCAAAGAAAATCGACTGCCATTTTCCATCAAGGTAAATCATCTTTAACAGAGTCTGTAATTTAGAAAAAGAGGGGAAAGGGCTAGAGATATGGCTCAGCAGTAGAGTACCTGAGTTCAATTTCCAGCACCCTCCTGGGAACTAACAACCGTCCATAACTCCAGTTCCAGGGGATCCGATATCCTCTTCTGACCTCTGGGCCATTGCAAGACATGGGTACGCTTGCGTGCATTGCAGGCAATACACTCATACACATTAAAAAAATAAATCTCAAAGAAAAATAGGGGGAAAGTTCTTAAAGAATAATATATTTTAATAATGTATTTATCTTGAATTATTCCATAAACTTGAACTCAGAGAACAAGGTCAGAGTTTATCTGAATTGTACCAGGGTGAATTCTTCAAGCTGGTCAAACTTTATAATTGGTAAAAACATCCTCCATATTTTAAAAATAAATATTAAAGAAATGTTTGTAAAATGAAACAACCGACTGTAAAATGGACCACATCAATTAACTTTGCTTTCCATTTCTGAGGGAGTTCAGCAACGGTCAGGAGACCCGGTTCCTCTTGTGAGCAGTGATGCTAACTGGCAGTATTTGCTGTTATGTGTTTCAAACACCAGAAGCTTTGAGAAAATGAAATTAGTAGGAGGAAGAAGACGCAGGTAGCGCAGAGTGGCTTGTTGGGCGAGCCAGGGAGCCAGCTGTCTACTGTCTAAGTGGGAGCTGGACGAGTATTTTGCCTCGGCTTCTCCCAAGAACTTTAGTCTTCTTTCCCACCGAATAAACACTTCATAAAGCACCCATATTTCACCCTTACACAGATAGGAATCTGTTTTTCATAACCATCCATTACCCAAACTTTTCCAGATTAGAGACACTAGCCAAGAGCCCTGTGGTCGCCTGTCTTTTCTGAAAGAACCAAAGACAACGAAAGGACTACCCCAGACAGCTGTGTGCAATTTAAACATCACTCTGCCTGCTCACAAAAAGGTATCTTTTAAGACTGGTTGTTTTGCCTTTGTCCCCCCCGGCCCTTGGTATGACATTAAGGAATGCTTTGTGACACTGTGAAAGCTCTTGAAAGTCTCTGTGTGTCTTGATGTGTGGTGTCCTGTCTTTACAAGTCCATATGATGGAGTTCTCTGTTGATCGATTTCCCTGGTAGTTCATAGATCCCGATGCTTTTCAGTGATTGTCCCACATTAATTTGCCATGGGCGTGCAGTTGCTGGTATTGTTTTGTTGGCTTCTTTTGCTCTGTCTTGCATTGTGAACCAGCTTGCGTTGTGTGCTTCCTACTGAGTCCTTTCATATCCTGACACTCTTTTCCCTGCTGTCCATTATAATATTCCTTGTCTCTGCAATGCATCTTGGGACCAAAAGGAGGCAGAGTCAGATCAAGATGACGAGGTAATATGAACACTTCTGCTTTTATTCTAGACTAGAGACTGGATGTGTATGAGAGAACCTGCAGGGGGCTGAAGTGGGAAACATAGAAATTAGACTTTTGTACATCTTAGCCTACATGAGGTAAAGAGTATGTCTTTAAAAAAATGGTTACTCTTCCTCTGTATATACATAGGTGTACTTTAGTCTATCTTATTGAACTGTAATCTAGCTAATGATTTTAAAAGAGAAACTGAAATCATTTAAACACTTTAAATGTGAAATTGGAATGCATGAATTTATAGCAAGTTTCACATGCATATTTTGCTGTTCACGGCAGTCTAGTATGTACTGTGTCATAACCTCTAAATCCAGACCTTGGTTCATACTTGGAGCTCTAGTATGAAAACCAACACATGTTGTATATAATATAAAGTATTTTCTCAGTAGCTACTGGCAGATAATTGCTATTTCAACTGAAGAAATTAATCTTGACCTGTTTTAAAGAGTACAGCTGTTCAGAGTTCTAAGAGTTTTTCCCAAGTTACTGTTTCTCGAAACGGTGTGTCATTGGATTTTAAAAACCTGAAGCCTTAGTAACCTGAGTGCTAAGAAAGCCATTCACTTGTTTTTAGTCTCCTCATCTATCCTGTGTGCCTATGAACAGTGACCACATGTTAACTGCGACAGGACTTCCTGTGCTGTTTCTTCTAGAGTGTACTCACAAAATGAGCATACCTTGTGGTCCATGTGCTTTTGATATGAACAGGTGGGGGGACAGGGACCACCCACTCCCCAGGTTTCTGTAGTGCTGTCTCCTATTCGTAGTCCCCTTGAGTCTGCTGTGTTGGTGCTCTTTGCTAAATCATGGCTGTGTGGTGGAGGCTTTGGGGGTGGGGGTGATACTCTCAGGAGGGAAGTATGTAAGAAAAACCAGGAGGGACAAGTTGCTAGCCTACCATCCCATGGAGTATGTGAGAAAAATTAGGATGGACAAGATGCTAGTCTACCATTCCATGAAGTATGTAAGAAAAATCAGGATGGACAAGATGCTAGCCTACCATTCCATGAAGTGTTTCCAGGTGGTAGGGCCGCTGCAGCAGAGGCAGAAACCATCTCTTTTCTTTTTCAGGCTGAGAAAGCAGATCGACGACAGAGCTTTGCCTCCTTAGCCTTACGTAAGCGCTACAGCTACCTGACTGAGCCTAGCATGAGTGAGTCTCCTAACACATTGCTAATCCATGTCGATTTTTATAAGAAGAGACATTTTTTCTATACACACTAAATTTTGGTGCCATTTGGAAAACAAATAACAACAACAAAAAATGCCTCTAGACAAACCCCATTGTGAAATTTCCTACTGTGTATGTAACTGGAGATGCAAGGAACAAACTCCCCAAATTGTAGCTGCAAATTATCTTCTTGAAGCTAGTCACTCATCTTTTAATTTATTTATAAACTATTATTTTTCTTTTAAAGCCTTGATTTTATTTAGATGATTATTAGCATGCTAGGGGGTAAATAGTAATATTGCTTTAAAATCTCTGCTCTGAAGAGAAGGTGTTTGCTCCTCTGTATTCAGGATGGTGTGCAGGCTAGGTTACTTTGTCAGCTCAGTTTTCTTCTAAGAGTTAGGCTGTTTATATACTGCTTCCAGTGCTTTTCCATATCACTTTGTAAGACTTGTATCTTCTCCCCTTCAGGAGGTAGCCCTTACTGTTTCCTTCCCTCCCCTGCCCCCATCCCCCTTTTCCCCTCCCCTTACCCCCCCTCCCCTGCTCTCCCATTCCCCTCCCATGCTCCCCATCCCCCTCCCCTGTCTCCACTCTTCAGCTCTAGGGCTCTCTTGGGTTGGACTGGAGAACCCCTTTATCTTAGTCATGGTTTTGGTGTCCTGGTAACTGGCTTGCTTGCAGAGCAGCTTAGGTTTTTTCAGGTATAACCTGTTTTTCTTTCTCTGCCTCCTGTCTTTTCTCTCCTTACAGCTGTAGTGTCACATCCAGTTGTCACCGTAGCAGTGGACATAACCCTAGCCCCCAGGGGAAGGGAGGGCACAGAAAGCAGGCCCCTGATGGAGTAGCACAGAATGCTGGCTGTGTGGCAGAGCTGTAATCTGAAGGGGGTTTATCCAAAACGACTGTGTCCTTAGTCTCCATTCCTAGCTCTTTTCCACCAGTTTATACTTCAGCTCACAGAGGCTTGGAGATTTCCCCTCCTTGCCTGAATTCTTTCTGTGGACCAGCACGTGAAATACCAACAAGATTTTCCCTCCTTACCATGGTCTGCTGATGTAGCTGTCAGGAGAACTTTCATGTTTATATTCAAATTTTGGGTTACAATAAGAACACGAACTACAAACCTACCTCACTGTGTCAGAGCTGGTGTCCTGGTCGGGATCCTCTCTGTGTCATAGCTGGTGTCCTGGTCGGGATCCTCACTGTGTCATAGCTGGTGTCTTGGTCGGTGTCCTCACTGTGTCAGAGCTGGTGTCCTGGTTGGGATCCTCACTGTCAGAGCTGGTGTCCTGGTCGGCGTCCTCACTGTGTCAGAGCTGGTGTCCTGGTCGGTGTCCTCACTGTGTCAGAGCTGGTGTCCTGCTCGGGATCCTCACTGTGTCAGAGCTGGTGTCCTGGTCGGCATCCTCACTGTGTCAGAGCTGGTGTCCTGGTCGGGATCCTCAGTGTGTCAGAGCTGGTGTCCTGGTTGGGATCCTCACTGTGTCAGAGCTGGTGTCCTGGTCGGCATCCTCACTGTGTCAGAGCTGGTGTCCTGGTCGGGATCCTCAGTGTGTCAGAGCTGGTGTCCTGGTCGGGATCCTCAGTGTGTCAGAGCTGGTGTCCTGGTCGGGATCCTCAGTGTGTCAGAGCTGGTGTCCTGGTCAGCATCTTCACTGTGTCAGAGCTGTTGTCCTGGTCGGGATTTACACACACAACACACACACACACACACACACACACACGCACGCACGCACGCATGCACACACGCACGCACATACGCACGCATGCACGCATGCACGCACACACATAATCTAAATTCTTTTTTCAAGAAAGGAAAAGATTTCTTTTCCTAATGGAGCCATACTTCAGCAGAAAAGGAGGAATCTTTTGCCAGTTTTTGGTAGTTACAAAAATGATCTCTTAAAACATGGACTAAGCCTGAATCACTGAATGGAAGAAATCCCCAAGTCGTGCATCTGGCCTGTGGCTGTTCCCTTGTGTGTAGCAGTAGAATGTTGAGAAGAGGGGTTGTCACTGAAACAGGACTCCTTTAGTTCTTCCACTTTTTTTTTTAATCTGTAGGATAATAGTAAGTTGAACAAAGGACATGTTCTGAACCTTTGACTTCATATGCACTAGGAATGAACTAGGAATGTTCCCCCTTGTGGGAGTGGCTGCCAATCCAAGGACTGGACTGTAGCAGTGGCCCTGGGCACAGCACGAGAGCATAAAGATGAACCAGGTTCTCTGTCCGCCTTGCATCTCACTGTTACTCTGAACCATTGCTTTCATGAAGCAAGACTTCACCCACTCATCCCAGGCCTGGAACACTTGAATTTAGCAGGCATTGCAGAGCTGTGACCAGCTTGGTTGGTTTGTTAGAGAGGACCCAGTATATGCTCACCACAAATGAGGGCTTCTTGCCCACAGTGTGAGTAAAGAATGTTGTATTATTACATCCATCTCTTCTGGTGGTACATCTCCCTCATAGCTGCTGGAATGCTTGGGGGTAGCCACACGTATCAGTAAAGGTGCCAGAATTGGCATGTTTACATTTGATAAACATATAAATATATTTGTACTATATTCCACTATAATTATTTAACATATGGGGTCTTCAAAGTATTTTTGTGCCTCTTGGACTTCCCCCATGATACCTTTTGAGAATTAAAAGTAGAATTGATTATGACAAAATGTGAGATAAGCTCTCTCTATATATATATTTTTACCTATAACAAAGAAAGCTCTGACATGGATTTCTCTGTTGCAAATGTATTTTATGTGTTTAAGTTAGTTTCCTGAAATCTCAAAAGGTACCAGTACTTCACATCTCATGGAAAAAGTGTACTCTTCTTTACAAATGTTCTCAAAAAAAGTATTTTAAAAAGTTGTATATACTGTGCATACTACTGCATACAAACTGTATTTATTGCCTCATTGGCTTGTTTGACATGACTGATATATTACGCATGATCAAATGTTTTCAGTTGCTTTGCTTGCTTCTGGTAACCATGAGCCATCTTTTCCGTTATTTTCCCCTGTGTGTGGGTGTGTGCGTGTACATATGCATTTTTAAAGTCATTTCATACCGTATTTTCTGTCCCTCCCTCCCATCACAAGGAATATACTGCATGGAAAAAAAGATAAATGCAAACATTCCTTTCCTTTGTTTTCAGTTTTTGGTTTACAATTCCGACTCAGATGACTTCTTGCTCTTATTGGCTTTTTATGGGTGTGAAACGTAACTGAATTGTGCATGGAAGAAACCTATTTAAAATCCAGTGGCTTCACAGTTTGCACACCAGTTGCCTGTCTCTTCCTAGTTATTTTGGACTCTGCATGATATAGGCTTGAGTGTTTTTCTTGGAAAAAAACGTTTCAAATATTTAATGTATGCATTCACATATTGAAATGGTCTTAACTAGGTGCAATCTATTGTGGAAAAGGTCTAGGAGAGGGAACATTAGTGATTACTAAAACGCATTCTGTGGTTGCACAAAACAAACATGGATACAGGCAAAACAGAACGACTGCTGCTATTTGGAACCCAGCACGCAAGAAAGTCAATAGGAAGTAAGGGACCCGTCTCCGCCCTGGCCGTGTCCTCGTCCTTCCTCTCCTCCGTTTTCTGTTCGCCATTGTTGCTGTTTGCTTGCGACGGCTTCCCTGTTTCATTTCATATTTGCTCTGTTTGCTTTTTTCAATTCGTTTTGTTTCTTTAACTTCGGGTTCATTGTGTCTGCAGATGTTTTTGTTTCCTCTTCTGCTTCATTGTTCCTTTTTTGCCTCTTCCACCATAAATCACGCCAACAGTTGTACTTGCTTTTGTAATATTTCAAATTTACTGACCAATTTTTTTCTCTGGTCTCTCTGTTTCTCAACCATTTTTGTTGATTTTTGTGTTTGATTTCATTTTAAACTTTAAGAAACAGTTGAACGGAGTTCAGGAGCAGCAAGATCCCTCCCCATCTCTTACTCACACAAACCACTCTTTTCTGCGAGACCATACCAGCCCTGGACAGCAGCTCCGACTACGGTGCCCGGGCCGGCCAAGTCAGGCTTCACCTCCTTGTCCAGCTCTTCCTCTAACACACCTTCAGCTTCTCCATTAAAATCGATCTGGTCTGTTTCGACTCCTTCTCCAATCAAATCCACATTAGGCGCTTCAACTACGTCTTCAGTTAAATCCATTAGTGACGTGGCGTCTCCAATTAGGTCTTTTCGGACAATTTCTTCACCAATAAAAACAGTGGTGTCACCATCTCCATACAATATCCAAGTTACCTCTGGTCCCCTGGGGAGAGCTCCCGTAGTCACGGAGGCCACGCCCTTAAAAGGGCTGGCCCCCAACTCAACATTTTCCTCTCGAACTTCTCCGGTGACTACAGCAGGGTCTCTTTTGGAGAGGTCATCCATTACCATGACACCCCCTGCTTCCCCCAAATCAAACATTAATATGTATTCTTCAAGTTTGCCATTTAAGTCGATCATCACATCAACGGCACCCCTGATCTCTTCACCTTTAAAGTCAGTGGTGTCTCCAGCAAAGTCCGCAGCCGATGTCATCTCGTCAGCTAAAGTTACGATGGCGTCGGCTCTTTCTTCTCCCTTGAAACAGATGCCAGGACCCTCAGAGGTAGCACTAGTCAATGGGTCCCTTTCTCCTCTGAAGTACCCTTCATCTTCAACTTTAATTAATGGGTGCAAAGCCACTGCCACATTACAGGACAAAATTTCTACAGCCACCAATGCTGCGAGCCTGGTGGTGAGCGCGGCCACCGACACGGTGGAGAAAACATTTTCTACCACGACAGCTGTGCCCTTTTCCCCGCTTAGGTCCTACGTCTCTGTCACACCATCTGCTTTTCAGTCTCTAAGAACTCCTTCTGCAAGTGCACTCTACACCTCCCTTGGGTCTTCAATCTCTGCAACTACCTCATCTGTAACTTCATCAATAATCACAGTGCCAGTATACTCTGTAGTCAATGTTTTACCAGAACCAGCATTGAAGAAACTTCCAGACTCTAATTCACTTACAAAATCGGCAGCAGCTTTGCTGTCACCCATGAAAACGTTGACTACGGAGACACGTCCTCAGCCCCATTTCAATAGAAATTCCTCTCCAGTTACGTCATCTTTGTTCCTTTCACCCTCCGCCCTCAAGCTGTCCGCACCATCTTCCTTATCTTCCAGTCAGGAGATCTTAAAGGATGTGGCTGAAATGAAGGAGGACCTTATCCGCATGACGGCCATCTTGCAGACCGAGGTGCCTGAAGAGAAGCCATTCCAGCCAGACCTCCCCAAAGAAGGGAGGATCGATGATGAAGAGCCATTCAGAATTGTCGAGAAAGTGAAGGAAGACTTGGTCAAAGTCAGTGAGATTCTTAAAAAGGATGTGTGTGTTGAAAACAAAGGACCACCCAAGTCCCCCAAGACCGACAAAGGACCCTCTCCAGAGGATGACTGGATAGAGTTCAGTTCTGAGGAAATAAGGGAGGCCAGGCAGGCCACGGCCAGCCATCCTCCATCCCTGCCCGAGAGGTCGCAGGGCAAGGCCAAGGCTGCCTCCGACAAGGATTATAACCTGACCAAGGTCATTGACTACCTGACTAATGACATTGGGAGCAGTTCGTTGACCAACTTAAAGTACAAGTTTGAGGACACGAAGAAGGATGGAGAGGAGAGACAGAAAAGGATTTTAAAGCCAGCCATGGCCTTGCAGGAGCACAAACTCAAAATGCCGCCAGCCTCCATGAGGCCCTCCACCTCCGAGAAAGAGTTGTGTAAGATGGCTGACTCTTTTTTTGGAACAGACACTATTTTAGAGTCTCCTGATGACTTTTCTCAGCATGACCAAGATAAAAGTCCCCTGTCTGACAGTGGCTTTGAAACCAGAAGCGAGAAGACCCCTTCGGCCCCACAAAGCGCCGAGAGCACCGGTCCTAAACCACTTTTTCATGAAGCCCCCATTCCGCCTGTTATCACAGAAACAAGAACTGAAGTGGTTCACGTGATCAGAAGCTATGAGCCCTCCGCCGGGGACGTCCCGCAGGCCCAGCCACAGGAGCCTGTGTCCCCCAAGCCATCACCTACATTCATGGAGTTGGAGCCGAAGCCTACCACCTCTAACATCAAGGAAAAAGTCAAAGCATTTCAAATGAAAGCCGGCAGTGAGGAGGAGGAGCATAGTCGGATTCTGAGCAAAGGCATGCGTGTGAAGGAAGAAACCCACATCACCACAACCACCAGGATGGTGTATCATTCCCCACCAGGCAGCGAGGGGGCCTCCGAAAGGATCGAAGAGACCATGTCGGTCCATGACATCATGAAGGCCTTCCAGTCCGGGCGAGACCCATCCAAAGAGCTGGCAGGGCTGTTCGAACACAAGTCGGCCATGTCTCCAGATGTTGCCAAGTCTGCTGCTGAGACCTCAGCCCAGCACGCAGAGAAGGACAGACAAATGAAACCCAAACTGGAGCGTATAATAGAAGTCCACATTGAAAAAGGTAACCAAGCTGAACCCACTGAAGTCATTATTAGAGAGACCAAAAAGCACCCCGAGAAGGAGATGTTTGTGTATCAGAAAGACTTATCCCGGGGAGATATTAACCTAAAAGATTTTCTGCCAGAGAAACACGATGCTTTGCGTGGTCCAGAGGAGCAGGGTCAGCAAGAAGAAGAAGAACTCACTGCTGAAGAGTCCTTGCCTTCTTATCTGGAGTCCTCCAGAGTAAACACTCCAGTGTCCCAAGAAGAAGACAGTCGCCCCAGTTCTGCGCAGCTCCTCTCCGATGACTCTTACAAAACGCTGAAGCTTTTGAGTCAGCACTCCATAGATTACCATGACGATGACTTGTCAGAGCTAAGAGGGGAGTCTTACAGGTTTGCCGAGAAAATGCTTCTGTCAGAAAAGCTAGATGTGTCTCACTCTGATACCGAGGAATCAGTGACAGACCACGTAGGACCCCCTAGCTCAGAGTTACAAGGGCCCGATAAGCTGACCAGAGAAAAAGTAGCTACTGCCCCCCAGAAAGAAATTCTCTCCAAAATCTATAAAGATGTATCTGAAAATGGTACGGGTAAAATGTCCAAAGATGAGCGTTTTGACAAAGTGACAGTGTCGCACTATTCGGGCAATGTTAGCAGTCCCAAACATGCCATGTGGATGCAGTTGGCTGAGGACAGACTAGAAAGAGGTAGAGAGAAGTTGACATATGAGGATAGGGTGGACAGGACTGTGAAGGAGGCTGAAGAAAAACTGACTCAAGTGTCACAGTTTTTTCGTGACAAAACTGAGAAACTAAATGACGAGCTCCAGTCCCCAGAGAGAAAGCCACGCCCCCAAAATGGCAAAGAGTACTCTTCTCCGAGCTCTGCCAGTAGCAGTCCGGAGAAGGCATTAACAGAACTGCTGGCATCAAATGAGGAATGGGTGAAGGCCAGGCACCGCGGCCCAGAAGGACAAGGCATCCCTCAGGCTGAGGACAGGAAGGCATCTAGTCGGCCCGGCAGCCCGGAGACGAGGCTCCCTTCCCAACAGAGTGAGGATGGCCAGCTCACAGAGGAAGTCAAAGGAACTGTTGTTGCTCAGAGCAAGGGACTGGAAGGGCCCCAGTCTGGATTTCAGCTCAAACAATCTAAACTCAGTTCCATTAGATTAAAATTTGAACAAGGCGCACATGCAAAAAGTAAGGACCCATCTCAAGAAGAAAAAAAGGTGGACAGCCCGTCCAGGATCCCAGTTAAAAAGATACAGGAGAACAAGCCCACACATCAAGGTTTCACTAGAGAAAAACAGCAGGAGGCTGTAGACCTGTCAGAGGAAAGCATGTCGCTGCCAAATGATGTGGTGTTAAAAGCTAAAGACGAGTGCCCCCAATGCAATGAGACGGTTGTAAATGAGTCTGGCTCTGATGAGGCAGAAAGACCCAGAACTGAAGTGTCAAGTAAGGCGATACCTGGCTATTTTCAGGAGCAACGGGCTAAAGACTCAGCCTGTCCCACAACGTCAGCTTTAGCATCCAAGGGACTGTGGGACAAAAAGGTCTTTAGAACGTGGGAAAGTTCTGGGGCCACTAACCATAAGTCTCAGAAAGAGAAACTTTCACATGTACTTGTTCACGATGTAAGAGAGAATCATGTTGGTCACCCCGACAGTAGTGTTGACCCAAAGAATGAATTTATGTGTATGACTGAGAGAGATCACAAATTGTTAACCAATGGCTCTCTCTCAGAGATTAAGGAAATGACTGTAAAATCTCCCTCCAAGAAAGTCTTATACAGGGAGTACGTTGTTAAAGATGGGGAGCGTCCGGGCAGCACTCTGGACCAGCCTCCCAGGAGAATGGAGAGCTCAGAGCCATCTCACATCCCTGTCAGGGCTGCTGACGAGAGGAGGATGCTGTCTTCTAATATTCCTGATGGGCTTTGCGAGCAGTCGGCATTTCCAAAACATGAACAAAAAGTGTCCCAGTCAAGTATAAGTAAAGAGACAGTTGAGACCCAGCATTTCAATTCTGTAGATGATAAAACAGTTACCTACTCAGAAGTGAGCAAAATTTCCAAACATCAGAGTTATGTAGGCCTGGGTCCAGCTCTCGATGAAACCGGGGCCTCCCCTACCAAATCTCCTGATTCTTTAGAGTTTAGTCCAGAAAAGGACTCTCCCTCTAGTGATGTCTTTGACCACAGTCCCATTGATGGGTTGGAGAATCTTGTGCCCGTAGCCCAGACAGAGGGAGGTAAGGAGATCAAAACCTTGCCTGTTTACGTCAGCTTCGTGCAAGTGGGCAGGCAGTATGAAAGAGAGATCCAGCAGGGAAGCGTAAAAAAAATCGTAAGTCAGGAATGTAAGACAGTGCAGGAAACCAGGGGGACCTTCTACACGACTAGACAGCAGAAGCAGCCCCCTTCTCCCCAGGGCAGTCCCGAGGATGATACCCTCGAGCAAGTGTCCTTCCTAGACAGCTCCGGGAAGAGCCCCTTGACCCCAGAAACTCCCAGTTCCGAGGAAGTAAGCTACGAGTTTACGTCTAAGACGCCAGACTCTCTCATAGCTTACATACCAGGCAAACCCAGCCCGATTCCTGAGGTGTCCGAGGAGTCGGAGGAGGAGGAACAGGCCAAGTCAACCTCCGTACAGCAGGTGACCGTGGAGCAAGTGGCCGTGCAACGGGCAGCAGATAATGATGTGGGCAAAGACTCCATCCAGAGACCCAAAAGTAACCGAGTTGCCTATATCGAGTTCCCGCCTCCTCCTCCGCTGGATGCTGACCATATGGAATCAGATAAGACACATCAGTACCTCCCCGAGAAGGAGGTTGACATGATTGAGGTCAGCCTCCAGGATGAGTCTGACAAATACCAGCTGGCTGAGCCTGTCATCCGGGTACAGCCTCCGTCACCCGTCCCTCCTGGTGCAGAGGCCAGTGACTCCAGCGATGAAGGCTCCATGTACCAGCCAGTCCCCGTTAAAAAGTACACCTTCAAGTTAAAGGAGGTGGACGAAGGAGAGAGAAATGTAGCCAAGTCCAAAACTGGTGCCTTGAAGGCTTCGCCCCAGAAAGAAGCAGAGGGCAATGGGAAGGAGACCGAGTGTGGGCTTAGCCTCGACCCACCTCAGAACGAAACAGCCCAGAATGGGAACAACGACCAGTCCATCACTGAGTGCTCCATTGCCACCACGGCCGAGTTTTCCCATGACACAGACGCCACTGAGATTGACTCCCTGGACGGCTATGACCTACAGGACGAAGACGATGGGCTGACTGAGAGCGACTCCAAGCTCCTGAGTCAGTCTGTGGATACCAAGAAGGACGTGTGGACCGAGGGCATCCTAAAGCCAGCAGACCGTGCCTTCAGCCAGACTAAACTGGAAGTGATTGAGGAGGAAGAGGGGAAAGTGGGCCCGGAGGAGGACAAGCCATCTTCTAAGAGTTCATCCGAAAGGACCCCCGAGAAGGTGGACCCTAAGTCAGGGGCCCAGTTTTTCACCCTAGAGGGCAGACACCCAGACAGATCTGTGTTCCCTGATACCTATTTCAGCTACAAAGTAGATGAAGAATTCGCCAGTCCTTTCAAAACAGTAGCCACCAAAGGTCTGGATTTTGACCCTTGGTCGAATGGCCGAGGGGATGACGAAGTTTTCGATGCTAAATCTCGGGAAGATGATGCTAAGCAACTTGGTCTGGCGGTGGATGACCACTCGCCGGCCACCACTCCTGACACAACGCCAGCCAGAACACCAACCGACGAAAGTACCCCAACTAGTGAGCCTAACCCCTTCCCATTTCATGAAGGAAAAATGTTTGAGATGACCCGCAGTGGTGCAATTGACATGAGCAAGAGGGATTTTGTGGAAGAGAGGCTCCAATTTTTCCAGATTGGTGAGCATACCTCTGGAGGGAAGTCAGGGGACCAGGGGGAAGGGGATAACAGTGTGGTCACTGCCACCCCACAGCCACAGTCAGGGGACACCACGGTAGACACCAATCTAGAGAGAGATGTAGAGGCACCTGCAGCTGAACCCAACCCCAGCATCCCGACCAGTGGACAGTGTCAGGAAGGCACAGCCAGTAGTGGCTCTTTGGAGAAGTCAGCGGCAGCTGCTAACACCTCAAAAGTTGACCCCAAGTCGCGCACGCCTATAAAAATGGGAATTTCTGCATCCACCATGACCATGAAGAAAGAAGGCCCTGGAGAGATGGCAGATAAGATAGAGGCTGTGGTGACCAGTTGTCAGGGGTTAGAGAATGAAACCATGCCATTGTCAAATGCAGTCAATAGCCAGATGGGCGTTAGGCCTCAAGAGAAACACGATTTTCAAAAAGATAACTTTAATAACAACAATAATTTGGATCCTTCCACTATGCAGACAGATAACATTCCAAGTCACGTAGTTCTGACAGACCATGCTGCACCCACTCGTACCACAGAGAAGGCCTCCTCAGGAAAAAAGACAGGGGTACCGCACGGACACGGCAGCAGAGATAAACAGAGAGCTCTTGGAGAACAGCCCAGGACAAAGGAACCCATAGGGGTTAGGCGGAAATCCAAGCTTCCCGTAAAGGCCACTTCACCAAAAGATACTGTCCCACCCAGCCATAAGCCAGACAGTAAACCAGGTAGACTGAAGCAGCGTAGTCAGTCTGAGAAGGCCAAAGCCTTTCCTCTTCTTCCATGTGTAGACGCCAAGTCCCGAATTCCAGTCAAGAATACACACAGGGAAAACCTAGTTTCAGTCAGAAAAGCATGTGCCACGCAAAAGCAAGGGCACCCAGAGAAAGGCAAGGCCAAACAGCCTCCATCTAAATTGCCAGTAAAGGTAAGAGCTACCTGCGTCACAGTCACCAGCAGCAGCAGCAGCAGCAGCAGCACAGCCAAAGTTAGAGAAAGTCAGCTTAAGGAGGTATGTAAACACCCCATTGAATATTTTAAGGGAATTAGTGGTGAGACTCTAAAGCTTGTGGACCGTCTCACTGAAGAGGACAAAAAGATGCAGCCGGAGCTGTCTGATGAGGAAGACAGTACGTCAAGAAACACGTCGTTGTCCGAGACTTCCCGGGGTGGCCAGCCTTCAGTGACCACGAAGTCTGCTAGAGATAAGAAAACAGAGGCAGCAACTTTAAAATCAAAGAGTGGAAAGGCCTGCAGTGAGAGGAGGAGCAGTAAGAGGACTGGTGAGGACGAGGGCAGTCAGGTTTCTCGAGCGCTCTTTGCTCACAACCTGGAGAATCAGCATAGTTCGTAAACACTTTCCAACCCGTAGACCCTAGTGCATGGCCTGTCGTGGTTGCTTGTGGAGTGACTTAACCGTAGCCTCTCATTCGGTCATCGTCATCTGTGTGTGCTGTCTTCTACACTCTTCCTTCCTTTTTAATCCAGCTACACCATAGATAGCTAGGGCAGCATGCTAATGATACTGGTGTCATTTGAGATGTGAACCGTTTTCTTTCTTTTTTTTTTTTAAGTGCTCATGGATATGATTCTGTCAGCAGATGTTCAGATCCCATCATGGTGTTCCCACCAACACGGTTCTGTGACCATTGTGAAGTAGTGAGCTCACCAGCATGTTCGATCTCATTACATTATGAACATCCATGTAATCTGACATTTGGCCAGATGTAGATGACAGACAAGTGAGCCATATGAACAGAAGTGTCTGCATAGGTGACTAGGACACATCTCCGTGTACACTGCTAGCATTAGTCTCTGTAAAATCTGAGTATTGCTAAAAGCAATTTTCCAGTGTTGTGTCTTTCTTGACAATTATTTTAATTGAGAAATTGTAAATCGTAGGTCCACAGAGTCCTTGTGAGCGGACAGATATCAGGATGGCAATAGTAGCCGACCACTTGGGACTTAGTTGGACAGGTAAGTGCCTGTGCCCCCCAATGAAGTGAATACTGTTCCTCGTGCCCCATCCTAGTTACATGTAAGCTCAACATGCACATAAAAGTGAACATAAGCAACAAGTCAAACATTTTTATCTATAATTCTACTACTCTGAGATAACTACGGATTGCAATCGTGTACCTTCCTCCTTTCTCTGTATATACGCTAAAGAATAAAAATTGCGATATATTTTGACTTAAATTTAAACTCTCTCCTCAGTGCCATTTCTGTAAGGTAGTAACCCGTATATCAGAGAGGGGACACACTGAGGGCCATCCTGATGAGACCAGGGTTCCACAGAACACAGTTTGCTGTTCACACTGCTCGCTTAAGCAAAGTTCAATTAACCTATGCTCAGGTTTCACCAATTCTAGTCGTGCATAACTTAGCTTCACAATTTTTATGGTGTTTATGTAACACCTACATATTTTTTGAACCAGTACTTTTAAATGGACTCATTATTACACTTTAAGGTTTGTTTAAATTGAAAACCTTATATTTGACAACAGAGAACAAAGATTATTTGTGATATCTCTGAACAAGAAAACAAAGGTATAAGAGAAAGTTTCCAAAATTCTTTCTTTAAAAAAAGTATGTACATAAATAAAATAGATTCAGTTCACAAAGGTCATTGAGTTCTGTGAAACTGGGTGTAGTCAGCAGTGAGAAGGAAATACCTGGTTTCGTTTCACACAGCAAAGTCAATGTCAACTGGGAAATTTTTTTCTCAGTGTTGATCCTAATGGGGTCACTGAAATCCTGTCTCACACAAATCTGAGAAATTTGAACCTTCCTAGGTTAAGTGTATTTTTAAAATATATAACCAAAAAACTTTGAACACTCCTCTGAAAATATGCTAGAGTAAATGTCTGAGGGTCTTTATTATTATCAATATAACCAAACTAGTAATAAGTATTAATTATCATGTGAAAAATCATCTTACCCCATCTACAACATTCATTATGTATCCATACCATGATCCAAAGAAGAATGTAAAACTAGACTATGAGAAACAAGATCATCTATATTTTTTTTCCTTTGAATGCTGCAGACCCTCCTCCCTGCCTCACCAAATTACTAAGCCCTCCTCTCCTGATTCCCAGGCCCTGCTCTAGAGAGGCTGCTGAAGGCCAGGAGCCTTGGGGAGCTCTGAGACATAGGGGGGCTGAGGATTCCTGTAGATGGACAGGAGTGAACAGTGGCTTGTGTGCATAAATATTTCCACAAGTGTTATCAGATGGATATAGGACACTCCTACTGATATTTGCAGCATTGCTGTGTAAGAATAGGTTTTCCTTCCACTAACATTATCCTTGGTTTCTAAGAGTAACGACAAAGGGGACTGGCTTGGTGGCCTAGTACTTGGTTTCATCCCCAGGACTAGAAAAAAAAAAAAAAAAAAAAGAAAAAGAAAAAACCTGAAGCCCTGTAAACTCTAAAACTCTCAGGGTCAGTGGGGTGGCTCTTTCTGGAGTCTTCCAGACAATAAATAATGTTTGGTTTTAAGAATTTACATGTTAAGAACTGAAAATGTAAGCATATTGGTTCAATGAAGGCTACTATGAAAATCATAATCTTTAAGAAAACAAAATTCAAATTTCCCTTGAAACCATGAATATCGCCCTAATGTGCTTTGATTTTTAAAGTAGTCTTCAGGGTCGCTTGGAACTAATAGTTATAAATTTTGTAGTTGTGTACAAAATTAAATATTCCATGTTGTTGGCTTTAATAGATAAGCAGTGTATCAACTTTGTACACATGATGGTGCTTTTTTCCTAACTGTGGGTAACAGTGCCTGTGAGTCATGAAGACAATTTATACGTGTTTTTTTGTTGTTAAATGGGATGTAAAAAGAAAGTGTCTGCACACACATGTATTCAAACTAAATTTTGCACCAAAAAGAGCTGGTTTATTATAGAAGCACTGCCTTATACAATAGGTGTTTTTTTGTTTTTTTTTCTTTTTTCTTTTTGAGACAGGTGTCCCTTTAGTCCCAGCTGGCCTGGAGCTTGCTATCTAGACCAGGCTGGCTTTGAATTCACCGAGATCTACCTGCCTCTGCCTCCTGAGTGCTGGGACTAAAGGAGTGCGCCATTACACTCGGCTTATACAATAGATTTTTAACTATCGCAATCACAAGTGTTGGAGAACTCAATCTTCCGTTGACTGACCTCTTCCTTTTGTTCAACAAATGGACTATTTTCGTGCTTTCAGAAGTTGAAGTCGTTTCAGAAGTTGAAGGGGATTGCCATATGTGCAAATCCTTTTTATATATTGCCAAGATACACTTCTAGGCATGATTCCCTTGATCAAAAGAAAATGAATTTTTGAATCCATTTTACCAAGTTATTGGAAATATTTTTTACAGTCATAGAATCTTGATCAGTCCCTTTCCATGGGTACATTTCTTCTATTTCTTAATCTATAATAAATATTTAAGGTAATCCATTCTTGATAAGTATTTTTAGGGAGATATATGGTGAAAAAAAGTCCCCTTCTCCCAAGACCAACACTCATACTGAGTTCATTTGAATTTTTCTAAGGATCCCTGCATTTATAATGCTGAGTCTGTACACAGAATGAACTCTTTACTCCTTTTTAATGTACATACAAATGGCTGCATGTCTCATACATGATTTGTTCTAGAGTCATCATTTAATCTCCTGAGTAGTAGAGATTGTGAAACATGAAGGCTTACAGAGTGTAATATTATGTGAGTCAAAGATGTGTTTCAGGAGGATTGCTTCCAGCTAGCCCTGCCACTGTTTCTGTGTGTGCCAAGGAATTGTATTTCCTCTCTATCTTGTATGCAGTCTGTAAAACCTACAAAGAATTTGCTGAATTAAAAGAAATAGGCAACATCCTTTCTGTGAATGCCAAGAGTCTTTTAAAAATGATCTCTAAGAAGAAATTTGATAATAATTATCTAAGGCGAGCCTAGTCACAGCCAGGCCATAATGACTAGTTTCCTGTAAAACGAAGTACAAGATTAAATGCCCAAGTCTTTTAATCTAGGGTTTTTCTATAAAATTCTTTGTTGTTGTTGTTGTTGTTACTGTTGTTACTGTTTTTCAGTTAGGCATTGAACATGACTTGTGACATATATAGAGCAAAAATAAACTATACAATCTTGGTAACTCTTTTTCTTTTTACAGAACTGGCAAGGGAACTGAATTTTTCAGTGGATGAAATCAATCAAATACGTGTGGAAAATCCAAATTCTTTAATTTCTCAAAGCTTCATGTTATTAAAAAAGTGGGTTACCAGAGACGGAAAAAATGCTACAAGTATGCTTAAAATTATATTGTTTTAATTTTCAGAACTGCTCAGGGTGAATATTGTAGATAAGCCTGTTGTTATGTTTATTCCAATGTTATAAATGTTCTGTAATTCTACAGCAGAGCAGCCCAAAGACTCCTGAAGTGACTGTTGAAGTTAGCACCAAGATCTTAAAATTCAGCATTTTAGCAAGTTTCTTAGAAAGCAAGTGGCAGGAAATGTTTTACATTTTGTCTGTCATTCCCTGTGTCTTTCATGGAAACATCATGGGGTCATCAGGAGGAGTACTTTGAACTCACTGCTTGGCCAGAGGGAGGTGACAGAATTTGGGGGCAACAGAGAATTCTCTGCTATTGTTGGGTCTGGGGAGGCAGTAGCTGAGGAAGTATTGAAGCTGGGGTGCACTTTGGCAATTACCCACCCACCACAATGTGGAAATAAGTTATTGCTAGTTTGCCTGAGTCAGCCTGACCTTGGTAGTTCATTAAAATGTCCAGCATTTGTATAGGAACTTGGCCTACTTTGAGATTCTGAAAGGCCTTGAACCTGCATGCGAGCCCTTGTGACTTAGAGTGCAGGTGTTTTAAGGCCACCCGCTCTGGTGGAATGAATGAGCTGACTCCACACAGTTTCAGACAGAGATTCTCCCCTGGAGCAGCCCGCTGGGTGCTCTGGAGATTGGCAGGAGTGGAGCTGGGACAGAACAGAGGTGGTAGGCTAGCAGTGCTGCCGAAACCATGTCTGCGTTGGGTTTAGTGCTGACACGAAGGAGTGATGTCACTGGATTCTCAACCTTTTTCTTTTTTCTTTTTCAGCCGATGCCTTAACTTCGGTTTTGACAAAAATTAATCGAATAGACATAGTGACTCTGCTAGAAGGACCAATATTTGACTATGGGAATATTTCAGGCACCAGAAGCTTTGCAGATGAAAACAATGTTTTCCATGACCCAGTTGATGGTAATTGAGTTTAGTGTTCATATTTATTTAACCGTTTGATAAAATTCGAAAGTGTGGTCTGACAGGCAGTCGCTTAATACCAAGTGTTTGTTTGACTTCACTTCTCATTTTCATGGCATTTTTCTCTGGCAGAATCAGCAAATAAACACTCTGGTATCAGAGCAAACTTGGTAAATGCCTCTGCCAGAGAGTGAGATGTGAAAACATACATTATCTGAAAGTTGCTGTTTCTAATATTTTGTGCCCAAATGTAAGAGAATTTAATGCCTAGAAAGTACATTTCTTTGACATTTAAAATTCTTCCTTTCACCTAAAAACTAATGATCTTTTATTCATACATGAGTGAAATCAAATTGTGGGCTCAGTTTTACCAAGTTAAAGGTCGAGAGCCAAGTGTAAACATATATGTACAAATTGTTAAGGTAAAATGGTCCAGGGACCAAGTATTCCAGGCATGCACTAGAAAAGTCTAAATGTATTATTCAAAGTGTTTGAATTATTCAGCAGCATATGAACTTTATAATGTGCCATTTATTCTTTGGGGGAAAACTATTTCATCTGTTGTACATAAAAGACAATATTTTTTCCAACTCGGTGAGCGCAAGAATTAGTGATAATCTTGCGCATTAGCTTAACTTTTTTTTATTTAGCATTGTCACCCTCCCTTCGTAATGTGAATAATCTTTTTCATCAAAGTATCAAGAAAAACAACAAAACAACTGACTGTGCTTTTCCAGTTACCTTTGCAAGTGAGATTCCATCCCCCAGTGACTGCTGAGTGGAGAACAGGGACGTGGAGTCACAGCTAAGCACGAGGGATATTTTTCTGTTATGTGACGATTGAAAAATAGGGTGATTTTCTTTTTCTACTTTTATTTATTTATCTATTTTTATTTTTTTATGTGTATGAATGTACTGTCTGCATGTAGATTTGTGCACCCGTGTCGTGCAATGCCGCGGAGGTCAGAAGAGGGTGTCGGATTCCCCTGGAACTGGAGTTAAAGACGGTTCTCAGCCACCATGTGGGTGCTGGGGATCGAACCCAGGTCCTCTGCAAGAGCAGGTGGCGCTCTTAGCCACTAGGCCATCTCTCCAGCCCCTCTGTTTCTACTTTTAACTTGAAAAGTTTGAACAATAAGAGTCAGAACTTACAAATTCTTAGAAAGTTTCTATTTGCTAAAGGCAAACAGTATCTGTTATCTACCTAACATTGACACATGGAACCTTGGAAAATTTGTGTTCTGTTGGTAACCAGACTCATTTTATACTAGATAAATAGGGGTTATTGTAGCAAATTAGGAATTACTGACACGTTACAGTTTATCGATTCTTCTTGGGAAAATAAGAGTGAAGAGTAAAAAAGAAAGTGGCAAAGATAATGACAGTCATGGACAGTTTGATTTGTTTCAGCATTTTAGAAATATAAAAGTCATTAAAATAAATCCACATGGCTTTTTGTTGCTAAATCTTAATGCTGTGTATTCCTCATTCTAAGTTTTCTGAGGGAAATTTAGGCATGAAATATATTTACTTATCTTACCTTATCTTAGCCAAGTGTTTAAAGATCCTGCTTTATAGGTACCCATACCTAAAAATGCTCACTGACCTATAGCACTTTGAATTAACAACAGTAGACAAGTTGATATTTAGCTTGAACTGGTTAAAAAAAATAAAGTCTTTTGTGGACCAATAAACTAAGAAAATGTGCATGTTCCACCCTCCCCAAGCTCGTTACTGAAGTTTTGGGAAGCTTCCTTTCCTCACCATGACCAGATTGTTGGTGACTTTCTCACTGCTAAGATAGGAAGACATTGTATCCATGCAGTGTGTTCGTGGCGGGGGTCCGCTCCTCCTCCCTGTGTCCTGGGAGTCTGCTTTCCTTCTGGTCCTCCTCCTGTCTCCACTGTGTGCCATTTCTTTCTCTTTACTTCATTCATGGTTCTAAGCAGATCCATCACCAGCTTCACCAAGACCTCCATATACACCACATCTCTTCCTCTCTGTGTGGAGCAGCTTCTGCTTTTTAAAACCTGCTCCTAATACCTTTTCAATTTTTTTTGCCCGGTGCTACCACTCTAAAATCTAATAATCACTTCTTTCCAGGCAGTAAATCAATTTCTTCCCCTCCCCCCCAAGTTTCATGTAAAGCAACTAAGAATTAAAGTTGGATTGTGCTGGTCACATGTAAAGCTTTTAAGATAAGCAAGAAGAGGTCATTAATTAATGGAATGTTTTCCTGTGGCTTAGTATATTCAGTCTGCCACAGCATTTTTGCATGCTAGAACAAGAAAGATTATTTGGCCATAAGATACATATCTTCTATATATAATGACAGTTAACTCTGGTGAGTTAAATTCATCTGCATAGTTACATTACTGTATTAAAAATGACTGAAATTGATAGAATTATCAACATTTTATTTTATGTCCTGTTTTATTAGTTTGCCTTTTTATTTCCTTGACTTCCATGTAACTGAACTAAACCATTGTAAGCATTTTTATACCTGATATGATTTGAGTCATTCCATGTGTTTGTGTTTGATGTGTTCTGCTTCATTCCAGTCCAAATGTACTGTCTTTCATAGGTCACCCTTCCCTTCACGTGGAGCTGGAAACCCCCACCGGGTTGCAGTACACACCACCCACCCCTTTCCAGCAAGATGACTATTTTAGTGATCTCTCTAGCATAGAGTCTCCCTTTAGAACTCCCAGTAGACTGAGTGATGGGCTAGTGCCTTCCCAGGGAAGCGTAGAGCGTTCCGCAGACGGACCTCCAGTGGTAACTGCAGAAGACACTTCCCTAGAAGACAGCAGGCTTGAAGACTCAGTGCCTTTAACAGAAATGCCCGGCGTGCTGGATGTAGATGCCAGCCAGTTGGAGGATGTGCGTCAGAGTGAGTATCCTCAGTACCTTGGAAGTTTGGCTGGGTTCCCAAAAGTTGACAAATCGGCAGAGCCATTGAAACGCCAAACTAGAAAAGTAGGCATAAGCTCTGAGCTGCAGGAGCTAGAAAAATCTGGTCCTGATGAGGAGGTGATGGAAGAAAAGCTCAAATCTCTGTTTGAGGACATTCAACTTGAAGAAGTAGAGTCTGAGGAGGTGACAGAAGAAAGAGTGCAGGCTATTCTTGAGCGTGTCCAGCAAGCAGAACTGCAAATGTCTTCACTTACAGGTTGGCAGAACGAGACATCAAGCGGAAACCTAGAGTCCCCGGCTCAAGCTCGAAGAGTAACTGGTGGGTTACTAGACCGCCCAGAGGACAGGTATGGCTGTGTCTCAGGAGAAGAGGGTGAAGGCAGGGCTCCCTTAGCAGCGGCTCCCTTTGAAATGACCAGTTCTGGTCAGGGATGCACCTGCCTTAAAGATTGGTTTAGTATGCTGCTCCAGAGATCAAAAGGAAATTTAAATTCAAATATAATTCTTATTTACTTATTTTTTATGGGTATGAATGTACTGTTTGCATGTAGGTTTGTGCACCCGTGCTGTGCAACGCTGCGGAGGTCAGAAGAGGGTGTCGGATTCCCCTGGAACTGGAGTTCTCCTGGAATTGGAGTTACAGAGTGTTCTCAGCCACCATGTGGGTGCTGGGGATTGAACCCGGGTCCTCTGCAAGAGCAGTCAGCACTCTTAACCACTAGGCCATCTCTCCAGCCCCGAAATTCAAATATAATTCTTAAATGAATTGAAGCAAACATTTTACATATTTGCCAAAGATGTAGATGTTGTCTTTGAAAGACAACTGGTTAGGGTCTTATATTAGTCTTTTTAAAAAGTAATCGTTTACTTAAAGTCATTTCACAAATGAAAGCACAAAGCTTTTACAAATATCTTTTCTCTTGTTTCTCAAACTATAAACATCAATGTATTTATTACACAAGATATAATAAATATTCACGAAAATCAATACAAAGCAATACAAGAACCACATGAAAATTTTGCTGCAAGTGTGGATAAGTGGTGACACATACATGAAGCCACATGAGCAGGGCTCTGAGTTTAATCCCCAACACACACACACACACACACACACACACACACACACAAAGGTATAGATTTCGCCTCTGTGTACATTTTAAGACTGTCTTCATGTAGGGAATTCAGAGAACAACATCATTTATTCCTCCGTTTCTCTAAGTACAGTTCTTTACACAGAAATATAATATACATTTCTTTACAACCAAAACAGACGTCTATTTATAACTACAATAATTATGTAGGCATGAATTCATCTCATCTTTATATTGGCACTGTTCTAGGGAGTAAGTCTAGGGCCCCTAGACATTGGGTCCCTTCCCACCACTGTAGGGCAGGTGCTTTGTGACTTTGGGTAAATTTCTAAGTTTAAAGGAGGTCACTTTAATCATCTTTGTAATCCTCCTTCCCTCAAGCAGGTTTATGGATGAAAAAAGAAGTGGGGTTATAAATGGTAATCTCTGAGTAATCTCTGAATTATTTTCATTCCTTCACACTCTAGACTAAAATATATTTTATTTTAATGGCAACTGGTAATGAACTAAGATTGAATATTACTTTCTAACCATAAAGAATATTTTCAACTTGCTGATAAGCCTGTTGCTCAGTAAAAATTCCCAAGGAGACCTTACAGAGAATATGAAACTTGTTTTGAAAATGAGGGCATCAATGAATTGAGTCTATAGCCTCCAAAGGGGCTACCACAGAGTAGTGCAAATGCTAATGCTGATGTTGTGTTCACGTGCAGTTACGGCACTTGTGCTTGCATATTGGGAGAAAGACCCCCCCATGTAGGAAACTTGCTCGTGACTGCTAAACTGGCTGAAATCTGTTTAATATAGACTCTGTCCTTGAGCTAGACATAAATAGACTGTCCTCCTGTTCCTGACACTGACGGTGGCTTCGCTCCTGGCAAGAGTCCCGTAGAAAGAGAAACTTAGATAAGCAGTGTAGAGTAGGAAAATTAAATTAAGCAGAAGTCATATGGCCTACACCCTCTGTCATATGATCTTCACAGAAGCTGAGATTGTCCTACACATACAGAATAAACATGTACATTAGATACTTTCTTTTCTTTCTTTTTTTTGAGATGGGGTTTCCGTGTGGTCCCAGCTAGCCTGGAACTCACTGTGTAGAGCAGGCTGGCCTTAATCTCATGGAACTCCATCTGTCTCTGCCACCTGAGTGTGGAGATTCAATGCATGTACCACCACACTTGGCATACTTATATATTTTTAAAAAATATCTTATGTGTATTGCTTGCATGTATGTAAGACACTGGTGTTGTGTGATGCTTGCAGATGTCAGAAGAGGGAGTCAGATAACCTGAAACTGGAGTTATAGACAGTTGTTAGCTGCCATGTGGGTGCTGGGAATTGAACCTGGATCCTTTGTAAGAACAGCCAGTGCTCTTAAACTGTGAATCACCTCTGCAGACCTAGCATACTTACATGTTATATATAGAAAATAATGTACCAATTTCCACCTTTTCATGCAGTAAGCAAAACACTAAAAAATATCTGCAAGCTACAAAACAAATGAATAGTCTATATTGAAATTAATTTTTAAAAAAGTCAGTTTAACAAGAGAATATTGAAAAGCGACTTCATAGCTAAAGAAGCTTGTCCCCTACTGTGTACTAGGAGTGCTGCTCCGTGAAGTCAGAGGAGGGCAGGGGTGGGGGAGGGAGGGTCAGGAAAGGCAGAGGAGGGCAGGAGTGGGGGAGGGAGGGTGAGGGAAGGCGGAGGAGGTTGGGGTGGGGGAGGGAGGGTCAGGAAGCTGTAATGGCTGAGAGAACTGGACAGGTACATACATAAATGAAAATGTACAAAGAATGAAAATTTGGAGTTGCTGGGGACACACAGTTTGTGTTTAGGGATGCTTTGTTGATTTTGTCAGGAATATTTTGGATTCTTCTGTGTTTTATTTGTGATATAATCACATTTTACACCATCCTTCCCTTTTAGATGGGTAGGATTGGAGCTGTAAGCATGTCCATCAGGATCTAAAACCTGTAAAATTTAGTTGTATAAAAGCAATTAAAAGAAAACGTGGCAGCATACATAGCTAGGTTGGGGGCCAGGGTGTGGGGGATGCCTGGACACTGGGGGATGCCTGGACACTGGGAGGTGCCCGGACACTGGGGGGTGCCCGGACACTGGGGGTGCCCGGACACTGAGGGATGCCCGGACACTGGGGGTGCCCGGACACTGGGGGTGCCTGGACACTGGGGGTGCCTGGACACTGGGGGTGCCTGGACACTGAGGGGTGCCCGGACACTGGGGAGTGCCCGGACACTAGGGGTGCCTGGACACTAGGGGATGCCTGGACCGTGTGTGCGCCTCATTCCTTCACCTGTGACAGTCATGAACATTTGAAATCCCCCACCATACGTTTCATGCCTGCTTTATAACGTCAGAAGTAGTTGTCAGCCTGGGGACAGAACTGCAGTCTCAGAAGCCATCTTCAGCCACAAGCAGCCATTGTCATAAACTTTCGTATTCTTTCTTTTGCAGCCCTGACCAGGGAAGAGATTCTATTACCTCATATCTCAAAGGAGAACCTGGGAAATTTGAAGCAAATGGAAGCCATATAGAAGTGACTCCGGAAGCAAAGACGAAGCCCTTCTCTCCAGAAGCCCAGAATGATATAGGAAAACACAGTGCTAAGGAGAACATAAAACCAAAAATGCCCAGATCTAGCCATGCTGAGGAACCAGCGTCACCCCTCGCCACCTATCAGAAATCTCTGGAAGAAACCAGCAAGCTTGTTGTAGATGAGCCCAAGCCCTGTGTGCCTGTCAACATAAAAAAGACAGGCAGGACTTCTACTGAGTGCAGGCCCAGGCTTAACCTCCATGAAGAAGAGGGGTCCAGTGGCTCCGAGGTAAAGGTGAGTCATCCACCCAGCCGGCATGCTCCCGTCCGTGCAAACACAGATGCTGTGCTGTCAGTAATACTTTGTCTTCAGACTCAAAAGATCCTTTACAGTTTCTAAATGATAAGTAGAGGAGAGGCTGTTAGAGAAAGCCCTAGGGAAGTGAAAACCATTGGTTCCTAGCTACATTCAGCAGGTTGGGGGAAAACAAGTATCTCTAGGCATGTCCATGAAAGAAAAGTAGAGAGGCTATGTGTGGTGGCACACAACCTTTAATGCCAGTGCAGAATAGGCAGAGGCAGGGGGATCTCTTTGAGATTGAGGCCAGCCTTGGCCTCATAGTGAGACCCTGACTAAGAAAGAAATGAAGGGAGAGAGAGGGAGAAGGAAGGAGGGAGGGAGGAAGGGAGGGAGGGAAGGAGGGAGGGAGGGAGGGAGGGAGGGAGGGAGGGAGGGAGGGAGGGAGGGAAGGAGGGAGGGAGGGAGGGAGGGAGGAAATGAGAAGATTAAGTGACTAGCTTCAGATCCAGTAGTAATTCCTCTAGGATTTAGGTTCTCTGACTCCAAACCCAGTCTTCTTTCTTGTGAGAGGAGGAGGAGAATTCTTGCCCTTTCTGGCTGTTTGGCATAAAGAGTCTGCACTATGTGACTCATCTATGAATATGACCCTATAAGCTGTAGTGCATGAAAGAGTTTTGAAATTTGAAAGGATAGACAGACCAAGCCCAAGACAAGGTCAAGTGGTGGGAGGCAGAAGTTGTACTTAGAGGTATTATCCTTATGTTTGTTAATTGTTAACAGAACTTTACTGCTGTAGAATCACTGGCTTGTTCTTTAGACTAAGACTCTTGCACTGTTTAACAGGGCCTTTTATTCTTTATGGTTTACCATTTTTAGTTATTAAAGTATTTTAAGATGAAATTATCTCTCCTAATTGGGAGAAAGAAACAAGAGCTGACTTTCCTATAATGTTTTTGCTACTACCATCTCTGTGCACCTGTGTCTTCCTGTGACTAGGAAGCACACATAGGCTGTGAGTCCACGCCTTTGAAATGTGAGTTCTTGCCATCTTCCCTGAGACATGCATAGTGCACTTAAGACCAGCCCTGGTGTTTAGAGAAGAAGAAAAAGTATTTTATAAAACAAGTCAATTTACAAAAACTCCCAGAGCCAAATCACAATCAACTAATCATGCCCCCCCCCCCGCACACTTTCTTCGGGTTATTTTCCTGATTATTTTAATTAAATTAATTAATTAATTAATTAATTAATTTTGGTCTTTTTGAGACAGGGTCTCCCTGTAGCTCCAGCTGTCCTGGAACTCACTATGTAGACCAGGCTGGCCTTGAACTCATAGAGAACTTTCCTGTCTCTGCCTCCCAAGTGCTGGGAGGCATGCACCCATTTTCTTGATTATTAAAGGGAAAGTGAGAGGAAATGAAATTTTAATTTGTCTGTGTTTGTTTTTTTCTCCTCTTAATACTTGTTTCGATGTGAAACCTGAAGGGAGTTATTAAACGAACTAGAGGTTGTTTTAGAATATCCTGTGTGCAAACGATGACCACGGTCAATAACCAAGTGTCAAAATGATTCTTTTCCTGTTTTCCTTTTAAGCGCTTTGAGTATTTCTCAAGATTTTTTTTTACTTCTTCTTGGAAGGAATAGCTTTCAGTATTAGTTTCTATCTCTGGCTTGTCTCACAGTATATTTAAGCAGGATGAGTTTGGATGGAATGTGTCCTTTTAAGATGCTGTGTAGATGAGCATGTTTCCTTTCAAGTCAAATTCAAAGGATATAGGGGAAGAAACAGCAAGGTGGTATTTTTACCTAGGAAAATGTAGCCTGCAAATAGCCCATTAGAAATCAACATAGAAGCCCTGAAAGCGAGTGTTCATGCGGTGTAGACCTGCTGTGTTTAGATGAGTGCACACTTGTGGGTCGCTGGGGAACCACGTTGATGTAAACATAGAAGAGGGTTGGACTTGAAGCCTGAGTAGAAATTAGTGGTGGAAAATGACTTCTATTAGCACTTTCAAGATTTCATAACAGCGAGTCCTGTTCCAATATATAAAGACTACCTGACCATAAAATTCATGTGGGAGACCTGAGTCTGACTTCACAGGAAATTCCAGGGTATGGTGTGCAGGTTCTCTCTTCCGTGGCTCTGCCCCAGTACAGTAGCAACCACCTGCGCCGTGTGATGTATATCTCAGAAAACAGACCCCTTTTTGTCCCCTGAACAATCAGGTCAAAAGTCCGGGTGCAGCTCTTACGCGGATGACCACCTGCTGTTACAAGGTAAACTCTGCTCCTTCCTCCTGGCATGATGAAACCTGTGCAGGAACGCTGGGAAAGTCCCGAGTGTTCTTCCGAGGCTTGACCTTTTCCCGGGCTCTAGAGAATTCTGTTAGGAAGCCCGAGGCTCTCCCACCACGTTTTCTCCTAAGGCTAGCAGGGTCCAGGGAGAAAACGGAAGCTGAAACAGCAGCTGGCCGTTCACTTTTTCCATGTGAGGGCAGTGCAGGGCTTGTGGACTCCTTGTCAGTGTTTGCATGAACATGCCCCCTTGGGCCTCTCCTAACCCTAGAATCCTCACGAGTATTTCTGCCCGTTCACGAGTATGAATTCCTTTTTTCTACTTCACTCTGGAAAATCTTCTTTAAAAATACATTATTTAAATCATTTTAAGCCCCCCATATTTGCTGGTTTTTTAAATTTAAGAACTATATTTGGGAATGTAGTTTTACATTTTATTTTTTGTAAAGGCGTCAGCTGCCATTTCTTTTTTGAGCCATATCAAGGGAACTTTACATAAAGTCAAGGTTAATGTTACTCTTCACATTTTAAATACTTGGACTGGAGAGTTGGCTTAGCTTAGCGGTTAAGAACACTGGCTGGTCTTGCTGAGAACCCAGGTTCAATTCCCAGCACCCACGTGGTGGCTAACAACCGTCTGTAAGTCAAGTTCTAGGGGATCCAACACCCTCTTCTGTTCTCCTTGGGCACTGCACAACACAGGTGCCGTTACGTACACACAGGCAATACATTCATACGCATAAAATAATAATAATTTAAAAGCTAAAAAACTTAAACTACCTGCCATGCTGATTTTTGGTGAAAACTAATAGTTCATAAACCATTGTATCTAATGCCTGTAACCCCGTTTTTTTTAAAAGCATTTTTACAAATATAACTGTTCCTTTTCCTAATGATACTAACTACAGCTCCTGGCCCTGGACTGTTAGAGGTCATTTAAATAATTCTGCCATTGCCATTTAGAATGTCATGATAAAGAGAATTTATTTACTGAATAATTAAGCGGAAGCCAAAGATGTTTTCCCTTCTGAACTATAAGCCATATGCCACTTAGTAGTTTTTCTTGATTTCTACATTAATTGTCCAATTACTGCATTCATATTCATCCTCCCCTGCCCCCTCTCTCCTAGAGACTGAACTTATTGCCTTGACCATGCTAGGCAAGTGTTCTACCATTGAACTACATCTCCAGCCCTCTTTTTCTTCTCTAGTTTAAAATTTTTTTTCTGACAGGATCTCTCTCACTAAGTTCTCCAGGTTGGCCTCTTAAACTTGTGGCCCTAAAGGTCTGACAGTGTTAGTCTTATATTGTAATGTCAAATAAAGTCTTTACAAAAGCCCTCCAGCTTCTGGGCATGGTGGTACATACCTTTAACCCCAGTACTTGAGAGGCAGAAGCAGGTGCATCCCTGTGAGTTCAAGGCCAGCCTGGTCTACATAGTGAGCTCTAGGCCAGCTGGGACTATAAGGAAAGCCTGTCTCAAAAAGATAAAAACCTTCAAGCTTCTACATATATGACATTATTCCTTCATTTCCTGGAATAAACGCTAAGTATCAGCTGTGTTGATTATTATTACTTGAAGCAGACATATGTGCTGATGTAAATTTCAAAACAGCTTTTCATAAAATTTAACCAAATTTCCATCAATATTGCATATTGGCCTCTTTCTGTAGATCAAATGAAATGCATCTTCAAGTGCAAGATTAGACATTCAAGTCAAATGAACACAGATTTATAGCTAGTTTAAAAAGAAATTCCGGAGCTTGAAAGATTGCTTGGTGGTTAAGATCACTTGCTGCTTAGTTATGAGGACCAGAATTCAGATCTCAGCACCCGCACTGGCCAGTTCACAGATGCCTGTAATGCCAGCCTGAGGGCTCTGACCGCATGTGGCCTCCAGGGGCTCCTACACACACGTGTGTGCATACATCCACACAGGCACTTAAATACACACATAAATAAATATTTTTTTTCTCCTTTTGAAATAGGGTCTCTTTATATAGCCTTGGCTGGCCTAGAGTCACTCTGTAGACCAGTCTGGTCTTGAAATCACAGAAATCCACCAGCCTCCCAAGTGCTGGGTTAATAAATAAATCTTTTTATAAAAAGGAATATTAATTCTTCATCAGGCTAATATATTTAGTTTTTGAAACCAAAAAGGCTCTATTATTATTAGATTATAAATACATTAATCCCTACCTGTGTGCATGAGCACACTCTCAATCTCTCTCCCCCCCGTCACACACACACACACACACACACACACACACACACACACAGAAACCCGAATTGTTCTCAAACATTTTCTTCTTCAGTTTTAGGATTCTCACAGATGTATGTTCTGATATTCTTTAGGGAGAAACAGCCAGTAAATATAATCCTTTTTTGATTTCCTTTCTCAGAATGTCTTTTGTTTTAAATGTGATGATAAAATTATACTAAAATACATTTATCAGGATTTCAGAAACAGCGAGAGTGCCTCAAGCTCGGAGGAGGAGCAGAGGGTCACTACCCGGGTCATTCGCCGGCGTGTGATCATAAAGGTACCAGAGGCTAGATGTGAGGGGCCAGCACCGGGCTGCTAGAACCCTTTGACGTGCTTTGGAAATTTCAGCATGCTTGAATGGCTTTCTCTTTCTTTGCACTGTTTGGAAACTTGTAAAAAGAACCATGCCCAGCTGAGTGTGGTGGCGCACGCCTTTAATTTTAGCACTTGGGAGGCAGAGGCAGGTGGATCTTTGTCAGTTCAAGGCCAGCCTGGTCTACAGAGTGAGTTCCAGGCCAGCTGGGGCTACAGCTCAAAAAGACCAAAAAATAAAAAAATAATCACCCCAAAGAAAGTCGTGTTATCTATTAGTGAGTATTCTGTGCATGCCTGTTGGCCAGGTGCCTGACAGCTAAGGTTTTATCTGGGAACCCTTGACATCTTTATCCTTTTCTTGGAGAAGTGCTATATGTGCCAATAAGCATTCTGTCTTGGTGAAAGGGTATAGTTCATATCAAATACACTGTTCAATCGAAAGGCTTCCTTCTCAGCCCCAAAGTCCTACTGCCTTGACTTGGAAATGAAAGCCAGTTCTTTGTTACCAGTGACTAAGAATTTTAGGTTACACCGTAGTGTGTGTGTGTGTGTGTGTGTGTGTGTGTGTGTGTGTGTGACATAATACATGTCAAGCCAAAACTTCAGAAATGGGGTTTAACTCTACTAACATGCACAATAAATTAAACTGTGTTTTAAAGTGTAGTAAGCAACTTTTCCTAGAAGTGAGAACTTCTGCCCTTTAGAGCACAGAGCCTAGAACCTAGATGCAGTTCCTGGAATTTCTCATTCTTGCTTCCTTGTACTTTTTGTGAGGATAAGATGAAAAAACCACCTTTCAGTTCTGCTTTAATATAGTTTTTTTGAGATGTTAGAAACATTAAAGTAAAAACTAAGTTTTTTTTTTTAATTTTGAGGTTACACCCCCCCCCACACACATGCAAATTGTACAGTGAGCTGGCTCATCATGGCCCTCTTCACTCTGTGGGTTACTTCTGTGGAACTCTTACACGGGCTAGCCAAATCAATAATGTTTTATAGTATATTTACAAGTGTTTGGTTTTCTATGTATAAAATTCTCATCGTTGGGGCTGGAGAGATGGCTCTGCAGTTAAGAGACTACTCTTGCAGAGAGCTTAGGTTTGATTACTAGCGCCCACATGGTGGCTAACTTAAAGTTGGTCATGGCTCACAGCTCCTCTGGGATTGCAGGGGTGAATACCTGGTCCAGTTTACCCCTGGAGGTTAAGCCAAGCCCTTTGTTCAGGATTCATCTAGTTGAGTATTCACTAATAGTCACCAAGGACTTTCTAGAAAAAGCACATGGGTCATACTATTTGGTAATTCAGTTTTTTATGCTTAACATGTGACACCCTTGTGTTGTGTCACTTCACTCCTTCCAAGTAGCTGCTCCTCATAAAAGGTGCCCTCTACCTAAGAGCAAACACTCAAGCAGGAACCAGGGGCGGGGCTCAAAGAAAGGTTTCTGAAGAAGTCTTGCACACAGCCCTATTAACGGTTCTGCATCAGTGACGATCCTTGTGGCCTCCTAACATTCTAAACACTCAAGTGATTTTGATTACAGTCAGTTACATGTGCATCAGAACTTGGCATGCAGTTAGTAACATAGATCTCATAACATATTTTAAGAGCATTGATTTGTAAAACATCAAAATGTACTATGACACTGTGAGCTTTGAAAATGAGGAGTCACTTTACCCAGCTAGAGACACTCCAGAATGCGTAGGGAGACGGAATCTGTAGGATCATCAGAGGGTGGGTTTTCCGCCTGAGGAGAGCATTGTCTATTGAGGAAAATCCCTGCAAACAAGCTTGGAGAAAACCTTCCATATACGAAAGAGGAAGCAAAAGCTGAATCTCCGCAATGGTCGTGGGAAGTTATAGCCCAATGAAGGGACCAACACGTAGAGGACGCTGTCAGGTTATTGTTTCCATCCAGACTGTGCAGGCAGTCTGGATGGAAACAATAACCTTGCAGAAGAAGAATCACACCTTTGCTGCTTTCTCCTCACTGTCTGTGGGTGTCATTCTAAAGCGTCCGAGGACAACAGTTGCATATGGAAAATACAACATGGAAGCCCTCAAACGAGAATGCTGCGACCTGAAGTCTCAGCGGCACTAAAGGTATTCCAGTGCCTAGAGGATGCGAGAGAGAGGCTTGGAGGGGACCTGATTAAAATCCACACAGCTAGCTGGGCAGCAACTGCTCCAGGATCAGAGCCCAGAGCCTCGCTCTGAACTTAAGGGCTTTTTCCACCGAAGAAATAAAGGAGTGTCTTTTGCTAGACCAAGTCCGGCGTTTGGCCATTCAGATTGTGCCACTGGCAGAGAGGAGGGTTGCATCATGCTGCCCTTGTTGGAGCCTTTTTGAGGTGTTGCAGTGCCTGGTATCTGATGTGCTGCCCAGAGGCTGGCAGCTAGGGACCGCACTGGCCCCCTGTGCTGAGGGCCACAGGAAGCGCCCTAGCCCTGTGGTCCACACTGGGACCTTTTAGGGGCCTGCTCCATCCCTCCCAGAGCTGGCTCTGGCTGGGGGCATCTCCTTTAGGAATCAGCACAGGAAGGGCTTCCCGCACAGCCCTAGCCTCTTCTTAGCTTTCTGCTTGTCCAGTAAATCGGTTCAGAGTGTAATTTTATGATTTTAGTCTCTACTTTCACTTGTGAACTCATTCATTTTTAAGTGAAGTTTCAATTATTTACATTTACTATTTTCATATCCCTGTGGATATTATTTAAATTTTCAATGTTTTTCTGGGTTTTAAAGGGTTCATGTGTATGCATCTTCAAAAATCAAAGAATTCAGATTTATACAACATCTATCAATTGTTTCCCAGTGGCAACTAATCTTTGCAAACTTCGCACTATCTTTATACAAAAATATGTTATATGTAGTACCCGCGTACATACATCCTTACATGATGGATCCCTTAGCATATAGCAGTGAGTTACATACTACCCAGATTCGTCTGTAACTCGCTTTTTGCCAAATATGTAACTTTCATCATGTTTCTACAAATTCGGGTTTTTATCATGTCTATCAAAGCAAACCACCATGTCTTTATTTGTTGTTATTTCATTTTAATTCGAATTCCTAGACATAGCTGAATAAAAAGTGTGATGGCTCTACCAGGGATGAAAAAGTTCAGTCATGTCTTTATTAAAATGGCTGCAGAGATGAGGATACAGAAATATATGCACCATAATCTCTTTGAAATGGGAGAGGAAGGCCAAAAATACTGTTATAAGCAAGATGGGGTAGAGAGGGGATTTTGTTTAAAAGTACAAAAGTCTTCAAAGCTGATTAGACATTTCTTCCCTCTACCCCTCATTATAACCGGGTCCCAGAGCTCTTTTTTTTTTTTTTTTTTTTTTTTTTTTTTTTTTTTTTTTTTTTCTTTTTGGTCTTTTTCGAGACAGGGTCTCCCTGTAGCTCCACCTTTCCTGGAACTCACTCTGTAGACCAGGCTGGCTTGAACTCATAAAGATTCACCTGTCTCTGCCTCCCAAGTGCTAGGATTAAAGGCGTGCGCCACCACGCCTGGCCCAGAGCTCTCTTTCTTAGAACATTTGTGCTCTAAGATATTTGACAAAGGTATGGATTTTTAAAAGTCCTATTTACTTGACCTCTTGTCTACACTCCAGTGCAGTGAGATTCTACATAACCACATGGTTTATTTGGGTCTTGGAGCAGTATATTTCACTGGCTGCTTAAGATCAAGGGGGACCATCTGCACCTTTTGTTGTCTGTAAAAAGTGCACGTTTTCAGTAAGGGAACAATGAAAATACTCGCACACTGGAATTGTTCTCAAGTACCAATGTGGCTTATCATTTACAAGTAGGACTTTGATTCTCCTGAGGATAGCAGTCCAAATCAATATACTTGTACATATTCACTGTGTCTGTAAAAATACATACTTTGCATTATTTTCAGAGACTGTTCAAACGGTTTAGAAATTAGTGTCTTTTCTTCAGAAGGACTTAGTCAGAGCATGTTGAGCAGAAGTCCTTTGCTGGAGTCTCCTAAGACTCTCTCCTGGGGTTCTACCCCAGCAGCTGGGTGCTTGTAAGAGCCAACTCGGTACTACTTCCTCCATTCAAGCTTAGACAACAGTGAACTATTTCATCACCTTTTATTGTTGCCTTTTCCGTCTTTACACCTTTACTTTTAAAATGTTCTTTCTCAAAATATATGAAAATAACTGGAGGAAATATAAATAACTCTCCCATTAAACACTCGTTGCAAACTTCAGGGCTTTTGGATATGAGACCTCTAGACTTTCTGATTTTCTTTTCTTTTGTGTTGACTGAAACTACTCATGACTAAGATTAGGGATGAACTCAACATAAAGACCTTTGACAGGTCCTGTCCTAAATTAGAAAGCAGCTAAAAACTGAAAGAGTCCCTATCACAGGAAGGTAAGGGGATCTTTTTATCCATTTGGCCTGTGGTAGGGTGGATGGACCATTACCGTATCAGACTGTGTGGAAGAGTTCTTTAAGCACACGCACAGAACAGGCATTTCCCTGATCACAGCCTCGGCCCCACGCTGACTCTACCTTGAGCTTCTTTCATATTCTTTTTAAGAAAAGTGTATTACCATTAGTAGTGAATGTTTAAGTATCTTTTCCCACCAAAGTACTCTCTTTACTCAAATTAGACAGCACTCACTCCCTGAAATGTCCTTGTGGATGGGTGTGACTGATGCTGGAGCATTTTCTTGGAGACATCTGCTCGTACCACTAATCTTTGACCAACATTTTTCTCAGCCAGTGAAGCCTCTTGTCTTACCTGTAGGTAACTGTGTTCTAAAATTATATCTTTTTAACTTCTTGGAATTTGTTGGCAAGTACCATACAGGCCTTAATACATGCTTGAGGTATAATATTGAAGGTTGTTGACTGTTAACCGCTCGAGATGTTGGTCTTGTGCTAGAAAAGCAAATAGAGTTTGGAATTTCTTTGTTTACAGTCTCACAGCATGTTTGTGTACTGTGTGTGCTGTGTGCTGTGTAGTGTTCTCTCTCTCTCCCTCTGTCCCCTCTTTCCATGTCGCTAACCTCTATACCACGTCCTTTAGGGAGAGGAAGCAAAACACATTCCTGGTGAATCTGTCACGGAGGAGCAGTTCACTGATGAAGAAGGCAACCTCGTTACCAGAAAAGTAATCAACCACCAAGCTTTCATGCTTTTCTTGCAGTTTCAATGTCCTGCATGAAAAGTACCACTTGTGTGTGTCTGTGCCTCCTCTTGACATGAGTAGTCTCCACCATTCACTTTGCCTCCTACAGATCACTCGGAAAGTAATAAGACGGATTTTCCCACAAGAGAGAAAGCAGGATGAAGTGGTAACGTAGAGGATTACCAAGGACAAAGTAGAGGGTAGAAGCTCTGCGTGCTCCCAGAAAGCCCTGCTAACAGACCGGCTACTGCAGCCTGGAAGCTTGGCGTCTTGCCTTGGCCGTTTCTGACATAGATCTTGAATCAGGGTCTAAAAAAAGTCAAATTTCTTCCTACCATGCCTTAACGTTGTACACGTACTGTCTTCAGAATGGTCACAGAAATCAGTTTATTTATGAGGAAGAGAGAGAAGGCAGAATCTTTGAGAGGGTTTCAACCTAGCCTTCCGCTGGGTACGTGTCTGGGGCACTGAGGAAGGACAGGTTAGGGTGGTAGAGAGTTCAGTTTATGGCCCTCACATCTGGTGTCTGTGGTTTCCCCGCTCAGCACATTGTAGAGAAATCTAAACTCCATTGTCACCCGAGTTGTGTCCAGCGTGTGGGACTGAACCAAGCTTGTAACTGAATAAGTCACCCAGGGAACTTCTCTCCAGGACAGCATCTCACTAGTATTCTTTTCTGTTTCCTATTAAAAGTAGAAAATTAAGTTTATTATGCTTACCTAAAAAGAAAGTGAACTGAAAACTTCTTAGGGGACCAAATGAGTAAGAAAGAGCACTCATGTCTTGTGTTTCAAATAGAGTAAAACTGAGTATAAAGCAGTCTTGCTCTCAGATAGCTGCACCCCTGACACACCAAGAGGACACTGATTTATGGAGAACTAGTGCCATCTTGGACCAAGATGAGAAGACAGCGCTGGGAAAGCCACACCCTGAAGGGGGCAGGGAGGGCAGGCTCAGCCTTCCTGCGCCGTTAGCACCTGTTTAATCCCTGTTTGACAAATGCCTGTTTCACTCTAGTAGATCAGTTAAAGGTCTACTGGCGTACAGAATCCTAAATTTTGATTAGCTACTATTTTTTTAAAATTTGGGTTTTGGGTGCCTTGTGAGTGCAATGGCAATTTGTTCCACCTTACCACAGGAAACAGGCTGCCTGTTCTTCCAAGTCATTAACCCACTGCGGTGCTGCAAAGTTTGGTGTGCTGTAGTTATTTGCCGTGGTTGTTTGGGATGGACTCTACTAGCTTGCCGTGGTGATGCTGAGCTATGTGCTTAAGCCAAGCACAGAAATCTGCCTCTGGGATGTGACGTGAACAAGTGCTTTCAAGAGTTCTCCTTCTAATCCAGCCTCCAGGGACCGGTGGGAACTGCCTTAAAACTCTTCCACCTCAAACTCTTAAGATGTGTTTCCTCTTGAAGCAGGGAGAAGGATCTAAGGTGAAAACGAAGAAGGAAATTCGGCACGTGGAAAGGAAGAGCCATTCCTAACAGTGACGGTCAGTCAAGGTGGGAAGTGTGTTTACATCGGCATCGGAGTTTATAGTGCACTTTCTAGATTCCCTGAATAAGTGACGCACATCTTCTCTTTCTCTATTGTGCTGAATTCCTGCTTGGAAAAATGTGATATGAACTTGTTCCTACTCTTTTTATGTTTCTGGATACAGAGTGTGTGTGTGTGTGTATGTGTGTGTGTGTGTGTGTGTGGTGTGTATGTGTGTGGTGTGTATGTGTGCGCACACATTAAACTTTGACTCAATTTCAGTGTATAAACATTGCCCTTATAAATCAGACAGGCATTTAAACATAAATGATGTTTGCAGTAGGAAATTTAAAATTGGATTTTGACTTTCCCTCTCTTTAACCGTGAGGGCTACCTGTGACTTGAAGAGACCATATATAGCCTTCACAGGAGAATCAGCAAGATGGGGCTCCCACCGAATGCCCAGAGCCCTCCTACCTGCCCTTCATCACACTAATGGATATCAGCTGAGCTTTGTGTAGTTTTAGTTAAAAGAGAGGTGCTGCTGAGTCTAAATGAGTAAAACCTCATCTACTATTTCATATTACATAAGCCAAGACATTAATGAAGTCTGTGATCCGAGGGGTTTTGGTTAAATGTTTAGTAAGTTTATTGTGTTTTAAGTTTGCCTGAACTTTGCTCTGCAGGTCATACTGTTTTCTGCTGACATTGTTTTTCTGCATTTCATATCATTCTTTTTGACACAGACACACTTAGGAAGGCAATAGGAGATGAGACACCAGTTTTGGAAAGTCATCTCCTTCAGGCCACTCAGACCCACCCTCTGAGTGACAGAGTGAATGATCTAGCTTCACTTTGGTGTTGTGCCCTCCCCTGTGAACAGAGAGTCCTGACACTTGAGTGCTGAGATAAAGAACTGACAAATAGTCTCATCTGGGGTATTAAAGCCCAGATAGAATTTTTCTTTTTTAGACAGGGTCTCATGTATTCCAGTCTGGCCTTCTACTTCCAATGTATCTGAGGATGACCTTGAACTCCTGATCTTCCTCCCCCCACCTCCTAATTGCTAGGCTTACAGGCTTGTGCCACCATGCCCAGCTGAGGCAGTATAGGGGATCAAAACCCTGCATGTTAGGCAAGCATGCTACCAACTGAGCTGCATCCCCTCGATATAAGATCACTGAAACTCAACCAAGTGTCCTTCCTGGTATGTTAAGGTTTCTGTCTCAAATCACTCCTACATTACAGCCATCACTGGGCTAAGGAGGCAGGCTAAGGTGAAAGAAGAAGCACCATTGTTCAGAGCCCTGTGGGCTAAGGAAAGGGTTAGGTTTCTTTCCAAGAGGAAGCTGAAGCCTTCGAAGGTTTTCTTCTTGAGTTTTTTGAGCAAGCTGGCCTGGAACTCATAGGAATCGGCCTGCTTCCTTAGCCCTGAAGGATTTTAAGGAACACTTTGATGTTTTTTTTTAGAGCACCTTATATAGAGAAGGAATAAGGGGGGCAAGAATAAAACTAAAGTAACCAGTTAGGAGATGATGGCTGGAACCCAACCGTGTGGAGATCGTGTGTTTGAAGATGTGTGTTTAAAGAAGATGAGGACTTGCTAGATTAGTTTTGGTGGAATGGAGAAGAATTGAGTCAAGAATGATTTCTAAATTTGTGAACCATTGGGTGGCAGAGAAAAGAGAAGTCCAAGAGGAATGGGCTGAAGAGGGTGTCCAGCAGGTAGGCTTAGGCCGAACTGAAAACACCCGCAGGACACCAGAGTAGTCATAGGACGTCTCCAGCTCCGAAGAGAAGTTGGAAAATTATAAAATGTGGGCATTGCCACCAGAACTGAGCATTGGTCACTATGGAATAGGTGTGATAGCCTGGAGAGAAGACAGGAGTGTGCAGAAGAGAGTCTCAGGGCGGGCACCATTCTGAAGAATGCCCTCCCATTTCTTCAGGCTTCCAACCACAGCCTTCCTTCATTTTGTCTTTCAGAGACTATGCGGGTTTATTTAACTATATGTGTATGTGTGGGTTTGTGCATGTGAATCAGTGCCCTCATAGGCCGAGGGCATCGGACTCCTGGAGCTGGAGTTGCAGGCAGTTGTGATCCACATGATGTCAGGGTACTAGGAACTGAACCTGAGTCCTCCGCAAGAGCGGTATGTGCTCTTAACCACTGAGCCGTCGCTCTAGCCCCTGCTAGGTGGTTTTATAACCACTCTAGGCTAAGATCATCCATATCTTTACAAGATATCAGGTAGACTCACTTGGTTTGGTCTCAGAATACTAACTAATGCAATTTCTCAGTGTGTGAGAGAAAGTTTTCCTATGACTGAGCACAGGTAAACCACCCAGAGTTTATGAATAAGGGGCCATGCGTACTTACTGTATCCAATTCTATATCTATATAGAAGATGTGCTGTGCACTGTCTAGGTAACAGAAGACAATATTCTAAAAGCCTACCACTCATTCGAGGAAACTCCTGTGCATTGTGACCTTATAGTCTCATCTGAATGGCACACGCGATCATAAGCAACCTAAATCAAAATATAAGTTTTATGTGAGAGATGGCTCAGCAGTTAAGAGCACTGGCTGCTCTTGCAGAAGACCTGGGTTCAAATACCAGCACCTACATAGCAGCTAACAACCATCCATAACTCCAGTTCCAGGGGATCTGATGCCCCCTTCTGTCCTCTGCAGGCATTACACATAGGTGCACTTGCATATATGCATGAATACATGCATACACATAAAATAAAAATAAAGCAAAAAACCCTTTTTACTGTAAGTCTTTTTAAAACTTTTTTTTTGAGACAGGTTCTCCCTATAGCCCCAGCTGGCCTGGAACTCACTCTGTAGACCAGGCTGGCCTTGAACTCACAGAGTTCCACCTACCTCTGCCTCCCAAGTGCTAGGATTAAAGGCGTGCGCCACCACATCCAGCTTAAAGGCAGTTCTTAGCCAACATGTGGGTGCTAGGAATCGAACCTGGGTCTTCTGCAAGAGCAGTCAGAGCTCTTAACCACTGAGCCATCTCTCCAGCCCATAAGTCTTGTAATAAACAGAATGCTAATGGAATCCACCAGAACGTGTCACTAACACCAACAAAAGATGCCCTATGAAACTTCTCAGAAATGAACTCTTAAACTTGCTCTCAAAGGGTGGAATTTGATAGATGTGGAAGATGCCAGTATGGTCAGGAGTTTGACCTTGTTCGTGTGTGTACATATGTGTGCATGTGAAAGCCAGAGGCTCATGTCAGGTGTCTTCCTCCACCACCCTCCACCATATTGTGGTGCATATATGCATTTGTGGGTGTGAGTATGCCCATGGAAGCCAGAGCGGGACATCGAGTGGCCAACCCTAATCCCCTGAGACAAAGTCTATCACTGATCCTGGAGCTAGCTAGTAGCCATCAGGCCCAGCGACCCTCCTGTCTCTGTAGCCTGCAGCACTGGGTTTACAGGCAGGGTGGATTGTTTTTTAGCTGAGTGGTGAAGATTCAAACTCAAGTCTTCATGATTGTATAGCAAGCATTTTATATCTATGTATTTGTTTATTTTATGTGTATGAGTGTCTTGCCTGCATGCATGTAAGTGTAACACGTGTGTGAGGTATTCATGGAGGCCATGGGAGGGTGTCAGATCCTCTGGAATTGGAGTTATGCATGGTTGTTAGCTGCCATGTGGGTGCTGGGAATTGAACTCAGGTCCTCTGTAAGAGTAGTCAGTACTTTTAACCAATGAATCATCATCTTTCCACCCCAACAGCAAGTAGTCCTGTCCATTGAGCCATCTCCCCAGCTTTTCCACCTTAACTTTTGAGACAGGGTCTCTCACTGAACTGGAAGCTTCTCAATTCATCCAGACTGACACCTCCCACCCTCCAGCACTGAGATTAAAACTGCATGCTTCTTTGCCCAGTTTTTAGGTGGGTACAGGGGGTCACACTTGGGTCATTATGCTTGTACATGAAGCACTGTATTGACTGACCTGATATGATAATAGGGTGCATTGCTGGTATTGTGGCTGAATACTGATTACGTATGATTGTGTCAGTGATAGCAGATGTTCTCAAGGAAGTGAGTAGAAAAGATTTGAATGTACTGCCCTCAGTTAAAGGAGCAAGACTGATCTGGATCAAGAGAGAGGACATGAGCATGGATCTGAAAAATGCTCTAAGAGTATAACAGTAGATAGTTGTGTGGGAACAGAGTGATGGTCATGGTTATTGCTCTAAGAGTGTAACAGTAGATAGGTGTGTGGGAACAGTGATGGTCATGGTTATTGCTCTAAGAGTATAACAGTAGATAGGTGTGCGGGAACAGTGATGGTCATGGTTATTGCTCTAAGAGTGTAACAGTAGATAGGTGTGCAGGAACAGTGATGGTCATGGTTATTGCTCTAAGAGTATAACAGTAGATAGGTGTGCAGGAACAGTGATGGTCATGGTTATTGCTCTAAGAGTGTAACAGTAGATAGGTGTGTGGGAACAGTGATGGTCATGGTTATTGCTCTAAGAGTATAACAGTAGATAGGTGTGCAGGAACAGTGATGGTCATGGTTATTGCTCTAAGAGTGTAACAGTAGATAGGTGTGCAGGAACAGTGATGGTCATGGTTATTGCTCTAAGAGTGTAACAGTAGATAGGTGTGTGGGAACAGTGATGGTCATGGTTATTGCTCTAAGAGTATAACAGTAGATAGGTGTGCGGGAACAGAGTGATGGTCATGGTTATTGCTCTAAGAGTGTAACAGTAGCTAGGTGTGCAGGAACAGTGATGGTCATGGTTATTGCTCTAAGAGTATAACAGTAGATAGGTGTGTGGGAACAGGGTGATGGTCATGGTTCTTGGCTTCTAGGCAATCATCGAACAGCATGTGGAACCTCAGACCACAAGAACCAAGTCAGGACTGAGGAGGCTGGGGAGATATCAGACTCTAGATGCTGGCCTTGTGCAAGAGATGTCAGAGATGTCTAAGAACCAGGGATCCCCAGAGCTAGAGAGCTCTCATATGTGCGAGGACGGCCGGGTTACCTAACCTCTGTCTATTAATCTCCTGGCCTCTGTCGTCACTGCCTCACTGGGACAGAAGAGCTTGAATTAGCCCTGAATGAACAACAGTAACCTTCAGTAGAAGGATAATAGTAACATATCATAGACTCAGATTAGAATTAAATGAGTTCACACATATAAATTGCTTAATAACAGTGGCTGTTGAGCCTGTAAAAACCCCCACTTAGTATGCACTGTTATAAAAGTATTAAGAGAAGCAGGAAAGAAACAAAAATGAGATCTCATCAAGGCTTGCTGGTAGAGGCTGGGGCGATGGCAGCAGGGAACTTGGCATGTACCATGGGAGAAGCCCAGCACCAGGGCCACGTAGCCCTCAGTGATAGTGCTTAGTCCTTATCACCTAGCCCTCAGTGATGGTGGCTTAGTCCTTATTCCTTATCACCTAGCCCTCTCAGTGATTGTGGCTTAGTCCTTATTCCTTATCACCTAGCCCTCAGTGATGGTGACTTAGTCCTTAGTCCTTATCACCTAGCCCTCAGTGATGGTGGCTTAGTCCTTATTCCTTATCACCTAGCCCTCAGTGATGGTGGCTTAGTCCTTATTCCTTATCACCTAGCCCTCTCAGTGATGGTGGCTTAGTCCTTATTCCTTATCACCTAGCCCTCTCAGTGATGGTGGTTTAGTCCTTATTCCTTATCACTGGTTATCATGGTATATTGAGCTGATTAGTAAAGCAGGTATTCATTCCTTTTCACTAAAGAATGAAGTAGAAAGAGATCCCACAAAATCCCGAGTCTACAATGACAGGTTGGATCTGGTAAAACTCCAGCTGCCTGTTCACAACCAGAACTGGCTCATTCCAGTCAGGGCTCTGTCTCCTGGATGTTTTCCCAGAATGCATTTGAGACATAGATTTTTAAAAATTTTTATGTGTATGAGTATGTTGCCTATGTGTTTATAAGTACTCCTGTGTCATGCAGTCCCCGCAGAGGTCAAAAGAGGGTGTTGGATCTCCTGGAACTGGAGATACAAATGGTTGGTAGCTGCCATGTGAGTGCTGGGAATCGAACCCAGGTCCTCTGCAAAAGTGGCCAGTACTCTTAACTACTGAGCCATCTCTCCAGCTGCATATAGATGGTTTTCAATTTTGTTTTTCTTGTATGTGGTGGAAACAGAATTAGAGTTGGGTGGTTTTTGACTCCTGGAACTTACTGAACTCTGTGTTCTATTCCTAATGTATACCAATAGAAGACATCGTATCTCCTCATTATTAGGGTTGAGTTAATTCACTTCAGAACAGTGTCTGGCCCATAAAAATACATTATATTTTCTTTCCATTTCAAAATCTACATCAGTGTTTTCTTTTTTCCTGCGGCTCTGTAACTTCAGAGGCTTTTAAATCCTAAGTCACTAGACAAGATCAAACTCAAAAAGGCCTCATTGGTTGGCATTTGTTGGAGAGATAATCCATTCTGAACTGGGAATAGATTATAAATTTGAAGCCATCTGTGGTAGTAAACACCTGTAATCTAGCACTTAGACCATAGAAGCAGGAAGATGAAGAGTTCAAGGCCAGCTTCACAGATAATAACACTTCCAGGGCAGTCTGGGCTACTTGAGACCCAGCCTCAAAAAAACAAACAACAACAACAACAAAAAACAGGAAAAAGTGCCCTAAAACTAAAAGAAAACAACCCTTAATTTTAGTTTATTATCGTTTCATAGGCAACAAAACTTCCACTGGGGACTTTTTTTCTTGCTATGTGGGTGAAATACACTAGGTGACATTGCCACAGCGCCCTCCAAGAAGCCTGGTGCCCAGAGGTTAGGATTAGGATTTCATGGTAGAAAGCAGTTGTGAGAGTCCTGAGCTCCAGGATTCACCCACCCTCTGGAATGTGATCCACCCACCCTCTGGAATGTGATCCACCCCAGTGAGTCGCTTTCCTTCCTGGGAGGAGGGCGGCTGTTGAAATCACCCCAGGAGGAATGGCTGCTTTGGTGTTCTTGGCTCTTAAGCCTTGGTGGGGGCAGAGAGGTGAGTAGCAGTTGTGAAACAACAAGAAAGGAGGCCCAAACGCACAGCAGGGGACAGGAGGTGCTCTTCTAAGGTGCTCACACACCATGCGGTGTCCCGCGTGAGCCTTCCAAACTGAAGAAACTGGTCGCCGCAAACAGCCATGCATTTTTGTGCCATATAAACTCTGGCTGTGTGTCCAGCCCCTGGCACTCAAAGCTCAGTGTTCCCCGCTGTTAGCTGCATTTAACTCTTTTAATTCATTTCTTGGGGATGAATGGCCAGGCATGACTGTGTGTGACCCCAAGTTTGGTAACAGCCCAGGGAGCTACAAATGGCTTTTTAACAAAAGATTTACTTTCTTTTTTTTTTAAACATTTATTTTATTTATTTCTGTATGTATATGAATGTACTGTCTGCATGCAGGTCTGTGCACCCGTGTCATGCAATGCCGCAGAGGTCAGAAGAGGGTGTCGGATTCCCCTGGAACTGGAGTTNTAATTCAGAGTAGCCGGGGCTAGGCTTAGGGGAGAGAAGGAGCCAAGCCCAGAATGGTGTCTGGCTTGGGAATTTAAGGGAGAAGGTGGGGATGGGATTCAGGGGGAGTGGGGGTGGGTCGGAGTCTGGAATCTGGCTTCCAAAGGGTGAGGGGCGAGGTGGAAGATTCCTGAGTAATCAGGGGTGGCCTGCTTTAGCATAACCAAAGGCTGTACCTGGTATTGCAGGTTCTTGGGCAACTTGGATCTTAGGTGACTGCATTCCGATGGGCTTCTGGAGCTCACACCCTGACAGGGTCCATAATCTAGGGCCTTTGCTAGTGGCCACAGGCGTTGCTTCCAGGTCTTTTCTGAGGACAGAGTTGCAAATGCGTATTTAAAAATGCATAAAATAAGCAATAATCTCATACTTCAAAGTCAGAGTGAGAGGAAGCCTCTTGGTCTCATCTTTCCATGATGTCTTTTTCCTGTTTCAATATCAAATAGCTAATTGCTCAGGGTCTTTGTCAACACACACAGACACCCAGGCATACACATGGACACACAACATACACTCAGACACACAGAGACACACATACATACTCCAGACACAGAGATATACACACAGACTCATAGAGACATACACACTCAGAGACACACACATGTACACAGACACACAGAGACCCACATACATACACAGACACAGAGATACACACACAGACTCACAAAGACATACACACACATACACATACACACATGTGTGGGAAGATCCAGTTTGAATTAGGGGCTAGTTGTCAGCTAGCACCCCTCAGGGCACCATGTGGGACTCATGGGATTTCTCTGACCCCGACACAAAACGGAGAAAGCAATGTGGCCCAGGCACATGATGCTGGGCAGTATACAGTGGCTCAGAACTGGGGATCTGTGATTGGCTCTGGGAGCTGATGTCATTTTGCTTATAAAAGTGAGTTGCATCACCATCATTACACAGAATTCCCAGTTCGTTATTTTGCTCGCATACAGGCCGCAGCAGGCCTGGATTTTGTGTGTCAGTGGCCAGTGGAATGGATGGCGGTCCATCAGACCACCAACCTGGTAAGCTGGCGTGGGGCTGGATGGAGACCTATCAGGTCACCAGCTGTGAAGTGAGTTGTTAGCGGGTGTAGGCTGAAGATAGGCCATCAGCCATCAGCCTGAAATTCCTGTCCAGAGACGCAGTCTTTGGGCAGGTGGGAAAGCAGGGCCAAGACGGGAAATGTTCCGTTTTCTCAGGCTAAGGACCTGAGTTGGAAGTACCTCTCAGGTTGGGTTATAAAAGTAACCAACTGACCTCTGTGCCAAGGGGTCAGTGTCCTACAGTGGCCGCAGGTGGGCACTGTGCTTCCCTTCCCTTAGCAGGACTGCGCTGTATCTGCTCATAGCAAGAGAAGCTTCCGCCCTTCGCCTCTGCAACCGGTGGTGCTGGGTTCAGTGCCTCTGTGCCTTTGTGCTGGCGGGTCCCTGGGGCTCGGGAGTCCGGAAGTCGCTCCAGACAGCGGGGAGATCTAAGGGAAAAACAAAGAAGGAAATTCGGCACGTGGAAAGGAAGAACCATTTCTAACAGTGACAGATGTGTTTTTACTGCCAGTATTGAGAAATGGACAGGACAGAGCTCAGCAAGAAGTTCTACACAGAAGGGAGTGTGCGTTTGCTGCTTCCACACACCAATGACTTGATTTTATTTTTATGCAAAAAGGAGAAAGCAAAAAAGAACAAGAAAACCACTCACGTTTTTAATTTAAGCATGAGCCAATTTTCAAAGCATGAAAACTCACTTTCATTTCCTGCATTGGCACATGTGTAAGGAGCGGTTCCGTGTGCAGAGGAGAAGCCATGCTGTCCAGAGTCCGTCTCCAGTAATTTGGTGTCATTTTCAAAAGGAAGAAATTCCAACCACCAGGAGGGACACAGGAAGATGGAAAGATCAAACTGAGGAGAAACACTAAAATTACTAAATCCACAACAGCTCGCCTTATTTTTCTCGGCCCCAAACTGTCAGGGTATAAACACTATTTGTTTCTTTTTAAAATTTTATTTATTTTTGTATGTGTATGAATGTACTGTGTGCATGTAGGTCTGTGCACCCATGTCATGCAATGCCGCGGAGGTCAGAAGAAGGCATTGGATTCCCCTGGAACTGGAGTTAAAGACGGTCCTCAGCTGCCATGTGGGTGCTGGGGATCGAACCCGGGTCCTCTGCAAGAGCAGTCAGTCGGAGCTCTTAACTGCTAGGCCATCTCTCCAGCCCTTTGTTTCTTTCTTTCTTTCTTTCTTTTTTTTTTTTAAGAAAAANATATGAATGTACTGTCTGCATGCAGGTCTGTGCACCCGTGTCATGCAATGCCGCAGAGGTCAGAAGAGGGTGTCGGATTCCCCTGGAACTGGAGTTCTCCTGGAATTGGAGTTTCAGATGGTTCTCGGCCGCCATGTGGGTGCTGGGGATCGAACCCAGGTCCTCTGTAAGAGCAGTCAGCGCTCTTAACCGCTAGGCCATCTCTCCAGCCCCAACAAAAGCTTTACTTTCATTGATGTGTGTGTGGGGTGTGTATGGGGGTGTGTGTGTATGTGGGGTTGTGTGCCACACATATGCCCACAGAGGCCTAAAAGAGAGTATCTCGGATTCTCTAGAGCTGGAGTTATAGCTGAATGGTAGCCACTCACTCTTAACCGCTGAGCCATCTCTTCAACCCCTACAAATGGCTCTTGAGATGCTAAGTAATACTGAACTATCCTAGCCTTAGAGGTAGACTCTTTGAAACTCAGCCTCTAAAGCCACAAAGGGGAAAGGCTCTGTGAAGGTCATAGGTTGTTGTAGCTAAGATCACTGCTTTTAAAGGTTTTTCCAAGACACCCTAGGGACTGGTTATCTAAGGCACTTAGCAGGCAGCCTCACACCCCCAATGAGCAGGCACAGAGGCCTCACCTCTGGGCCTTTCTTTTCTGTTGAAGGGCAATCTCTCTTACATTTAAAACAGGGCTAGGGCTGTAGCTCAATTGTTAGCACTTGCCTAGTGTACAGGAAGTACAGGTTACAGACCCGGCACCACACATATCCCAGCACTCGGAAGACGAGAGCAGAGGATCTGGAGTTCTGTGTCTACACAGTAAGTTCAAGGCCAGCCTGGGCTACATTGAGATCCTGTCTCAAGAAAATGAATAAAAAATAAGCAGACAGAAAACTAAACTCACTCACTGCCTTCTTGCCTCTCTCTCCACAGGATGTGTTTTTACTGCCAGTATTGAGAAATGGACAGGACAGAGCTCAGCAAGAAGTTCTACCCAGAAGGGAGTGTGCGTTTGCTACTTCCACACACCAATGACATCATTTTTTTTTTTTTAATGCAAAAAGGAGAAAGCGAAAAATAAGAAGAAAACCACTCACGTTTTTAATTTAGCATGAGCCAATTTTCAGAGCATGGAAACTCACTTTCATTTCCTGGATTGGCACATGTACAAGGAGCAGTTCCGTATGCAGAGGAGAAGCCATGCTGGCCAGAGTCCGTCTCCAGTAATTTGGTGTCATTTTCAAAAGGAAGAAATTCCAACCACCAGGAGGGACACAGGAAGATGGAAAGATCAAACTGAGGAGAAACACTAAAATTACTAAATCCTCAACAGCTCGCCTTATTTTTCTCGGGCCCAAACTGTCAGGGTATAAACACTACTTGTTTCTTTTTTTAAGAAAAATAAAACACCAATAGTTTTGCTGTAAATAATAACACTGTATAAATTCTAACAGAAAATAGAATAAATGTTGGTAAGGCATTGGCTCTTAGAACACAAGATAGGGCAAATGCATCTTCAGAGTAGGCGTCTCGGTGACTTCACTCTAGAAGAGGAGGGATTGCTTTGGGATGAGGGTGGGGACTCTCCACTGATTCTTGTATATTAGCAATTATAATGTTTGTACATGCAAAACTGCTAGCTTGATTTTAAAAAGAAAACACAAATCTTAAAAAAAAAAATCTGCTGCAAATTTAAATAATTCCCCAAATGAGGAATTCTGTAGTTCTGTGAAAAAATTTTTTTCTTCAGAATATTAATATTTTGGTGCATGTGTATCACCTTATTTTGATTATACCTTTTCCAATTTTGCAAACACTATAGTATCCTGCAACACAGAAGATTTTATCTGTAAACACAAAGCCCTTCATCTAATATTTGTTGCTATTGCCAATTTTTCAATGAAATGACCTAAAATAAAAAAAAAAAAAATACAGTAGTTGCTTTGGGGGTGGGGGGCGCTGTTAGTTGCTTCCAGGGGGAAATGCTTGCCGCGTAGAGAGAGTTGGTGCTTATAAGAGGCCCCAGTCATGGGTATTGGAAAATGGGCTAAACAGATCCTTAGCTAGTAGGATGCAGGCACGCTGTAAAAACTATTACTGTATTGTGTACAGGCTATAAGATGTAGACACCTTTGAGTAAGCCAATCATTGTAACCACTCAGGTGTCATTAGGTTAATAAGGCTGCTGTATTTTAAAGGGCATTTTTATTTGGGTTTTGGTGAAATTCTTTAATTCATTGATTATCTTCACATGAAATCAGCATCGATGGACACATAGCTCTAATGACACATGTATGAAAAAAGCAGACACTGGATGACCCTAGTTGATTATTTAAACATAAAATAAATTGTGTTCAACTCTTCACCTGCTTGTGGACTGGAGCGTCTCTCTGTTCTCTGGCAAAGGGTAACCGTCCCCTAGCGCAGGGATCCTGTCCATACTGATGCCCACTAGGCCTGTCTGGCTCTCTGGTCACTAAATGCTGGTCCCTAAAGTTCAGGCCTTCCCTGAGAATCCCACCATGAGTAGTAAACTCTACACACTTTGTGGAAGAATGAGGAATTAGAGATGAAGTTATCTTTGCTGATATGTAATTAGACTGCCCCCTCCCCAAATGAAGTTGGGGCTGCTAGAGGCAACATATCAAGAAGTTATGAATCACAATTCCTGGGGTGCATCCAGCCTGTAGTACTTTGAGTATATAAAGCATTTGTTTAGTTTCTTAATTGACATTTGTTGTCAGGCCTTATAAGCTGGGAGATTTCACTTGGAACCTGTTTTTCCACTTTTTATTTTTGGATACTGGGGACCGAACTGAAGGCCTTGTGCACGCTAAGCATGTGCATTGGCACTAGGCTGTACCCACAGAAAATACTCTAATGTTTTTGAGACAGAGTCTCACCAAGGCTGGCCTTGACCTGCCCATCATCCTGCCCCAGCCTCTTACAGACCTATAGCACCAGGCTGGCCTTGACATCTTGGCAAGTACCATTTGGCAACACTAAATCTCATTTCCTAGAGGCCTGTTCAAGCCAAGTCATCTCATTTTCTCTTCAGCTGGGTATACGGCCTAAAAGTCCCATGAGCCACCCTCATTTCTTACATTTTTTTTATTTGCAGGGCCTAATAATAGGGAGGTAATAGAGTTTGGGGCCCTTTCACTACACAAGTCAGAGTTCCATAGGAAAAGACACCATGTCCTCTTTTATCCCAGCCCACAGCCTGTCAAGGTGCAGTAGTGACAGGAGGGACTGTAACCGTCCCTCGAAGTTCACACCGTCCGCATCTCTTCTCAACACATTCCATTTATTAACTCACTCAGTCCTTATGGCCACTGTGTGCATTGGGTACAACCTTTGATAAGCAGGGTCCCCCACATAGCTTACATGAGAGCTTATGCCATTCTGGGCTGTCGCTGCCTGCCCACTGAAGATGCAGGATGGCCACTTCCCAGAGTGGACGCAAAGCCATTCAGAAGACAAGCATAGAAAGCCTATTTGGTCTATAGAATTTATTTTCTGTGACAGAAGCTAGAGTGCATTTGCTTGAAGTTCCTCCTCTCCTATCAGGCTCATCTCATGGGCAAGCTGAGGCTCCCAGAAGTTAAAAACAGTTGTCCGTCAGAGCTCCTGTAAAACTAATAAGATCAGAGTGTAAGAGCCTTAGACTCCTGTCCAAGAGCTATGAATTCCTGACTCTTGGTCCTTGGCAGAGATCATTATCTTGATCTGGAAATCCACTGGTGTTTACGTTCTGGAGGTGAGGGATTGACACGCTTAGAAACCTGACTGCAGAAACGGGCGAGGGGCTAAGCTTTGAGCAAGCCAGAGTTCATGAATTTACTCAGAAGTATAAAAAAGCAGGATTTTATTTACACATCTTATTTATATGTATATACATGGATTGAATGGGATATGTTATGTTTTTCTAATATAGTCTGGCCTGCCAGCTCATTCAAATGTATTTAAACTTTTCTTTGATATTGCTGTAAAAAAAAAAAAAATGAACTGTGACTGACAAATTCCTGAGATTGACCATTTTCCCTTTTTATATTTCTACCAAATTCCTAATTTTGTTAACTTCAAAGGTGTTATGACTGTGTTGCCTCCTGTTGGCAGTCTGCTGTTCAGGATTGCTTCTAGAAAGGACCTTCTTCACTGGGCACTCAGCAACAGCCACCCTTCCTGCTTCGGCGTCCCAGCATTCTGCTGGGTCCTTTTTAGTATCATCTTGGGGTTCCATAAAGATGGAACTTTCTCTCCATGGCAAATAAACAAAAAAGAAAAAAAAGTGGTTTGCTTGCTGTTGTTATTCTTGGCACCAGCTCATGTCCCTGCCTGCAGGGGCATGTAACGTTAGGTACTCGAGGGATACCCCAAAACCTGTGGAGATGAGCGAGAGAAAAGAACGAGACTTTGCAAGGAGGTTGTCAAAATCTGATTTATTGAACAAAGACAGCGGTTTTTATTTAGTAAAAGGCGGGAAGAATCAGGAAGAGGGAGGGGGTGGATGGTGGCTCTTGTAAAAGTTAAAGTTTATCGGGGCTGGATGTTTGTGCCAGCAGAGATTGTTTGTCCGTGATAAGCTTCCTCCGGGGGCTGCTGGCTCCTGCAGATAATATTTGCATATGATAAGGTTCCTCCGGAACATCAGGTATGCAGGTAGGAAGCTTCTCTGCACGTCTGCACCTTAGAGGACAGTTCTGAAGCTATTTCAGAGTTAACTCTTTACAAGCAGGCTTACAGCTCCTAACATATCCCCCTTCTTTACCTTAAGAAGGCTCGGGGAGATATCCAGGCAGAGTGGCACCATCAGCCGATTATGTGACCACCCCTGTCTTAGGATCGACCTCTGCAAGACCCCCTTCCTTACCCGTCTTTGAATACCCTGTCGTCCTCAGGGCTCCTGTCTTAGGTTGGTAAGCGGGGAGAGGAAGTTGCCCGTCTTTGGGGCGGCCACCTGGACTGGAACAGGCTAGCCTACTCTATAGCCTGGGGACGATAATTTACAAGGAGCGAAAATCAAGCCGAATGGCAGGTGCAGGAACAGTGGCAGAGGATGGGCGAGNGACAGGGTTTCACTATGCTGGCCAGGCCGGTCTTAAGTTCACTCTGTAGCCAAGGCTAGCCTTGAAGCTTTGATCCTCCCAGCTTAAGTCTTCCCGGTAGCCGAGAGGACAGGCCTGGGCGATGAGGCCCAGGTTGAAACCTTGCTCCGCCCTTAACTTGGTTTATACTCTGGTGAAGAATTTGTGGTTCCTGTGGTGACTGAAAACCACCCCCCTCCCCCGAATGGGCATGGTATGATCCAATGACCTGAGAGCTTGCATTGCCCTTTGCAGCTTGGGTGGCCTTAGGGATCATGCCAAGGGCAGGTTGCATCTAGAGATCCAGGCAGGCCTGATACCCATGGAGGTAAGAGTAAGGCAGCTTCCTTTTTATAACGAAGGGGAAGGGGTGGGGAAGGGACTGGGGATAGGAGAGAAGGGCGCTGCGAACTGGCAGAGCATTCTCTCAGTGAGCTTTTATCTCAGAAGGGGGGCTTCGCAAAGAGAAGTGAGGTCTACACAGAGCAAAGGCACAGAACGGACCTAGAAATGTAAATTAGCTCCAAAGTGGTAAATTCAGTTCAGGAGCCTTCTTCTTGCACATAGTACAGGCCTGGACCGTGGGATGGACCGAGGGATTGCAGCTTCTATTTGATGAAAGTCATTCTCTGTAAAGTTTAGCTCAGAAGTTGGCTCACCACAGGGCCTTTGCTCTAGCAGGGGCTGATCCAGGTCCTCCTGATTTCCTGGTTTTTCCTCCTTGAAACTTTTGGCAAGCCCCACCCCGACCCCCTGAGGGCATTTCCTTTGCCTGTGCTCTCTTACCCCTACCAATCACCATCTCAGACCCCCTCCTGCCCCCTCATTCAATTCAGCCAAACAGAGGCCTCTCAATTCAATCCCTAGTTTACATACAGGCTCAAGACAATCATACTCAGGTACTGGGCATAAAAGAGGCCCAGCCAAGGAGGCCAGGCTGGCCCCTGACTTTCTAGTGCTCTCCCCTGCCTCAGTAAAACTCAGCTTGATCTTTTCCTGTCCTAACCTGCCATTCTCCATGATCATGAGACAGTAAACCTAGGAGCCACCAGCTCAGAGAGACTGGAGAGGCCGTTGAGTTCCCAGGCCCCTAGCTTTCTAGGTTAGGCTCCACCTGATCCAAGAAATAGACTCCAGTGCGCTCAGAAAAACTCAAAACAACACAGCAGAGCAGCAGACTACAGGACATAGGTGTAAAGAAAAGACTTCCTAAATCAGAGAGCAGCTGCACAAGAATTAAGGTCCACAATTGACAAATGGACGCACTCATTAAACGCAAAGCTTCTTGTACATCAAAAAAAAACAATACAGGAAGTGAAGATAATCCCACCGAGGGGAGGAAACTTTCACTGCAGATACATCGTGACAGCAGTGATTTCCAAAATAAAAAACCTACTCAAAAAACAAAGAAAGAAAACAAATGACCCACTGCAAAGATGGAGCAAAGAATGAACAGAGACTTCACAAAGTGAAGAATTAGAGATGACTAAGAAACACCTGCAGAAATGTTCAATATCACAATCATTAAGGAAATGCAATGAAAACGCACTTTCAGATATCATCTTACCCCAATAAGACTGAGCTATGAGCAAGAAACAAATGATACCAAGTGAGGGAAGAGGTTGTGGGGAAAGGGGAAACACTCCATCCACTGCTGGTGGGAATGTAAAACTTGTTAGCCACTATGTGAAGCAGTGTGGGAGAATCCTTGAAAACTTGGAATGAACTTGCCACCACGACCCAGCCATACCACTCCTGCATGTGTACCCTCAAGATTCACCCAACCGCAGAGATACGTGCACAGCCATGTTATTGCAGCTATCTTCACATAGCAAGGAGCTGGAACCAACCGTAAATGCCCCTCAACTGACGAGTGGATAGAGAAAATGTGGATACTCTACAAATGGAGTTCTATGTAGCAGTAAAGAAAGAGACATCACGAGCTTTGCAGAAAAACGGCTGGAGCTAGAAGACATCATGCGGAGTGAAATAACACAGTCCCAAAAAACACGGACAATGGTATCCTCTCATCTGGTGGATATTGCTAGTGCCAATACCCAGTTGTAAGTATTGTCTTGCGTAGGGCCCCCTGAACTTTTGTCCAAAGCAGTTTGGGCGTAATTCATATTGAAAACAACAACAACAACAGAAAGGACTGCATCAAAGAACTGACTGAAACAGTGAACTTCTGCTCAAAACAGTCAACTTCCTCATGGAGAATATTGAGAAAGACTGAGAAAGAGATGAAAAGCATGTTTGGCAGAATGCATGAGCTCTGGCGGGGTGGGGGAATGGGCAGGAACACGGGTCTAGATTTGTTAAAAAAATAAAAATAAATTTATGTGAAAAAAAAAACAACCTCAAAGCAATAAGGTTATAGAGCTGCTTATGGGAGTGGACAGGAGGTCAGAGCCAGAGAGAAAATGCATCGGTGGAAGCCATGATCTGATGGGAGAGGATGGCTTTGAGGTTGGAGGGAGCAGCCGCAAGGTAAGGGATGTTGGCGTCTCCAAGATCCCATCAAAACTAACTTAGAGCTGGGCGTGGTGGCGCACGCCTTTAATCCTAGCATTCGGGAGGCGGGGGCAGGCGGATCTTTGTGAGTTCAAGGCCAGCCTGGTCTACAGAGCGAGTTCCAGGCCATCTGGGGCTACAAGGAGACCCTGTCTTGAAAAGACCAAAAACAAAACAAAACAAAACAACAAATAGCTGGGTCTGAATGTTTCTCTTCAGACGATCTGAACTCCTGATATTTCCTCTGGTGATTTTTCCACTTTGTGATGGTGCCAAAGCACCCCGATGCTGCACACAGTATAGGAGTCCATAGATTGTAAGAAACAGTCAGCAGTCTGTTACCGAACAGGCTTCACAGCAGATGACGCTGTCCAGGTGGCTCCTGTGTTCGCTCCATCTAGCTAAGGTCGGGCAGTGGCTACTTTTCCTATCACCAGGATAAAATCCTGACTGAAGCAACTGGATTTCTCTTGCCCCACAGTTTTGGTGTCCCATAGTGGGGAAGGTCAAGTCCACGGCTGTAGGAGAGTGTGGGAGTCAGCTAACTTCAAGTCAGGTCAGGAAACAAATGCTATTGAAACCTTCAAGTTCTACCTTCAGTGACCCACTTCTACTAGCTAGGCCCCGTGTCTCAAGGGTCAGACAATCTCCGAAGCAGCACCAGCTGGGGACTGAGTTCAAACACATGAGTCTGTGGGGAAGGGAATATTTCAGACTTAGACCGTAACAGACAGATTGGGCTTGGCTTATTACACACGCTCGAGGATGTGATATAGATGTTTTTGTTACTATGAACTGATTAATTAGGGAGGAGATGGTAGATCTTACAGTAAGCATCTCCTGTTGATTGATTATTTTCTCAATTATCCAGCAAATACATATTAGTGCCTACTGTACTTAGATACGGGAAATGTACAGGATGATTTAAGGAATCATTAAAGGGAATCATTTAAGGAATACTTAAAGGGAAACAATACTTGAAATGGTCTTATTAGGTTCCATCAAAATTCTCTCTTTTAGGATAATTTGCTGACTTCAATTTTCTGTGTTTTGTATTTATATTGTCTCATCCATTCACTGTGTTTGAGCAACACTTAAAGGTCTTAAACCAACTTGTNCCAACTGTCCTGGAACTCACTCTGTAGACCAGGCTGGACTTGAACTCACAAAGATCCGCCTGCCTCTGCCTCCCGAGTGCTAGGATTAAAGGCATGCGCCACCATGCCCGGCTAGCTTTTACAATTCTTAATGTTACTAATAACTAATGCTACTAACAACAATAGCTTAGAAAGCAAGAATATTTATACCAGTAGTGAGCCAATCAGCAAACAGATTATATAATAGTAGTGGACCAATCAACAGATAAGTTTTGCGTCTATAGATACAATTTCTTATGTAAGATATTATGTTCATGAAGTTGACAAGGTAACATAACATATCATCTTAAAAGTTATTAAAGCATGCGCACTGTGTTCTTTAGCCAGCACCTTTTGGCCATAGACCAAACGCCATGGCTGCAGACCAAGCGCCATTTCTCTTCAGCCTGTCACTTCAGGCACTCTGTCTCCCACATATAGCAAGTTCAAGCCATCCAGAACTACAGAGGGAGACCTTGTCTCAATAAAACCATTAACAGATAAATAAGCTCCAATTCATAGAGTTGTGAAAAACAAAATTATGTACTTAATGTGAGCACTAAATAACTGCAATTTTAAGCCGGGCATGGTGGTGGCGCACGCCTTTAATCCTAGCACTTGAGAGGCAGAGGCAGGCGGATCTTTGTGAGTACAAGGCCAGCCTGGTCTACAGAGTGAGTTCCAGGACAGCTGGGGCTACAGGGAGACCCCATCTCAAAAAGACAAAAAAAAGTGCAATTTTAAAGCTTATTTACATTTATTTATTTTGTGTATGTAGGAAGCATACATACTTGAGCCACAGCTCAAGTGTGGAGATCAGAGACAATTTAAAGGAGCCGGTTCTCTCCTTCCACCACGTAAGTACCGAGGGATTGAACTCAGGTCATCAGGCTTGGTGGCAAGTGTCTTACCCACTGAGCTATCTTACAGGCCAAGGAAATTTATTTTATTATTCCCCTTGGCTCAGAGCCCATTCCTTGCAAAAAAAAATTAGGGACACCCCTGTTTTGGTGCACATTTACATTGGCTCGAATCCCTTCTCAGCTGCCCGCTGTGTTTCCCACATTATAATAGGACCTAGCTCTCACAGGAGCCATTAATACCAGCCTTCTTCTTTTTTGTTTTTTTTTAAAGAAATAGCTCGTGGTTTTCTTTTTAAAATTTTTATGTGTATGAGTGTACTGTCTGCATGTAGGTTTGTGCACCCATGTCGTGCAATGCCGTGGAGGTCAGAAGAGGGTGTTGGATTCTCCTGGAACTGCAGTTAAAGACAGTTCTCAGCTGCCATGTGGGTGCTGGGGATCGAACCCGGGTCCTCTGTAAGAGCAGTCAGTGCTCTTAACTTCTAGGCCATCTCTCCAGCCCCATGCTAGCCTTAAACCTGAGCCTCGGGAGTGCCCTTGGGATTTGCTGAGGGCCGGTAGAGGGAAGGGATGCTAGAGGAGGAGGAGATGATTTGCTGATTTCTTCTGGTTGTTTCTGTTTCTTTTTCATCTGCACTTGTTTTTTTGTTTTGTTTTTTGAAGAATGAATGTGTGTCAAGGCCCAGGCCACACTTGCTTCTGAGACACAAGCTGTTCCTATCGCAGGTGTATAATGGCATATTCAATGAGTCCCCATTAAATTGCTAAGAGAGGCCGCAAAACAGAATTCAACCACTTAACTCAGACAGCAAAAGCATTCCTAGCTTGCGCAGTTGTCATGGCTGGCCCTCTCCTCCTTCAGGCAAACACATCTATTCATGTTTTGTCAATGATTTATCCAGTCCTTCCTATGAACCAGCAGCAGCAGCAGCAGCACTGAGAAGCCTGGGAAAAATAACCCCTGAGACATGCCTTCAGGAAACTTCAACCTTATGGAAGAAACAGACCAGGAAACTCCCCCCCCCNGGAGGAAAGATTTATTTTGGCTCACAGTTCCAGAGTTTTCAGTTCATGGTAGGCTGAGTCCATTGCTTGTAGACCTGCGACAAAGGAAAACTGTCTTGGTGGGCCTGCATGGCCACTTGGAAGTGCTTACCTCCTCGCTGCAGGGAAGGAGCAAGTCAAGGCCCCCTGGACAGGATCTGGTCACAAGAACATGCTCCCAATGACCTCCGTCCTCTGCCTCCCAATTATGCTGTCAGATTATGCATCTATCAATGAATGAATCCGAGTCCTTAGGATCCAGTCGCCTCTCAATGACTGGCTCCCCCAGCTGTAGACCGAGCCTTCCTCACATAAGCTCTTTGGGGAAACTTCATATCAAAGCATCATTCGTGGACTAAACAAAGTAGCCAAAATAGCATCAGGACTAGAACTCCTGCAGTGTCTTCCCAAGAAGACAGCATGGTGGTGTGGAGCTCTGCAGCTGTGCAGCTGCTTCTAGTGAGTTGAAGCTCTCTGCCCTGGATGGAGGACAGAAGCTGATACAGCTTGCCAGGCTCAGAATGCTCAGGAAGTCACAAGATCCACAAAGAGCCTTCTGTAGTTATATAAACAAAGCCGCTGTCTGTGCTGGGATAGAAGACTCTTCAGAGGTGCTGACTGCAAGTGGTACTGGGAACCACCGGGAGGTGGCTTTCCTGAGTTGTCATCCTCGCAGGGTTGGGCTTTGCAGCTGCCTTTGAGTGAGTGACTCCAACTCCTGTAAGTAACTCCAGTGAAGGCTCGGGTTCACCAAGCCAGACACCAGCAGGGTCTCCTCTGTGTTCGCATCCCCCCTGGAAAGTCACACAGCAACCTGAGGTCGCCATGTGCATCCCAAGTTACATCTACTCTCTGAGGACAGTAATGACCCTCTGAGAAAGCCTTCAAGCTTAAAAGCCTCTTCAGATCCATCAGGGCTGCAGTGGGGCCTGACACAGAAGTTAGACATAAATAATGTGATTATCATCCTAATTACTCCTCAGAAATTCATCATACTTACTGGAAAATTCATTTGAACTGTAGTGTGGGCTTCTGCTTTGCAATTCTCTCTATCAAGTTTACGAGATATTTCTCTGTCCCAATCCCCAAGATACTTTTCCATGGATCTCAGAACCGTAACGCCTCTCAGTGCTAATTCATTCTGCATTCGGCACCCGATTATCAAACTTTTGCAGGCTGTGGGCTTCCCGAAAAAGAAATGCTACCAACTCTACTTGTCTAGATCCAAAGTTATAAACTTTTTCTTTTTTAAAGTTTTATTTAAACAATATTTTATGTATTATTTTATTTTATGTATATGAGTGAATTTCCTGCATGTATGTAAGTACACCCATGTCATGCAATGCCCGTAGAGGTCAGAAGAGGATGTTGGATCCCCGGAACTGGAATTACAGATAGTTGTTAGCTACCATGTGGGTGCTGGGAGTCAAACCTAGGTCCTCTGTAAGAGCAACCAGTGCTCAGCCAGATGCTAAGCCCTGTCTCCAGCCCTTGTGAACTCTTTCTTCTGTGTGTGAATGTGCACACATGCATGTGGAGGCCAGGGGACATCCTTGGGTGCGGCTCCTCAGGAGCCGTCCACCTTGGTTTTTGAGACAGGGTCTCTTACTGTGCTGGAACTCACGGATTAGACTAGTGAGCCCCGGGGATCTGCCTGTCTGCCTGTCTCTGCTTCACCAGGCTACACTGGACTTCTTTTTAGATGTGTTCTGGGGACTGAGGTCAGGTCCTCATGCCTGTGTGGCAAGTACTTTAGTGACTGAGCTTTCTCCCCAGCCCTCAACTATTTTTTCTGTTCTGGAACATTCTTCATGCTACAGTTTCCTGCAAAATGCAGCACAAGACTCCAGCACTTTTCAAATCATTGACAAAAAGATCACCCTCCCACCCATGTCCAAGAGAGGCACGGTTTGGGGAATTCGTGCATAATGAGGCGCCCTTGAATAAACCTGAGTGTTGTTCATGCTTTCGGAAGCATTCAGCTTTGCATGGCTCTGTGATCGTCAGTTGAAGCCATAAGGGAAAAAGGAAAAGCCGGAGAAAGGAACCCACACGCTCAGTGCCAGCGCTAGGAGCAGGGATTGCAAACGAGGCAGACTGTAGTCCAGACTGGGGAGCAGCCTGGGACACAGGGAGGGCTGAAGGGTAATCTACATGGCCGGGGGGTCCTCACATGCGTGGAGAGTCAGCCAAGTGGCAGAATGAGAGCAAAGGCCTGCAAATCATGTATGAGATAGGGCTTGGCAGTCAGACTATGGAGAGGCCTCCGGGCGTTCCACAGCAAGAATGTGCAGATAAAAATCAGCAAAGGGGCCTGGAGAGATGGCTCAGTGGTTTCTTGCAGAGTACCTGACTTTAATTACCGGCACCCACATCAGGTGGCTCACAACCATCTGTAACTCCAGCTCCAGAGGATCCAACGTAGACCTATGAAGGCACCTGTGCTCACCAGCACACACTCAGGCACATAAACATGCATGTAATTAAAAATAAAAATAAATCTTGGGGATGAGAGATGGTTCAGTAGTTAAGAGCACCAACTGCTCTTTCAGAGGACCCAGGTTCGATTCCCAGCACCCACATGGCAGCTAAGAACTGTCTTTAAGCCAGGCATGGTGGAGCACACCTTTAATCCTAGCACTCAGGAGGCAGAGGCAGGCGGATCTCTGTGAGTTCAAGGCCAGCCTGGTCTACATAGTGAGTTCCAGGCCAGCTGGGGTTATAGGGAGACTGGAGACCCTGACTCAAAAAAAAAA
>VZQC01000890.1:805389-831462 GCA_009823505.1 Rhizomys pruinosus | reverse complement strand
GAGAGAGAGAGAGAGAGAGAGAGAGAGAGAGAGAGAGAGAGATCTCTGGAAATTCCCTTGAAGACACACCCGGAATTATGTTCCCATGGTGACTTTAAAATCCTGTCAATTTGACAATGAAGATGAATCATCCCAGCTTAGTAAGACCCAGGCAATAACAGAACAACAGAGTGGAGGCTCGGGCGCTCGGAGTGCCTGGTGCCAGCGTCTGCTTGGGCACTTGGCTGTGTGGGCCTGAGAAGGGTACTAGGTTTGCTGAGCCTCAGGTTTCTAGCCTGTCAAATGGCCACATAGGTGGTTTCAGAGGAGACAGAGGATGCTTTGGCTATAGCGGCTGGCATGGTGGCTGGCACAGCTCTAATGGTTAATCTCGACTGCCAAATTGATAGGATGTGGAATCCAGTAAGAGACATGACTCTGGATGGGTCTGTGAGAGCAGTTCCAGAAAGGATTAGCTGATAGGGAAGACGGCATCTTCCAGTGGTGGTTCAGATACAGATAGATCCAAGGAGAAAGCAGCTTGCTGGCCGCTGCCTCTCCTCTTGCTGCTCAGCTCATCTACACAGCTGCCACCACCGCCACCCTTTGCTGCCATCAGAGCCCAGCTCCTTCAGTTTCCTTCCTGGACCGAGAAGGCCAGCGGCTCTCCAGAAATCCTCCAGGGGCAAAAGAGCCACCATTGAGACCGGGAAGATCTCCTGAGTCTGTTATGCCTGTCCAGAAGCCCGACCTTCCCTCAGGCTCCCTCCCGCCTTCCAGAAAATTAGCATTACACAGCATTGCTTGTTTCCCATGAGGGACAATGCTAATTAATCAATGGCAATTAGGTGCCATGATTAATCTCATCAGCTTGATTGGATTGGCAAGTGCTTAGGAGACTAGTAAATTATACCCCTGGATATGTGTGGCATGGTGTTTCCAGAGACAGTCAAATCAGGATGACTCTGACCTACTCCATGGTTTTATCTGGCATTATTAATTAATGAGACAGGGTCTCCCTATAGACCCAGCTGGCCTGGAACTCACTCTGTAGACCAGGCTGGCCTTGAACTAACAGAGATCCACTTGTCGCTGCCTCCTGAGTGCTAGGATTAAAGGCGTGCACCACCACGCCCTGCTTAAAGACCGCTCTTAGCTGCCATGTGGGTGCTGGGAATTGAACCCGGGTCCTCTGCAAGAGCAGTCTGTGCTCTTAACCGCTGAGCCATCTCTCCAGCCCCTAATTTATTTTTCTTGAGACAAGGGTCTCCTGTAGTGCGGGCTTCAAACTTGCTATAGAGCCAGGATGATTTTGAACTCCTGATCCCCGCCTCCGCCTGCCAAATGCTGGGGTGGCAGGTGTGCACCACTATTCCTGGGTTTCCCCTGAGCTTTTGAGGCCAGACATCCAAACCACAGCATTCCATCCAATGAACTTGAACAATGTCACCCAGTTGTGACTAGTCATAGGAAGCCACCAAGTGCTTAAAAAACAACTGCTTTAGATTCAATGTGTGTGTGATGGGAATTGAAGACTTGGGACAGAAAAATGTTAAAGTAGTTATTGCTTTTGAGACAAGGTCACATGTATCCCAAGCGGGCTTGGAACTTGCTATGTGGCTGAGAATGACTTTGAACCCTTGACCTTCCTGCCACCACCTCACAAGTGTTAGAATTACAGGTATGTGGCAGCATGCCTGGTTTTGGTCTATGCTGAGGCTTTGTGCCAGGCAAAAACCATTTCCCTCTATCTTTGCCCACCATGATGTGAGTGACTCTGCCACATCCTGCCCACCATGGAGAGCTGACAAGTCTGAAGTCCTGAGCCCGAATAAGCCTTTCCTTCCTTAAGCTGCTTCTGTCAGGTGTGGGGATTCCATTGGCAGAAGCATTTAGGCAGTCAGCTGGCAACCCCCAGCCCTCAGGCTGGAGTCCTGCTGGTCTCCTGCTTGCCTTTGAAACCTGCCTGGTGCCAACTGTCTTTGATGCTTTGGGCAAAGCATTGTCACGTCACTGTAGTGATCTGGAGTATATGGTGTGAAATCCTGTATTCCCTCCTGCCAAGGTCCAGTATAAATACCCCAGATTACAGCAATAAACAGAGTTATTCCCTGTGGAATTCCTCCCAGTATTGTCCTCGAGTCCATCCATTCCTTGTCCCTTCCTTCTTCTTTCTCTTTCTTTCTTTCACTGGGTTTCACGTCCTCTCTCCTCCCCATCTCTACCAGAGCTAAGACCTGGGTCGTTGACCAGCTGGCTGGAACGATCCCAGAGCTTGCAGTCCCCGGAAACTTCGAGCTCTGGTCAAAGAGAGGAAGAACATCTAAGGCTACAGTCAGGTACTGTGATCACAGGGTGAAAGAAATAGCTGGGGTGGGCACCAACACCCCATGGCTGTTCCACAATCCTGAAGGAGTGAGCAAGGCTTCCTCACTGCTGTTTATTTCCATTTTTGTTCATATGTAAGTGTGTGCATATATGTGTGTGCATATGTGTGTACATATAAGCTCGTGTGTGTATGGTTGTATGTGCACTAATGTAGAGACTAAGGTTAATGGCTGAATGTTCCCTGATTGCTCTCCTTATTCATCAGGGCAAGATCTCTTAATTCAACTCAAAGCTCACTTATAGACTAGTTTCAAGGTAGAAAGCTTGCTCTGTGATCTCCTGTCTTTACCTCCAAGCACTGGAATTGTGGGTGGGCCACATGCCTGCCTGGGACTTATGTGGGTTCTGGGGATCTGGAATTTGGTCCTCACACTTGGAGAGTGGACTTTGTTCACTGAGTCATCTCCCCAGGTTTTCTTGCTGTTATTCTTGCTCTTATTTCTCTGCATTCCTTCATGGGATGACTTTCTGTGCTGGGACAGAGGCTGGCCTGGGGCTGACAGCCCTCTGAGCAGTGTCTGATTCTCAGAGTTGAGTTTTTTTCATTTCTCGGTCTTTTTTTTTTTTTTGGTCTTTTTGAGACAAGGTCCTCCTGTAGCTCCACCTGTCCTGGAACTCACTATGTAGACCAAGTTGGCCTTGAACTCACTTAGATCTGCCTGCCTCTGCCTTCAGAGTGCTGGGATTAAAGGCACATGCTACCACCCCACCCCCACCCCCGCTAAGTCTCCTAGCTGTAAACAGCAGCAGGCTGACAAGTCAACCTCCTTTTCTCCTTTATGCAAGTTACTGACAAGATCAGAAGCCAATACTGAGGACACCAACCTCTTATTTTCTTCTTGCTCTAATTTCTCCCTTAAGTCTTTAATCTCTCTTTGGGCTGTCTATTTGGGATATATCCTTAGTAACATGGAGTAATATCCAGGCCACCTCAGCCACAGATTCTTCCACATCCCGCCCTTGGTCCTCTATTTTCAGGGCTCAAAGTCTGCTCCAGACCCTCTGTGGTTTTGTTAGACATCTCCATATTCACGTGGAGGACCCCACTGGTTAATTAAGCATTTAATTGCAATTAAGCTATGTTGTACCACCCAGAAACAGGTGACCAGCTGGGAATTTTCCCCACTGACTCTATTGGCCTCGGTGGCTTCACTTCAGTTATGCATCTTTAAGTCCATTGCATAGACCATACTGCCACTGCCACACTTGTGAATGCCATGTAGACAATCCACCATCCCAGGATTCCCTCTGCATTTTCCTCCAGTTTCATTCCAGTTACTAGCTTCTTCCCCCATAACGGATAGCCTCTCATCACTTTTCTTGATCCCTTGCTTTTGCCTAATGCTTCCTAGATTTTGCCAATTTGTAGCAGAAATTCCTTCCCTGGAGATACCACCTACCCCTGGAGGCAACACACACATAAGCAGCGAGGAGCTTGAGGACCCATTGGGCCCATTATGCTTGCTGTCCTTTTGCTATATCAGGGATCATAGGTGGGTTTTCTCTTTGTCTCAAAACTCCATGGACTATATGTAGCTATTGTGTAACTTCTTTTTTAAATATTTATTTATTTATTTATTTTGTGTATGAGTGTACTGTCTCATGTAGGTTGGTGCACCCATGTTGTGCAATGCTGCAGAAGTCAGAAGAGGGCGTCATATTCCTCTGGAACTGGAGTTAAGGACAGTTCTTAGCCGCCGTGTTGGTGCTGGTAATCAAACCTGGGTCCTGTGCAAGAGCAGTCAACGCTCTTAACAGCTGAGCCATCTCTCCAGCACCATTTTTTTTTAATTGAATTCTTAAAAAAATTTTTATTTATTTTTACGTATTCGAGTATACTGTCTGCATGTAGGTTGGTGCGCCTGTGTCCTGCAATGCCACAGAGGTCAGAAAAGGGTGTTGGATTCCCCCTGAAACTGGAGTTAAAGACAGTTCTTAGCTGCCATGTGGGTGCTGGGAATCGAACCCGGGTTCTCCGCAAGAGCAGTGGGCACTCTTAACCACTGAGCCATCTCTCCAGCGCTATTGTGTAACTTCTTCTGGGGAGATATAAACAACTGTCCTCTCACCCCAGATAGAACACCAATAGACCAAGGAAACAATCCTATCCAAGTCTATCTTGATGATCCTAATGAGTTTATTGGGCTTGCATATGGGAGAATAACTCAAAGGCAACTGTATGATGTACCCAACATGAATGTACCCAGCCTGGAAGAGCCCAACATGAGTGCCAACTCTCAAAAGTTACATCGCTAGAGTTCCCTGCCCAAATTGCAGGCAGCTCTGGGCAATTCTCCTCTCCCCATAAACTGTCACTGCTGTAGGGCGTGGTGGCGCATGCCTTTAATCCTAGCACTTGGGAGGCAGAGGCAGGCTGATCTTTGTGAGTTCAAGGCCAGTCTGGTCTACAGAATGAGTTCCAGGACAGCTGGGATTACAGGGAGACCCTGTCTCAAAAAGACCAAAAAAAAAAAAAAAAGGTCACACGTGACCTTGGGGCAGATGCAGCCTGTTCTTCTGTTGCTGCTGGTATGAGGCAGAGGTGGGCCAAAGTTTCTTTTTTTTTTTGGCTTTTTGAGACAGGGTCTCCCTTTAGTCCCAGCTGGTCTGAAGCTTGCTGTGTAGACCAGGCTGGCAAGTTTCTAGATCATACCTACTAAGACATCTGAACATTGGGGAGTTGGATTAAAGGTTAAAAGAAAAAAACAACCGACTCTAGTCTGTAATTCCCCCCACTTAGGGGCATCCCAAGGGGCCAAGGGCATCAGGCCAGGCCTAGACAAGGTCTAACAGAGCCACTTGGGCAGCACCAGCTGAGTTGGATGGTCGCTGGTCACCTCCCAGCCTCTGCTCTTGCCCCAAACAATAGTTGCTGGGGGACAGCTAATGTTTTTGGTTCCCTTGTGACAACAGAGCAGGGAGATTGCTCTGTGGCCTCAACCTCACATTGATAATCACAGGACACTTGGCGTCCAGCAAGGGCAGGGTTACCCACTAGAGCGGCTTCTAGGAAAGAGGGAAAAGTCATGAACACAATCTTACTCTTGTCAGGCTTCCCATGGAAGCACCCGGCAGGTTATGGAAGCACCCGGCAGGTTTCGAGCAGCCCACGTTCTGGTTGCATCTGTTGTTTCTGCAGTCCAGTTAGAAGGCACGTGCTTCCTGGTCTGAGGGGTGCGTGGATTCTGTGTGGACACAAATCCTGCATGTGACCTGTTCTTCCCTTTTGGTCTCCCAGGGCATCTGGTTGGGAGATACAAACAACAAGGTTACCTGCTGCTCAGACCTGGGGATTGGTTACTTCCCGTTACTGAGATCAAATACCTGACACAAAGAACTTAAAGAAGGGAGGGGCTATTTAGGATCACAGTTTGAGGGTACAGTTTTTATGGTGGGGTAGGCATGGTGGCTAGCCTGTGAGGCAATTGGTCACATTCCATTCATAGTCAGGAAGGAGAGAGAGAGAGAGAGAGAGAGAGAGAGAGAGAGAGAGAGAGAGAGAGATCTCTGGAAATTCCCTTGAAGACACACCCGGAATTATGTTCCCATGGTGACTTTAAAATCCTGTCAATTTGACAATGAAGATGAATCATCCCAGCTTAGTAAGACCCAGGCAATAACAGAACAACAGAGTGGAGGCTCGGGCGCTCGGAGTGCCTGGTGCCAGCGTCTGCTTGGGCACTTGGCTGTGTGGGCCTGAGAAGGGTACTAGGTTTGCTGAGCCTCAGGTTTCTAGCCTGTCAAATGGCCACATAGGTGGTTTCAGAGGAGACAGAGGATGCTTTGGCTATAGCGGCTGGCATGGTGGCTGGCACAGCTCTAATGGTTAATCTCGACTGCCAAATTGATAGGATGTGGAATCCAGTAAGAGACATGACTCTGGATGGGTCTGTGAGAGCAGTTCCAGAAAGGATTAGCTGATAGGGAAGACGGCATCTTCCAGTGGTGGTTCAGATACAGATAGATCCAAGGAGAAAGCAGCTTGCTGGCCGCTGCCTCTCCTCTTGCTGCTCAGCTCATCTACACAGCTGCCACCACCGCCACCCTTTGCTGCCATCAGAGCCCAGCTCCTTCAGTTTCCTTCCTGGACCGAGAAGGCCAGCGGCTCTCCAGAAATCCTCCAGGGGCAAAAGAGCCACCATTGAGACCGGGAAGATCTCCTGAGTCTGTTATGCCTGTCCAGAAGCCCGACCTTCCCTCAGGCTCCCTCCCGCCTTCCAGAAAATTAGCATTACACAGCATTGCTTGTTTCCCATGAGGGACAATGCTAATTAATCAATGGCAATTAGGTGCCATGATTAATCTCATCAGCTTGATTGGATTGGCAAGTGCTTAGGAGACTAGTAAATTATACCCCTGGATATGTGTGGCATGGTGTTTCCAGAGACAGTCAAATCAGGATGACTCTGACCTACTCCATGGTTTTATCTGGCATTAATTATTAATTAATGAGACAGGGTCTCCCTATAGACCCAGCTGGCCTGGAACTCACTCTGTAGACCAGGCTGGCCTTGAACTAACAGAGATCCACCTGTCGCTGCCTCCTGAGTGCTAGGATTAAAGGCGTGCACCACCACGCCCGGCTTAAAGACCGCTCTTAGCTGCCATGTGGGTGCTGGGAATTGAACCCGGGTCCTCTGCAAGAGCAGTCTGTGCTCTTAACCGCTGAGCCATCTCTCCAGCCCCTAATTTATTTTTCTTGAGACAAGGGTCTCCTGTAGTGCGGGCTTCAAACTTGCTATAGAGCCAGGATGATTTTGAACTCCTGATCCCCGCCTCCGCCTGCCAAATGCTGGGGTGGCAGGTGTGCACCACTATTCCTGGGTTTCCCCTGAGCTTTTGAGGCCAGCCATCCAAACCACAGCATTCCATCCAATGAACTTGAACAATGTCACCCAGTTGTGACTAGTCATAGGAAGCCACCAAGTGCTTAAAAAACAACTGCTTTAGATTCAATGTGTGTGTGATGGGAATTGAAGACTTGGGACAGAAAAATGTTAAAGTAGTTATTGCTTTTGAGACAAGGTCACATGTATCCCAAGCGGGCTTGGAACTTGCTATGTGGCTGAGAATGACTTTGAACCCTTGACCTTCCTGCCACCACCTCACAAGTGTTAGAATTACAGGTATGTGGCAGCATGCCTGGTTTTGGTCTATGCTGAGGCTTTGTGCCAGGCAAAAACCATTTCCCTCTATCTTTGCCCACCATGATGTGAGTGACTCTGCCACATCCTGCCCACCATGGAGAGCTGACAAGTCTGAAGTCCTGAGCCCGAATAAGCCTTTCCTTCCTTAAGCTGCTTCTGTCAGGTGTGGGGATTCCATTGGCAGAAGCATTTAGGCAGTCAGCTGGCAACCCCCAGCCCTCAGGCTGGAGTCCTGCTGGTCTCCTGCTTGCCTTTGAAACCTGCCTGGTGCCAACTGTCTTTGATGCTTTGGGCAAAGCATTGTCACGTCACTGTAGTGATCTGGAGTATATGGTGTGAAATCCTGTATTCCCTCCTGCCAAGGTCCAGTATAAATACCCCAGATTACAGCAATAAACAGAGTTATTCCCTGTGGAATTCCTCCCAGTATTGTCCTCGAGTCCATCCATTCCTTGTCCCTTCCTTCTTCTTTCTCTTTCTTTCTTTCACTGGGTTTCACGTCCTCTCTCCTCCCCATCTCTACCAGAGCTAAGACCTGGGTCGTTGACCAGCTGGCTGGAACGATCCCAGAGCTTGCAGTCCCCGGAAACTTCGAGCTCTGGTCAAAGAGAGGAAGAACATCTAAGGCTACAGTCAGGTACTGTGATCACAGGGTGAAAGAAATAGCTGGGGTGGGCACCAACACCCCATGGCTGTTCCACAATCCTGAAGGAGTGAGCAAGGCTTCCTCACTGCTGTTTATTTCCATTTTTGTTCATATGTAAGTGTGTGCATATATGTGTGTGCATATGTGTGTACGTATAAGCTCGTGTGTGTATGGTTGTATGTGCACTAATGTAGAGACTAAGGTTAATGGCTGAATGTTCCCTGATTGCTCTCCTTATTCATCAGGGCAAGATCTCTTAATTCAACTCAAAGCTCACTTATAGACTAGTTTCAAGGTAGAAAGCTTGCTCTGTGATCTCCTGTCTTTACCTCCAAGCACTGGAATTGTGGGTGGGCCACATGCCTGCCTGGGACTTATGTGGGTTCTGGGGATCTGGAATTTGGTCCTCACACTTGGAGAGTGGACTTTGTTCACTGAGTCATCTCCCCAGGTTTTCTTGCTGTTATTCTTGCTCTTATTTCTCTGCATTCCTTCATGGGATGACTTTCTGTGCTGGGACAGAGGCTGGCCTGGGGCCGACAGCCCTCTGAGCAGTGTCTGATTCTCAGAGTTGAGTTTTTTTCATTTCTCGGTCTTTTTTTTTTTTTTGGTCTTTTCGAGACAGGGTCTCCCTGTAGCCCCAGCTGTCCTGGAACTCGCTCTGTAGACCAGGCTGGCCTTGAACTCACAGAGATCTGCCTGCCTCTGCCTTCCGAGTGCTAGGATTAAAGGCGTGCGCCACCACGCCCGGCCAAATGGGATCAAGCAGCAGGAACGAGAAGGCTGTCACCCTTGGCCCATGCCTCCTGCCTTCTGCCAGAAATGAAAGTCCCAAGAGCTTTGCCTGTGCCACAGTCAGAGAGATGAGGTCCTGGGGTGTGATGTGAGTGAACCCAAGGTACAAAGCACATTAACCCAGAGACAGCAGAGGATGCCTGCAGTGGTGTCCGGGGAAGCAGGGGCCTTGGCAGCTCCTCTGAGGCCTTCCCGGGAGTGTGCAAAGAGAGCTGCTCTGTGTTGAAGTTGAGCAGCCTGCATTCCAGAGCTCTGTGGCTGTCTGCTTCTGTCTTTGCTGGTAAAACGAATGGCGCCAGAGTCCGGCAGATGAAGTCCCTTTGGCTAGAGTGGCAATGGCCACCCGCTGCAGGGGTGTCTCATGGAGGGCATGGGCAGAGGAGGACCCTGATGTCCAAGGAGAGGAGAGCAGAGAGAAGCCATGTGTTGTAGCCTGAAGACCCGAGCAGCTAGCTTTTGTCACTGTGAGGGTTGAGGGGGCATTGTGGAGCAAATGGCTGGGATGGGAATTGGGAGTAAACTTACTTTTCCATGTACCACCCACTCACCCATCTATCTATCCATCCATCCAACTACCCACCCACCTATTCATCCATCCACCCATCCATCTGTCCATCTATCTATCCACCCACCTATCTATCCACCCACCTATCCATCCATCTACCATCTATCCATCCACCCACCCACTCACCCATCCATCCATTCACCCACTATTCATCACCACTTATGAAAAGCATTTTGTATAGTTAACACATTCCCATGGTAGAAATAAAAATAGAACAAAAAAGCTGAAAGGTAAGCCTAAGATTGTAGCAACTTGATTTTCCTTCCTAGAGAAAAAGAATTAGTTTCTCTAATCCCTTCCAGAAACGCTTTGTGCACACAGAAGCCTGTACACACAAAGGGCGGCGGCTGCATTCCCCATGCCACGTGTTCTAGCGTATTTTAAAGACACAGATAGGCACCGTGGGACCTGCGTGTTTCAGATACCCAATAAGGGCTGGTGATCTTGTACAGAGGCTTTGAAAAGCTCTGCCAAGTGGCTTCACAAGGATTCAGCAGGATTTCCTTCGTCAGCATCACTTGATTGTACATTGTCTTCTGCTTCTCCAGCTCTGGTACATGCAGAATGCAGGAGTGGGTTTCATGGATGCCGTGAGGGGCCAAGTCCTCTGTGGCACAGCCATGGACAGTAGCCCCGGTGTGGTTCTAGCAGCTCACTCTTCATCTTGGAGCCCCCGAGCCTCATCCGCAGCTTGCTTTGCATGCTGGGTCCATCATTCCCCAGCGCTTGCTCAGAACCATTTCAAATGTATTGAAAAGGCAAAGGCTAGTTTAATGACCACCCCATGTCTTTCATCTGGGCTCAACGCTTGACATTTGACATTTTTACTGTATTATATGTCTTTCCAAAATGTTTGGAAGCAGGCAGACATGAGTGCCTTTCACCTGCAGGTATCTCTGCCCGAGGCTCCAAAGGGTGGAAGCATTTTCTTACATAACACACACTATCATGCTTAGAGATCAGTTCTGATACAGTATTCTACTGAAGTAAAGTCCCTATCCGCAGTTCATTTGGGGAGATCTGTTTCTGTGTACTCTCAGTCTTAGATGTGGCTGAACTGTGCACAAAGGTGGTCTAGCTGATTGTGGCATGCACACCTTTAATCCCAGCATTAGGGAGGCAGAGGTAGGCGCTTTCTGTGAGATAAAGGCCCACTTGGTCTACGTAGCTATTTCCAGGGCAGCCGGGACTGCAGGGAGACCTTGTTTCATAAACAAACAAACAAACAAACAAACAAACAGCATCCTCAGAGCCTCAGTTCTACTTCCCTACCTTTCCCTCCCCTGAACTCTCTGGCAAACACTTTCCACCAGTTTCTGGTTTATTTTTCCCGTGCTTCAAGCTATTAGGAGCCATTGCACACACTACATACAGACACACAGACATTTGCACATACACATGCTTGCACACATGGGAACGTGTATGCATCTGCACAGGCATACATTTGTACATGCATACACACATGTACACATGCATATACTTGGGTGCAGATGGACCTATTATTGTGCTGGTTGGAATGTAAAATATCGCCATAGGCTCAGGAACTTGGTGGTGCTGTTGGGGAGCCTGTGGACTCTTTGGGAGGTGCAGCCTTGTGGTGCTGGAGGAAGCATGCCACTGGGAGTGGACTTTGAGAGTTCACAGACCTCCCCACTTCCTGTTTGCTCTCGGCTTCCTGTTTGTCATTGGAGACGTGGGCTCTCAGCTTCCAGCTCCTGCCACCATGGCTTTATGCTGCCAGGCCCCCACCCCCACCCCCCCAGGACGGACTCCATCCCTCTGGAAACTTAAACCCAGGTAAAGCCTCTCTTCTAGAAGTTGCCTTGGTCATGGTATTTTTATCACAGCAACAAAAAAGTAATGAATACACTTACATAGAGGAACATGAGCACACATCACATACATGTACTTACACATATTTACACATACATGGCTTGGCGTGGTGGTGCATGCCTTTAATCCTAGCACTTGGGAAGCAGAGGCAGGCAGATCTCTGTGAGTTCAAGGCCAGCCTGGTCTACATAGTGAGTTCCAGGACAGCCGGAGCTACAGGGAGACCCTGTTTCAAAAAACATATTTACACATACACATACCCATACACAATACATACACACATACATGTACATGCACAGGTACATGCACACTCAGGTGTACATACTTACACATGCGCATACACATTTGCAACACGTACAAACACACCTCACCTTCCTTTTTTTTTTTTAATCTCATGCCAAGCATGTGTTCTACCCATGCTTATGTGTGCACCAATGGCATCTGTTTCAAGGGCTTTTTGTATAGTAGAGGCTAGCCCATCTCTCTCCCTCCCTTTCTCTTTCTCTGTCTCCCTGTCTCTGTCTCTACCCACCACCTTGCCCTGGTGGCAAGATGGAACTCAGAACCTTGATCATCCTAGATAAGCACTCTATATCTCCAGCCTTTGTTTTGTTTTTTTTTCTTCTGAGATAGAATTTTACTAAGTAGCCCAGGCTGGCTTTCAGTGTTCAATCCTCCTGTCCCAGTGTCCTGAGCAGCAGGGATGACAGACTTTTGCCACTAGGCCCAGCTAACCGCATAGTCTCTCTGTAAGGAAGGAAAACAAGAGTCTCAGTGTGCTGTTTGAGAACAAATATGAGATTTGTAGGTGTGCTGGATAGCTTTAGTGTCAACTTGACACACCTGGGTTGAGGAAGCCTCAGTTGGGGAAATTGGCTCCATTGGATTGGCCTGTGGCCACGTCTGTGGAGTATTGTCTTGATTGTCAGGCAATGTGGGAGGGCCCAGCCCACAATGAGTAGTGCCACCCTGGGCGGGTTGTTGTGTACCTTATAAGAAGGCAGGCTGGGCATGAGCCGGGGGAGCAAGCCAGGGAACAGCATTCCTCCATGGCCTGTGCTTCAGCTCCTGCCTCCAAGTTCCTGCCCTAAGTTCCTGCCTTGGGCTCCCTAAGTGATGAACTGTGACCCAGGAGATGTAAGCTGAATAAACCCTTTCCTCCCCAAGTTGGTGTCGGTCAGAGTGTTTTGTCACAGCAACTGAAGAGAAACTAGAACAGCAGGATACAAATCAGCATCATAATTATTCCTAGTGATTAGTGTGTAGATGCTTGATGCAGGATGGAGCTCAGACTGCATTCTAAAGAAACACAAACTCCTCAGGACAATTGTCACGCATTGCCTGGCAGTCTCTATTGTGAATTCTCCTTGCGTTATTTTTTCTGGAAGCAGAGCCCTTTCTCTACCTGCACCTTAGCTTCAGGCTTGTGCACAGGTCTCCTAGCAACTGGGCTAATGATTGCAGTAAATTTTTCTCTTTTTGGTATTCCGGTATACTGTGCTATTTTTAAACACCCAAATACTTTTTTTATTTTAAAAAATATAGTGCTGTTATTTTAGTATCTTCAGAAGTCTGAGCGCTTAGTCATTTTGTCTTGAGATAACCCACGGCATTTTAATTCTGCATTAAAACCCCAAATTGAACAAAAGATTGCATGCTTAGGAAACACGTTTCTCACCTTCATTTTCCTAAAGAGAAAGGTAGATTTTGTATGTGGTGAAGCAAAGTTTGTGCTGGAACATGAGCCTAATAAAAATTCCCTGGAAGTGGGGTATGAGTTTGTGATCAGATAGAGGTGTAGACAGGAGCCAGCAGTAGAGGCAGAATTCAAGAGCAGTCTGGCATGGGTGATAGGAACAAAACTCAGGTCCTCTTCAAAAGCAGTACATGCTCTTAACCGAAGAGCTGTCTCTGCTGTGGGTGTGGATTCTCTCCTTCTACCATGCAGGCTGTGGAATCGAACTCAGGTCATCAAGCTTGGAGGCAAGCTCCTTTACCTTGCTGACCCATAATTTTTGAATAGTTAGAAAAACTTGCACCAGAACATGCTTGCAACTAATCTGTAATGGCATTGGTGCACACTTAAAATCACACACAGACAGTGGGTTCCATCTTGATGTTTTGTTTATATATATGCCATTTTATTTTGCTTGTATTTACTCTTTTACTAAGGCACACTTTTATCTGTAATGATTACATTTAGAGAATCAAATATTTAGGGGCTGTGGAAGTGGCTTCATATGTGGAGTGCTTATCTAGCATGTACAAGGCCCTGATGTTTCAAGAACTTTCTCCCTGGGGGCACTAGGCAACGTCTATCTCCCCTAAGGTTCCAGTGGTAAACCAAAGTTCAATTCCACCAAAGTTCGTTCTGGAGAACCAATTAATTCATTAGGATTACTTACAGAGTGATGGGTGAGGGGTTATGGGCAGAACCCTGGGTGACTTTAAAGTGCAGATGGATGTCAGCTGCCATGTGGGTGCTGGGAATTGAACCTGGGTCCTCTGGAAGAATAGCAAGTGTTCTTAACTGCTGAGTCATCTCTCCAGCCCCCAGTCTATATACTCTCACCCGCCCCTGAGATCCTGCAGCCACATGCAATGAGGGTGGAAGTGCATAGAGCTAGTTGAAAAGAGAGAGGCTGGATGCTCAGGGGAGGACTCCATGTCCCTCCAGACCATCCTTCTATGAGGGAATGTCCATAGGCCAAAAGTCCAGCTGGGGCTTTTGTAAGTGGGCACAGCTGAACTCATGAAAATGGCATCTATTGGGCTCAGAGGCTAGTGCTGAGAGGCATACCTGGGTTCCATCTCCAGCGCCCTGTAAACCAGTGTGGTGTGGGCCTGCAGTCCCAGCACTCAGGAGGGGGATGCGGGTGGGTCAGAAGTTCAAGATCAGGCTTTTGGGTTCTTCCCATGCAGTGTATCCTGACTGCCTCTTTAAGGAAATTTCTTGCTATTTTAAAAAGAAAAATGAAGTTCAGGGTTATCCTTGGCTACATAGTGAGTTCAAGGCCATCCTGGGTTACAGGAGACTCTATCGCAAACAACTGTCTCCAAAAACCCCCAAGGCACCTCAGCCTTTGGTTTCTTATTTCCAGACATATTGAAAAAAAATCAAATACATTTTTCTTAAAATTTTATTCTGATTTATTTATTTATTTATTTACAGGGCCTCATTATGCAGCCCTGGCTTGCCTGGAATTCACTGTGTAGACCAAGTTGCCCTGGAACTCACAGAGCTCTATCTGCTTCTGCTGGGATTAAAGTATGTGCCACCACACCTGGTTCTTTTCAGTTTTGAATTTGTTCTTTTTATAGAACCTTATTAATTTATATTGGTTAATTCATATTAAGCATATTCTATGTACTCTTATGGTTTTTATATTCACACTAGTGCCTAATATTTGGTAATATTTATAGTTTATATATTCAAAATATATTGCATGGGGTCAGAGACATGGCTCAGCGAGTAAGGGCATTTTCCAGCAAGCCTGATGACCTGTGTTCAATCCCTGGACCCCAGAGTGGAAAGAGAGAAGACTCCTACGAGTTGTCCTCTGACCTCCCCCCACGCACATACACACTAAATAAATAACATAATAAAAATATATTTTGCATGACTAGTTTGGTTTATTAGAAACAATTTTGTTAACTCATTACACATTTTGATTCCAGAGGGATTAAATACCAAAATGCTGACAGGGTCCTTTTTCTCTGGCTTGAACTCATCTTCTGGCCTCTGTTAGGATTCTTCTCTGTCAGTGTGAAACTCCTAATAGAAGATTCTTATAACCCTGTCCTGGTAATCCTGGGGAGGGGGGTGTTGGAGGGAAAAGCTCTCAGGTCACCGAGATCAGAGGCTCTGTGTGTGTGTGTGTGTGTCTGTCTGTCTGTCAGGGGGGCAGAGAGACAGGGAAAGACAGAGAGAGAGAGAGAGAGAGCACCCGAGTGTCTCTCCCTGGTGATGTGAGTGTGCCCCTGGGACTGAACATTCTGCTGGCTACCCTGGGGGTAGAGGAGGGATAGGGTGATGGAAATTAAAAGTGTGTGGCATTGAACCCAGGTCCTCTGCAAGAGCAACCAGCCCTGAGAACTTGTTTTCTTGAAGGCATTATTGATAGGACGTTCAATGTGATAGAGGAACTGTGACTGCTTAGGGCTGGAGTGTTGATGGCTTTTCCTAAAGCAGAGCAGGGCACTTTCTACTATGACATACAAGTTTATTTACGAAAAGGAAATTCTTTTTAATTTTTTTTTTAATGTGTATGAGTGTACTGTCTGCATGTAGGTCTGTGCACCTGTGTCATGCAATGCTGCGGAGGTCAGAAGAGGGTGTCAGATTCCCCTGGAACTGGAGTTCTCCTGGAATTGGAGTTACAGATGGTTCTCAGCTGCCATGTCAGTGCTCTCAACCACTAGGCCATCTCTCCAGCCCCCGAAAAGGAAGTTCTTTAAGATAACAGGGGGGCTGTGGCTGTGGCTCAGTGGGTAGAATGCTTGCCTAGCATGCCCAAGACCCTGGGCTCATCCTCAGCACATGCCAGATCCGGATGTGGTGGGTCAGGCCAGGAATCCCAGCACTCAGGAAGCAGAGGCAGGAGGATCCGGAGCTCAAGGTCAGGGTCAGCTGCAAAGTGAGTTCAAGACCAGAATGGACATTTTTTTTGTCTTTTTGAGACAGGGTCTCCATGTAGCTCCAGCTGTCCTGGAACTCACTATGTAGACCAGGCTGGCCTTGAACTCACAGAGATTCGCCTGCCTCTGTCTTCTGGGTGCTGGGAGTAAAGACGTGCGCCACCAGGCCCAGCTCCAGAGTAGACTTTTCTTAAGTGTCTCTTTTATAAATATTCCCACTTAAATCTGAAGCCAGCAAACCCCTCATCTCCCTAATAAACTTGGTAGTGTTCCTTCATTCTCACCTGTCCCAAAATTGTTTTCCGCCACATAGCTGAAGATCTGGTTTTACTGAGTGGAGGTCCCTAAGGAAGCCACTGCCTCTTTCCTTGTTAAATAACTCAGAAGTTAGAGGTCAGAAAGCTCAGGCTGCAGATAGGCTGTGTCCCCTGCCATCTTGCCAGGCAGTGAAGCCTAGAAAATGACTTTTTCTACTGGTGGAAAGAACCTGTCCATAGAAAGAGACACTGGAGTTCACATCAGCTGGGAGACAGATAGGTCTGGTGATACATGATCGAGGCTCTTTGGAGGCCCCAGTAGTTTAACCAATGGGGGATTAAAGCCATTAAAGAACTGGTGCCAGGACCCAGGCAGGACCCAGACGCCATTCATTTTAATGCTTTCTCCCTCAAGCGTCTCACCTGGAAGAAAACTGGAAGAGTAGGAAGTGCACAGGAGCCCCCCAAGGAGACAGCAGAACCCCAGGGTAGAGACATGTTTTGAGGTGTGCCCACCAAAGAACCCCAGGAAGATGGTGACGGTGACTGTCCTTTGTGCCCCCTGGGCTGACTTTGATCTTGTTAGTGACCTCAGGAAACCCTCAGTGGCCAGTTCCCCAGGGACACATAACATGTCCATCCCTCTTTCCTTGTTGAATAACTCAGGAGTCAGTGAGGTTTGGGCTAAGAACAGAAGCCGAGCTCTGCACTGCAGCGATCGCTCAGTTTTCAGAGTTCTCCAATCCTTGCTCTGTTTATCCTATCACAAAGAGTTCCATCCATTTGGTTTAGAAATGTTGGCTGATAACCTCAGTCTCAGTCTGGCTGGGATGCCACCCGGGTAGGGACAAGCCCTCTCCATGGTGTACTATTTATCACTCCAAGTCAGCTTTCAAAACACTCCTGGCTGTGCTTATTTAAGTCAAGCCTCATGCCAGCCAGCTAAATAGACTCACACACTTAGAATGGAGACTGGTCTACTAGCTTCTCCCTTGTCATCTGACTTTATTTAAATGTGGGATCTGGCCATCAAACTCAGGTCCTTATGCTTGCAAGGCAAACCCTTTACCTACTCAGCCATCTCTCCAGCCCTGAATCCACTTTTGCGCAGAGTTTTGGAGAGATCAACTTTGTCCAGATGCAGGTGGCTGGTTCCTGTGAACAAACACATTCATTCTAACTGGGACTCAGTTTGGTGGCCATTCCTGGGTCCCTCCAACACTTGCATAGTGGCTGTGTCATTGGTCAGCTGATCTTGATCTGATGGCTGGAACAGGGCACTTGTTTACCAGGGCAGAACAGTCCTTTTTCCAACAAAGGACATGATCCTTGTTGGAAACCAAGGGCGGGAGCCGGCAGGGTTCAGGAAATCTGGGCAGCTCGTCAGTAGTTCTTGGTCTGTTTAGGGCGCATGCACACAGAACTAAATGAGACAGAGAGGGCGCAGACTCAAAGTTCCAGGCTTCTGGGTTGGGAGTGGGAAGAGTGGAGGAAAGGTCAGGAAGGGCTAGACTGTTCCACTTCTGGTGGGTGCTGTGTGGCCATTCTCTGGAATGGGACATCCCCTCCCCATGAGGTCCACAGGGCTGACAAAACTCCCCCAAACCTGGCAGACTGTCTTGGCCCCCCCTGAGGTTATCTGCTGAGGAGTAAATAGATGGAGTTCAGTGCAAGACATTCAGGGAAACTCCAGGGACACAGCCTAGTTAGTCCTCCTCCATGCTGGGGTAGGTATCAATCTATCGATCTATCTATCTATCTATCTATCTATCTATCTATCTATCTATCTATCTATCTAATTTATTTTGAGACAGGGTATCCCTGTAGTCCAAGCTGACCTAGAACTTGCTATGTAGACCAGGTCTTGATCTCACAGACATGGCATGCCCCTACCTCCCAAGTGAAGGGCCTTTACACTGATGTAGATGCTTCTGAGTCACCCTGCTCCTGCAAGCAACCCCAGTAACAATAATTGGGCTCAATGGAATAATTTCTTTGGTTGTTTTGTGCCTCCCCAGTAAAAGATTTCAGATGGGGGCTCAAAAGGGACACTGGGATGGATCCAACGTTGGGGGCAAGGGGTTTATTAGAAGTTTATTAACATAGGCTGGAGAGATGACCTAGCGGTTAAGAGGGCTGACTGCTCTTGCAGAGGACCCGGGTTCGATCCCCAGCATCCACATGGCGGCTGAGAACCATCTGTAACTCCAATTCCGGGAGAACTCCAGTTCCAGGGGAATCCAAGACCCTCTTCTGACCTCCGTGGCATTGCACAACACGGGTGCACAGACCCGCATGCAGACAGTACATTCATACACATAAAAAATAAATAAATAAAATATTAAAAAAAGAAGTTTATTAACACTATGGACAGAGAGACAATAACGTGGCAGAGGCTTTGAGGAGAGCTCAGGCCCCAGCGTCAGAGACATGCAGACAGCGTGGCACATGCTCCAAAGAGAGGAAATTAGGGCCCATGAGGCAGAATTGGGGTCTCATCTTACAACTCTCTGGGGATGAGGGAGGTTTCTAGAACAAATCTGCAGCCAAGCTCTCTGATTCCCAGGCAGGAGGCTGGGAAAGGGGTGAGGATCAGGATGTGTGGCCACCTGTACTCGCTTTGATGTAGACTCACTTCCAGGTGAGAGGTGTAGGCCCCAGGATGTCTAGAGCTAGGGACTCACAGACTGTGTCTCAGTAGGTGCCTCTGAGTGTCTGTGAGAGGGGAGAGCTGCTGCAAAGCACTGTGGTCTGAGCAGAGGGTGGATTCTAACATGGCATTCTTGCTCCCAAGACAAGTTGTGTAGCTAAGAAGTCAAGCAGAGGAGAGAGGCGGGCCAATCTGAATCCTCACGCAATCTTCTCAAAGAAGTAGTACCACTCCAATTTCAAAGGAAGAATCAAAGCCCAGAGAGGTTACGGACCTTGCCTGGGGCTACACGGCATGTTCTGAGTACTGAATTCAAAGCCTGGACTGGTTCTTCTGGAGGATCTGTAAGCTCAGCTTCTGACCCAGATACATAGACAGCACACATCTTAGTGAATGTCCGTGCAGGCCAGGTGCTGTCCTGTGAGTTACTCTGAGTCCTGCAACAAGCCATTTCAGGTGATGGTATTTGGGTATGATCTGTCATTTTTCCTGGAGACAGGTGAACATGCCCCATCTCCTGAGTGCTGGGATCTCACACTGCACTCAGGCATTTCTGCATGCACTGGGTTCCACATGAGCGGGTCTATGTGCTGAGATGCCTAACTTTTATTGACGGACACAGAGAGAGGGAGGGAGCACAAGAGGCAGTTTAATGAGTTTTCCCTTCATGAAACAACCCCCCTCTTTCCCACTAAGCTGTGTGTAGACTGAAACTTAGAAGATTCCAGCACCCATGAGCCCCAACACTAGGAAGCTCTCCCACTTTCTCTAGGTTGTGGACGTGGCACCCAGTGACTCTTATGGTTGGAGTGTGAAATGTCCCCATGGGCTCATGTGCGTGAACACTTGGTCCCCAGCAGTGGTGTTGTTTTGTGAGGTTATGGATCTTTGGGACAAGGGACCTGGTTGGTGGGTGGAGTGCCATAGGGGCTGGATGTCACGGTCCTAGGCCCCTCTGCTTCAACCTGAGCTCTCTGCATCCTGGTCTTGCTGAGCTGGGGAGGAGGGACCCGGGTCACATGCTCTCAACTCTATGACCTCCTCTTTCTGCCTCACATTCCTTCTGTCCCATGCTCTGTCACAGTGACAAGAAAAGTCACAAACACACTTGTGAGAGAAGACTGGCTGTGTGTTATTTTATGACAGTGGTCTCCTTCAGGCTCCTCGCCTACCAGCAACCCTGAGAGAGGGGGACTTGGTGGCCCCTGTTTACAGATGAGGAGATTGAGACTTAGCCAGAGTCAAGCTTCCCCAAACCTTTTCTGCTGGAAAGTGGTGGCACTAGGATTTGAACCCTGGACCACCTGATCCCAGCATCCTTAACCACATCCTCTAGTCTGGGAAAGTGTGTACTTCCTCTGTGCATAGCCTCAGCTCTGCTCTCCAAAGACAGGGACTTCTGAGCATCTGTGGTTTCTGATATGGTACATTCATTACAGGCAGAAGACACTTAACAAACACAGGAAGAATGAACAACTAAATTAACTAAATTGTTTGAGGCTGAACTACCTACTTAGGTCCTGGCTTGGAAGGAAGAATGCTATAGAGAAGGCAAGAATGTGCAGCTCTTTGCAAGAAATCAACCACTTGAACTTCTCTCCCTGCCTGGCAGGGGATCTGCAGAGCTTGAGAGACACTTGGTCTTCCTTTAATCAACATTACCTTGTCTTTTATTGTGGTAAGAGGAGGATATAACACTCCTCTGGGCTCACCATAGGGAGTGTGCAAGATGAGGGCCCTGCCAGCCTTTCCTCGTCCACACTGCATCTGTTTCAGAGCTGTTTCCCATGATTTATTGTACTATCTGCAAAATCAATTTTTTTTTTCGTTCCCAAACTTCAGAAGAGTCTCTGTATTCCAAAACACATTTGCACCCTTAAAACTAACACATTCCGTCTTGTTGGCTCTGGTATCTGTAAGCAGACCCAGTCTCTGCTATTTTTGGGATCATTTCCAGGAAAATAATTTACTTTTCATTGTGCAGTCTGTCAAGCTCGGTGAAGTGATTTTCTTTGTGAGGATGGATGAGTATATCCAGTCCTGAAAATGTTGTGGATGGAAAACCTTTCCTGCAGAGATGGCCCATGGCCGGGCTTATTTTACAGGTTAAAATAAAGAGAAGCTCCCAGCCTGTGGATCCTTGATGCTTGGCTACTCTCTGCGGGGACTGCTCTCCGAAGCATGGGGCTGTTGGCCTTAGTGATAATCATTGCTTATTCAGGAATCACCTTTGTGGCTGGGGATGTGGCTCAGCTGGTAGAGAGTCTGATTAGCATGAACTCAGCCCTGGGTTTGATTCCCAGGATCACCCAAGACTGGGTTTGATGGCACATGCCTGGGGGTACAGGCAGGAAGATCTGAAGTTCGAGGTTAGTCTTGGCCACTCAGTAAGTCTGAGGCCAGCCCAGGTTACATGAAACCCTCTTTTAATAGCAATGAACAAACAAACAAAAAATAGTTTTTTAAATTTTTATTTATTTTAAAAATTTTTTTTATTTATTCTTGATGTGTATGAATGTACTGTCTGCATGCAGGTCTGTGCGCCCGTGTCGTGCAATGCTGAGGAGGTCAGAAGAGGGCGTCGGATTCCCCTGGAACTGGAGTTAAAGACGGGTCTTAGCCACCATGCGGGTGCTGGGGATTGAACCCGGTCCTCTGCAAGAGCAGTCGGCACTCTTAACTGCTAGGCCATCTCTCCAGCCCCTTTATTTTTTTTGAGACAGGGTCTCCCTGTAGTCCTAGCTGGTGTGGAACTCACTCTGTAGACCAACCTGGCCTTGAACTCACAGAGATCCACCTGCTTCTGCGTCCCGAGTGCTAGGATTAAAGGCAAGAGCCACCACATCTGGCTTTAAAGACAGTTTTTAGCCGCCATATGTGTGTGTGCTGGGAATCGAACCCGGCTCCTCTGCAAGAACACTCAGTGCTCTTAACTGCTGAGCCATCTCTCTAGCCCTAACCAAAAAATTTGTTTTGTTAAAAAGAATCATCTTTGAGGGCTAAAAACTCCTTTCTTGGGATCAGAAGGCAAAACCTAGTCTGTGGTTGAACAGACCAAGATTCAATGGAGCAAGTGGCTGGGCCTCTCTGCTCACAGTTCCCTCATCTGAGAAGCAGGATCGTCCTAAGCCCCTGTGTCTCAGCTGTTACATGAGAACAGGAGCTATGTTGGGACTCACCTCTGCCTGATGCCAGCACCATGAAGACATCGTGATTAATGCTCCAGCAGCCATTTTGGATCCTCAGGGAAACGTGAAGGATTTGGTGATGGAAAGCGTGGTGAGGCATGTCAAGATTGCCATAGTTATGAGCCCCAGCTGAGCCCAGGAGTTAGAACTTAACTTAAAGGATGGGAACAAGCAACTGAACTAGGGCGGAAGTTAAGAACAGGTCAGCATGTACTGGTTGCTTAGAAATGCACTTGAAGAGATCTCCTAAGCCTCGCGGAAGCCCCCCCCCCCAACTGGGAGTTCCAAAGAAGGCATCTGGAAGGAGCAAGTAAACTAGCCTTCACTACGTAAAGATTAGGACTACATTAGGAATAACAGGCAAAGGAAACTCCAAATTCCAGGATGATCGAGAAGAGACAACATGGATTGGGGAGGTATCCCGTGCTATCTTTACAACCTATGGAATACTCTGCAGTGGCAATCCTCTGGGATGCCCAGAACACAGATCATCAGAAACACAAATTGGGAAATTATTAAAAACTAATAGACTAAAAAAAAATAAAGACTAAGAAAAGAGAATGAAGAATTCAAGAAGACCTAGAGAGAGAGAATGAACAGCTCCGAAGGAAGTCAGAAACACTGAAAGATCCCATGCTGAAAAGAAAAAGGAAAACAACAGCCAAAGATTGGAAACGATTGAGAACTCCAAAAAGAGATAAAATACTAACGAAATCAGAAGAGGAATGAAAAAATGGAAACAAACAATCATCCTTCCAAGAGAAACGAATGGAAAGCCTCAGAAGCAAGATGTGAGAGCAGAACAAAGAATATACTGGAAGATAACACCAGACAACTAAAAACTCAAGATAAGATTATGAAATATTTAAAAATCACAAAAATGGAACAACCAAGCTTGGACACTATGAAATGATCCAACTCTCATCATAGGAATATGAGGAGGAGAAGTCATCCCCAAAGAATGGTCATTGATAGATCTTTCAAACAAATATAGATGTAAAATTCCCCTAACTAAAAAAGGACAAACCAATACCAATCAGAAGCAACATAGAACTCAACAAATAAAAGATCAGAAAAGAAATACTCCCATGCCACTCATAGTTAAAATGCAGACACCCTTTTTTTTAGTATTACAAGTTATTGAATTTGCTTGCACGTAAAGCAAGATAAGTCTGCACGAGTAGTTGCACGCTGGAGAGGCTAGAAGTCCAGGATAATTCCTCAGTCCACAAGGCTCCCAGATATTCACGTAGTCCCAATTGACATGAAGGCCTGTGGATTCCATGAGATCTCCTAGTCTTCAGTACACGATAGGGATCGAAGGGTCCTGGAGCAAGCATTCCAGTGTAAGGACAATAGATGCCAACCCAGTTACTATACCCAGGCAAAAATCAGATTTATAGTTGAAGGAAGAGAAAAAACCTTCCATGACATACAACTAATTACAATGAATACATGTCCTGGGAAACCAACCTTCAGAGAATATTGAAGAAAATCAAAGAACAGAAGAAGGAAGACCAACCCCAGGACTAGAAAGAGATCATAAAAGCATACTGCAAGCAAAGAACCTAACAAAAACTGCAAAAAGGTTAATAAGGCAAAGGAAGGAACACAACACTATCATATAACCTTAAATATTAAATGACTAATATCCAATCAAAAAGACATCAGACTGGGAGACTGGATTAGGAAACAGAAATCCATCACATATGCTGTTACAAACAACATCTACTTCCAAATACACTAATGTAGGTATGGCAAAAAAAAAAAAAAAATATCCAACAAAGTATACCAAAAAGAAAGATGATGTTGCTTATTTAATATCGGAAAAAATAGACTTCAAAGTAAAGAAATCAGAAGAGACAAAAGAAGCGCATTACATTTCACAACAGACAATTCACCAATAAACTTTCACAAATATTATGAATAGTATATGCCTCAAACTTCTGTGCACCCGAACTTTATAAAACCAATTCTCCAGACACAAGTCACAGAACTACCTCAGTAAACTCATAGTGGGAGATTCTTAATACCCACTGAGTCTTTAGGATACGGTCAACAGCGGACAAATAATAAACAGAGAGACATTTGAACCTGACATATGATACACAAATGGACCTATATACCTCCTACCGAAATCATCCTTATACCAGAGAACTAACTTTCACTCAGCACCCCACGGAAATTCTCCAAAAATCGACCACAATTCTGGGGACACAGAAGAAACCTCATACAAGTATACCAAAAGACTTGAAATAATTCATGCCGTTCTTCAGACCACATGCAATAAGCTCTACATCAACACAGATAAGCCCTGCTCACTTACAGAACCATGGAGACTAAACAAATCACTACTTGAATATGCATGGGTCAGAAGAGATTAAAGAAAGAAATAAAAAATTCCTGAACAAATGACATACATGATACAACAAACAAATCTATGGGAGTAACCTTAAAAGCAGTCCTAAGAGTGGAAGTTTTATACGCTGGGTGCTACATTAGAAATAAGAGAAGAGCACAACGTGAATAGATCTAAACACTGCAGCTAAAACATTGAAGCAAAACAGATGAACCCTAAACTCAACAGGACAGGAAGAATACAAAAATCAGAGCAGAATATCATATGAAATAGAAAAGAAAACAATACAAAAAATCAATGAACCAAAAGTTGGTTCTTTGAAAGAAATACAAGATAGACAGACTCTGCCAGTTAGAAAGGAAAAACTCAAATCAATACATTCCGTGATGAAAAGGAAATTATCTTAACGAGACAAGGGGAAAAGATTCAGAAAATCACTACTGGGAATATTTTTTTTTTTACAGTTCCTATATTTACAATTTGAAAACCTAAGAGAAATGGAGAAATATCTGAAATCCTGGAACCACCAAGCTCGCCAAGAAGAGATTCAGAGCTTAAACGACCATAACATATGAAAAATTAGAGGATGTAGTAAGAAGTTCCCACTAAAAAAAAACTCCAGGACCCAGACCAGTTTTCATGAAGAATCTATGATTCTATAAAACATTTCAAAAAGACCTACAACCATTATTACTGAAACTATTTCAGCAGCTTATACAATCAGAGGAATTCCCAATTTCCTTCTATGAGCCACATCATCACTCATTACCAAAACAGGCAAAGATCCAAAAAATGGAGAATTTAGACCATCTCCTAATGTACACAGATCGAGAAATTCTAAACAGGATACTGGCAAATCGCTATTACAGACCCACATCCAAAACATCATCCATCATGGACAAGTTGGATTCATTACAAGATGTGCGATGGTTCAACATACGAAGATCATAAAATATCCACCCGTAAACGGATCAAAAGACAAAAACCACACAACATCATCTCAATTTATTGCTGAAAAAGCCTTTGACAAAAATCGCAGCATCCCTTCATGATTAAAGTCTAGAAGGAATTGATTGAAGGATCTTCTATGTAGAATAAAGCCATAACAGGAAACCCACACTCAATATCACCCTAAGGAGAAGATGTATCAGAAATATTCCTTTAAGTGTAGGAACATCGGCAGTTGTTCCCTTGTCACACTCCTTCATTATATTGCTTGAAACACTTGCTAGAGAAACAAGGCAAGAAAATGAATTAAAGATACTAATTGGAAAAAGAGAAGCACAACTATCCTATTGTCGAGATGATATGATTGTTTTTACTTAAAGATGCTAAAACTCACTAGATAACTCTAGAAACGATAAAGCTTCAGCAAAGTGACGGAGATAAAATTTAAAATTAAACAAAAATCAATGTTTCATGATAACAAAAAAACAGAAATAGACAAGAATAAGAGCACTTCCCATCACAATGCCTCAAAAAATAAATACCTAGGAACAACTAACAAAGACACCAAAGATCATCATAAACAAAATTTTAAACCTTTTAAGAAAGAAATTTGAAGCAGCAGAAGATGGAAAAATTTCCATGCATCATGATGGAAAATTAACATTTAAAATGTCATTTTT
>VZQC01000890.1:786325-804449 GCA_009823505.1 Rhizomys pruinosus | reverse complement strand
GGAGAACTCTTGGAAGATTTGTAATGAACTTGCCACCTGAACCCAGCCATACCACTCCTGTACATGTACCCTCAAGACTCACCCACCACAGAGATACATGAACAGGCCATGTTTATTATGACAGCTCTCTTCACAATAGCAAGGATCTGAACCAACCTAAATGCCCCTCAACTGACAAATGGATAGAGAAAATGTGTACCATCTACACAATTGAGTTCTATGCAGCAGTAAAGAAAGATGACATCATGAGCTTTTGCAGGAAAAAATGGCTGTGAGCTAGAGACATCATGCTGAGTGAACAGTAACAACAGTCCCAGAAAAACAAAACACGAATGGACATGGTATCCCTTCATCTGTGGATGCTAGTGCCAATTTACCTAGTTTGTATTTCTTGTGTGTAGGGTCCCTGAGCTTTTGTTCAAAGCAGATGGGCGTAATGCATATTGGAAAACAACAACAACAACCAACAACAGAAAGGAGGGCATCAAAGAACTGACCGAAAAACATCTTGCTCAAAACCAGTTCAACTTCCCATGAAATTATTGAGAAAGGAACTAGAAAGAGATTTTAAAAGGCATGTTTGGCAGAATGCATGAGCTCTTGTGGGGGGGGGAATGGGCAGGAACACTGGTCTATATTTGTTAAAAAAATTAAAAATAAATTTATTGTGAAAAAAAAAAAAGAAATGCACTTGAATTCATGGTTTTTGTATTTTATCCTTGGCTTGCTTTTAGAGAATAAGAATTGTTAGAGGAGCTGACCACCCCTAAGCTTGGAACTTTTCATCCTTAGCTCTGGCTTTTTCCTATGTAAACGCCTCCCAGATGTAGCTCTTTGCTACACACCCTTGGCTGAGATGAATAAACTTTTCTTTCCTTTCTCCTTCTCTCTCTTTCTTCCTTTCTTTCTTTTTCTTTCTTTCTTTCTTTCTTTCTATCCTTTCTTTCTTTCTTTCTTTCTTTCTTCTTTCTTTCTTTCTTTTCTCTTCCTTTCCTTTCTCTTTTTCTTTCTCTCTCTCCCTCCCTCCCTCCCTCCCCCCTCCCTTCCCTCCCCCTTCCTTCCTTCCTTCCTTCCTTCCTTCCTTCCTTCTTTCTTGGTCTTTTTGAGACAGGTCTCCCTGTAGCCCCAGCTGGCCTGGAACTTGCTCTGTAGACCTTGAACTCACAGAGATCTTCCTGCTTCTGCCTGCCTCTGCCTGCCTCTGCCTGCCTCTGCCTCCCAAGTGCTGGGATTAAAGGCATGTGCCACCATGCCTGGCTGCTGACTAAAGACTTTCCATTTACTTCATTTTGTGTCTGAGTGGTCTTCTTTGGTGAAATTACACCTTATTACAAAACAAACAAACAAACAAATACCCCCCACACACACCCCCAGATGCTCCAGGTACTTGAAGCCCAAGGAGTTTGCCAGACCAGTGCTGGCCAGTTGCTTCTGTAGATCCTCACAGCTCGGAGAACACACTTGAGCTTGCTTCTGCCCTGAAATACTTAAAGAGATCCACACATTATTTGCATGTTTGTTTCTACAATCAGAAGGCAAATTAATTACTCTTCCTGTCACTTTGGTAAAACGTTTGAAAGAAGCAACTTAAGGGAGCAAGTGTTTATTTTTGCTTGTGGTTTCAGAACACACAGCCCAGCATGGCAGGGCAAGCTTGGTGGCAGGAGCCTGCTCACATCCAAGCAGACCAGAAAGCAGAGATGGGACAGGTAGCTGATCTGAGCTGTGTGACCCTGCCTCTCAGGTGCCCACGGGATGGTGTGGCTTAGACTAGGATAGAAGTGTGACCGGGGGCTCTGAATTCTAGTGACATACATCCCCCAACTCGAAGTTTTTCTCAGAGGTTCCATGTCCCTCTCACCTGGGCAGACGGGTTTCCCAGCAGAGGGGGAGTCCTTCCCATCAGAGGCATAGCAGGTGTGGCTTGGCTGAGGATAAGTTTCCCTGTCCCACAGCTGCTGATGCAGGAGCATTGCTACAGATTCCATTACCAGTCCGGAGCTAGTTCCGCTGATAGGAATGAGCGGCTGGCTTTGCCCAAAGGCTGCACCACTCTCATCACCTGCCTCTCTTCCCCACGGACACTGGCCCACCTAAGTGGTATCATCTGGCTCCTATCATCTGGTGACTCTGAGGCTGGTGTGAACTGGGGCTGCCACACAAGGGGTCAATGAATGGGCCTGAAGGTTCAGGCCTTGGGTCTCAGCTGCTGGAGAGGCCAAGGCAGAAAGATGGCAAGTTCAAAGCCAGCCTGAGCAACTTAGTGAGACTCTGTCTCAAAATACAAAAATAAGGGGCTAGGGAGATGGCTCAGTGGTTAAGAGCACCGACTACTCTTGCAGAGGACCTGGGTTCGATTTCCAGCACCCACCTGGTGGCTAACAACTGTCCCTGTCTTCTGACCTCCTTGGGGATTGCTCACATGAATGCACTTACATGCAGGCAATGCTCTCACACATGTAAAATAAAAACAATAAAGTCTTTAAAAACATATAAAAGCTGGGGCTGGAGAGATGGCTCAGAGGTTAAGAGCACCGGCTGCTCTTGCAGAAGACCTGGGTTCGATTCCCAGTACCCACATGGCGGCTAAGAACCGTCTTTAACTCCATCCAGTTCCCGGGGAATCCGATGCCTCCTTCTGACCTCCGCGGCATTGCACGATACGGGTGTGCCAACCTACATGCAGACAGTACACTCATACACATAAAAATAATAAATTTTCAAAAAATTAAAAAAATATATAAAAGCAAAAAGAAAGCTGGGGATGTAGCTCGGTGGTGAGGCCTTGCCTTGCATGTGTGAAGCCCTGGGTTCCATTCCTGGGACTGCAAAGGAAAAAAATAAACAAAGCATAACAAAACATGATTTTTCTAGAACTCTCTGAACTTTGAGATGAAGGGACTATTACAAAGTAGACCTTGGCTTTGTCTCCCAGTGTTTTTTTTTTAACCCCCGATCATGGTATTCTTTTCATAAAAGACATAGGATCTACAGATTAGTGTCTGGTAGTGACATAGCTTCAAGGAAAACAGGTTCTTTCCTTCACTCTTCCTCCTTCTGTCAGCCACTTCTCTGCTTATAAGTAGAAGTTTCTAGAAACAGAGTAGAAGAGACCCACATTCACCTTCCTCCATCCAGTCTTTGATGGAAGAAGAAAGCGCTCACCAGTGGTTCCTCACTTGCATCCCAAGTGCTGGGCAGCCTGCTGCAGTTTCCCTGTTACAGGGAAACTTCCAGAACACATGAGTGAGTGATCCTGCTTCTCTAAATGAAGGGTTTGCTCTGAAACACAATACCATCAGTGTGTGCATGGTCATCGGACTTGACTGCTACAGTTTCCCATGAGTGGCCCTGTGACAGCCCAGCTTGCGCCCCTGCTGTCCCTGGTCCTTGAAAACTCTACATGCAGAGCGGTGTTCTGCTCACAACCCGCCCCGCCCCCCCTTGAGTGGTAGCTGGAGGTCCCAGAGCTGGAGCAGGAGAATGCTGTGTTCTCAGTGTGCCTGAGACTACCTGGGGTGCTTGGGTTTTTAAAAATAAAGGAGCATTTGCCTTCTGTTGGTTTCAAGGGGGGGAAAGACACTGAATAGTTATTTACCTTTTTCTACATTCCTTCAATTTCCTCAATCTGTTTCCATAGCAACCCTAATAGGAATTGTGCTGCTAGGAAAGCATTCGTTTCTATAGGAACAATTTGTTCTATAAGAGAAAAAGTTTACTTGGTAGCACAAGAAATCTAATATTAGGATTTGGGTTTCGTTGGTGGATTTTTATATTTATTTATTTAAATATATATTTTCTTTGCCTGAGACTATTTCCCCAGCCACCTACAGATGGATGTTGTAGCTCTAGATTCAAAATTTCATCCTGAGTGTTCTATGGGTGTTACATGGAGGGGGTGGAAACGTTCCTTGGGATATTTACCAAGAATGTAAAGTTTTTGGAAAAGCGTAGACCACTGGCATGCTTGGATACAAGGGTAAAGACCCAGGGGTCTCTTGGCTTTTTGAGGTTGTTTTGGGCATTGAAACTTGCTGATCTCTTGACTTTGCTTTGAAAACCCTCAGGGGTTTCAAAGAGAGTAAGATGGACAGTTTTTGTTAGTTGCAAACAGCAAATCCTCAAAACAGAGAAAGCCCAAACCAAAACAAAACGGGTAGACCAGTTCTCAGACCTTGGAGTGCGGGAGGCTCAGGAACGGCTGGATCCTGGACCGTCTATGAAGTGCAGTCTTTCCTTCAGCACTGCCTTCCCTTGTGTTGGCTTCACTTTCAAGCAGACCCTCTGGAGGTTCCAGTATGTCAGGTCTTGTACCAAGATGCTCCAGTTCATCTCTTTAGGGGTGAAGGAGCACCTGCCTATGTGATGGTTTGTGTGGACTGCCAACCTGACAGGGTCTGGAATCACCCAGAATATGGGTCTCTGGGCTTGTCTTTGGATTATTATTATTATTATTATTATTACTATTATTGGTCTTTTTGAGACAGGGTCCCCCTGTAGCCCAGCTGTCCTGGAACTCTGTAGACCAGGCTGGCCTTGAACTCACAAAGATCCACCTGTCTCTGCCTCCCGAGTGCTGGGATTAAAGGCGTGCACCACCTCGCCTGGTTTATCTTAATTTTTTTTAAACTTTAAAAAAAATTTTTTAATTTATTTCGTATGTGTATGAATGTACTGTCTGCATGTAGGTTTGTGCACCTGTGTTGTGCAATGCCACGGAGGTCAGAAGAGGGTGTCGGATTCCTCTGGAACTGGAGTTCTCCAGGAATTGGAGTTATAGATGGTTCTCAGCCGCCATGTGAGTGCTTGGGATCGAACCCGGGTCCTCTGCAAGAGCAGTCAGCGCTCTTAACCGCTAGGCCATCTCTCCAGTCCCCTATCTTGATTATTTTATTTATTTATTTATTTATTTTTTTTGTCTTTTTTGAGACAGGGTCTCCCTGTAGCCCCAGCTGTCCTGGAACTCACTCTGTAGACCAGGCTGGCCTTGAACTCACAAAGATCCGCCTGCCTCTGCCTCCCAAGTGCTAGGATTAAAGGCGTGCGCTACCACGCCCGGCCTCTTGATTATTTTAATGGATGTAGGGAGCCCTGCCCACAGCGGCTGGCACCACTTCCTGGCTGAGTCATGGACTGAGTGAAAACGAGAAGCTAAACTGTGCCCAAGTATTTATTGCTCTCTGAGTCTCACAGCAGGTGTCATGGGACCACCCACCTCAAGCTCCTGCCGGATGCAGGGTGACCAGTTGCTTCAAGTCTTGACTTCCGGCAGCACGATGGACTCTACTTTGAACTGTAAGCCAGAATAACCCTTTCTCCCTTAAGGTGCTTTGGTCAGCTTTCCCAGGAACAGAAAAGCAGTAGAGACAATGTATTTCTTTTTTTTTTTTTTTTTTGGTTCCTTTCGAGACAGGATCTCTCTGTAGCCCCAGCTGTCCTGGAACTCACTCTGTAGACCAGGCTGGCCTTAACTCACAAAGATCTGCCTGCCTCTGCCTCCCAAGTGCTAGGATTACAGGCGTGCGCCACCACGCCCGGCTCGAGACAATGTATTTCTAATCCTTCTGGAAAAAGTCACGGTGAAGCAGCTTTAGGCAGGAAGGGTTTATTTGGCTCATGGTTTTAGGGGATGCAGTGCGCTGTGTGGGGAAGACACAGCAGCTTGGGAGCCCAGGGCACAGACCGCTCACATCGAGAGCCTAGGTGGGAAACAGGCAGTTATTCACTTTCAAGGTTGCCCCAAGCTACCTACTTCCGATAGCTGAGCCTCACATTTCAAGAGGTTCCTAACGTAGAACAGCATCACCAACACATGAGCCTGTGGGAGACTTCACATTCAACACACTGCACTGACTTAGGTCATATGTCTACCCCTGAACCAATCACTGAGGACTGGGAAGGGATGAACTGAGCTGATTGGCGAGGTGCTTCCTTTTTGGCTCAGCACAAAACAAGGTCAGGGCTGATTCCAGGTGTCCAGAGGATCTGGTGGGCGGCTCTCAGAGACAAGAAGGTGAAGGACAAGATGGCTGTCTTGCGGACGTTAAAACAAACACTGCGGACGTTAAAGAGAGATGGTCTAGCGGTTAAGAGCGCCAACCGCTCTTACAGAGGATCGGATTCCCAGCACCACATTCGAACACCACATGGCGGCCAACCTGCAATTCCAGCGAGAACTCCAGTTCCGGGGAATCCGACGCCCTCTTCGGACCTCCGCGGCATTGCACGACACGGGTGCACAAACTTGCATGCAGAACGTATATTCATACACATACAGAAATAAATAAAATAAAAATTAAAAAAAATTAAAAACAAACAAACAAACAAACAAAAACCCCAAACAAACAGCCCGGTGGTGGCACTCGCTTGCAATCCCAGTGCTGGAGGGGCAGACCCAGGAGTGTCCCTGAAGCTTAATGGCGGGCTAGCTTCGCCTACTTGGTTAGCTCCAGGCCAGTGAGAGCCTCTCTTTGGAAAACAAAAAACAAGGTGATAAACAGGGCAGGCATGGTGATGGTGCGCAACGGTAATCCCAGCACTCGGGAGGCAGAGGCAGGAGGATCTCTGTGAGTTCAAGGCCAGCCTGGTCTACGGAGTGAGTTCCAGGCCAGCTGGGGCTACAGGGAGGTCTCAAAATGACCAAAGCCCCCAAACAAAGCAAAAAACAAAGTGGATGGTGCCTGAGGAAGGACTCCAGGTTAACCTCTGGCTTCATCATGCACACGCACATGCACATACACACATGCACACACATACATGGACACACAGGCACACATACGCACATACATATATGCACACATATGCACACACGTACAAACATACGGAAAGCAAGAGGGTGTGTCCTCAAAGCCCGGTGGATCCCAGGCTGGCTCTCCCTGTCATCTCTTCTACTAATTAACCTCCTGCAGCACCACTTCCAGAACATCTTTTAAACAGCACTTTTTTCTTCTTCTGAAGAGAGTTTAAAAAAAAAAAACCCATTTGCATGTCACCTAAAACCCTCTGGGTTGTGTCTTATCTCTGTCAGGTGCAGCCTCGCCTTGTCAGCTCGGGCAGCTGTGTAATTGTAATTACAGTCACCTTCAGCCTCGGGTGTCTTTGTGAAAAGGTTACTGAGAGGGACAAAAAATATCATTGGCAGACACAGCCGAAGTCTACTTTGTGATTGTCTTTCACCCCAAAGTTCAGAGAATTCTAGAAAATCAAGTTGCAGAAGCCACAACCTCACATACACGTGTGTGTGTGTGTGTATGTGTGTATATATATTTGCATATATATATGCATATATAATATATATATGCAAATATATATATGTACTTTTGGGGAAAATTTTCCCCAAGATGATAGAAGGTGTAAATTATTTCAGGCAAAGTGTTGGTATATGGCCAGTAATTTAAATTAACAGGATTTCCAGGGCTTATTAAGCGCTTAAAATAGGATTGTTAAAATTCAGAGAGCATTGTGGTTTGAATTTAACTTCTGCTATGGAGGCTTTCTGGCTTTAAAACGCCTCATTTCCCTTATCATTCATTAGTTTGAAGAGATATTTTAAAAGAATCACCTGTCCTTAGGATTTTTTTTTTTTTTTTTGCTTGTTAATAAACTGGGTTAAGGGTTTCTGCAGGGAGCACTTCCAGCTCACACTCCTGTCCTTCATGGTGGGTGCTGTCCTGTGGGGACCAGAGGGGAATGACTGAGAAATGTCAGACTGGAACTACTGGCTCCTTGGGTTAACCCAGTAGTCTCCAGGTACAAAGGGTGGGCAGTCCCTCAGCAGGTGAGGGGCATCTGTGGGCTGGCTGCAGGAAGGCCATCTGCCTTCGACACACTCATGTACACATTGGGGACAAGGCCTCTAGCTCTGTTGCTTGGTGAGTGTGCCCTTCATACCACAGGGAATGAAGGTGACCTTTGGCTGAGGTACCTGGATGACTTGGGTGTCCTCCCAAGTAGCGGCCAGGGCTGCAGCCTGGCACCATGTGTGCTTGGCACAAACCACAATGCCTGCATCAGCTCACACGGATATCATGCAGGTGGAGAGGAAAGCCTGGAACTCAGCATTCTTGTTTGTTTGTTTTTTGAGATGGTGTCTCCAACTCAGGTCATAGCTGAGGGTGACCTTGAACTTCTGATCCTTCCAACTCCCAAGGGCTGGGATTATAGGTGAGCATCACCGCTCTGGTTTGACACAGTGCTAGGAAAGGAACCCAGGGCTTTGTGCGTGCTGGACGAGCACTCTACTAACCGAGCTGCATCCTCGGCCCCGAGCAGACTTGGCATTTGTAACCAAGTCCCAGAGAACCCCACACTGCTGGTCTCCACCTGCACGTTTAGTAGAGACTGAGGCTCCTGCTTCATTTTGGCCTCTACTGGGACAAAGTCTGCAGGCCTCAGTGCTGCTGAGTCTCACCCTGGGACTGCCAGATATTCCTGGAAAAGACACCCCAGGAGAAGAGTATGGCTCAAACAGCAGCTAAACCATGTGCTTGGACCCAGAAGATAGCCTCACCCTGTAGAGAATCAGGCTGTGCAGGTGGGGTGGGGACAGCTGGAGAGCAGTGATTCAGGCAAGCTCAGAAACAGCCTTCACACCTTCAGATGTTCCTGTCTTTCCCGTCCACTGGGACCACATGCCTTGAGTGAGCCGTTTCCAGTAATGTCTTTATTCACTGAGCCTAAGGCAGAGCTCTATTTCACTTCTGCCCGACTCTGTGGGTAGGCTGCCACACCGAGGAAGGGGGATGTGGCCCAGTGGGTAGAATGTTCACTTAGTATGCATGGATCCCTGGGTTCCGTCCTCAGCACAGCATGAACCAGAGGTGGGGGTGAACATTCTCATCCAATCTCAGCACTGAGGATGTAGAGGCAGGAGGATCAGGAGTTCAAGGTCATCCTCAGCCATATAGTTAGGCCAGCCTGGGCTACACAAGACCCTGTCTCAAAAAAAGGAACCACACTGAAGCATTTCATTAGATTTTGCTGTGAGGCAGAGTCAGAGCCAGAAGGGAGCAGCTGCCTCTCACCTTAGAGATCTGCAGAGCAGGCAGTTTGTATCAGGTGGCTATGGCTGCAAAACAAACATTTCCAAATCTAGTGACTTCAAACAACAACCGTTTACACTGTTGATCCTCCACATGGATCCCATACCTAACATTATGGTCTAAACCTCAAATATACATGATGCTGTTTCTGTTTTAGAAAAAAAAAAAAACACCCCAGCATTAAAAGAGATTTTTTTTTAAAGTGAAAACCAAGGCCGGGCGTGGTGGCGCACGCCTTTAATCCCAGCACTCAGGAGGCAGAGGCAGGCGGATACCTATGAGTTCAAGGCCAGCCTGGTCTACAGAGCAAGCTCCAGGCCAGCTGGGACTATAGGCAGACCCTGTCTCAAAAAAACAGTACCAAAAAAAACAAAAAAAAAAACAGAAAAACAAAAAAAAAAAAAAAAAAAAAAAACAACGCTTTTTCATTTATTTTTATTGTTATGAGTATTTTTGCCTGCATGTATGTAAGGGCACCCATATGTTGCAATGCACGTAGTGGCCAGAACGAGGTGTCAGATACCCCTGGAACTGCAGTAAACCGTTAGTTGTTAGCTGCCATTGGGCTCTGGGAACTGAAACCCAGGTCCTCTGCAAAAGCAGCCAGTGCTCTTAACCACTGAGCCATCTCTCCAGCCCTGACTGTAGCCAGTCCTGTCTGGTGTGTCTGGTTGGCTGCAGGCCTTCTGGGAGCCAGGGGCTGGGCAAGGTCCTGGCGGGACGATTGTATGAAACACTTGCACACTTGTAGGAAACACTTGTATGAAGCCGCAGCAACAAAGCACCTCTCGCTCGTTCTTCTCAAAGCTGTTTATTATTCAGGCAGGCAGGTCTTGTCAGAACGGTTTCTTCAGGCACATCTTTTCTCCTTCTCCAAGCTTCTCCATCTAGCCTCTCTTCCTTCCTCAGGCAAGCAAGCTTCTCTCTCAGACTAGAAAGGAGAGAGAGAGCCCCTCTATCTAGAAAGTCCCTCTATTTATCCACCTTCCCAGCCCAGGTTGCGTGGCCTTAGTCTATTGGTATCATCTGGCCTGATCTTGTATACAGGGTGCACCTGCACAGCTCAAACGGTGAGCGTGGCTTTACTTTGAGGTAGGAGGGAATCAGGTGTTAATCATAAGACTCAGGTGTTAGTCATAAGATTTCGCTAAAGTCTCGGGTGCCTTCTTAGGACTGTCACCACACCTGCTCCCCACAGCGAAGGCTCTTCTTCACAACATGTCTTCACATTCCTCACAATGGCTCAGAGGAGCTCCAGTCCAATCCCTCAGGGGAAGGGGAGGTACAGAGAAGATGGGGGGTGGGGGTGGGGGACAAGGGTGAGGGCAGGCTTTCACTCTCTGACCAAATATTTCTCACCATGGACTTGAAAAGAGAAGAGGTTAGTTTGGCTCTGGACTGTGGAGGGTCCTGACTGTGATTCCATTGCTTTGGGTCTGTGGTGGGAGGGTGGGGATCCTGTGGAGAGGCAACCAAGCCCCTCGAAGCTGGTTGTCTTTGTTACAGTCACCATCGCTCTGACATGGTGTCAGAGCAGTGACCTTAAGGTGAAGAGGTTGATTGTGGCTCAGTTTTAGTTACTGAGCCTAGATGCTTGGGCGGGACATCACGGTAGTGGGATTCTGTGCACTGCACGGTGAACCAGGAGAGAGAAGGAAATAGAGTGAGGAGCCAGGGAGAGAAACAGCTCTAAGGACAGCCCAGCCCTCTCCTACACCTGCTTCCTTTCACTAGACCCGCCTCCTCCTTTCAACCCCTGTCAATCATGCGGTCCTATTCTGAACCCACCACCGACTAGGCCAGAGCATCTAGGATCTCAGGGTCTCTGGAGAGGCCCTCACAAACGGCCCAACGTGGGCTTCACTCATCTCTGAGGAGCTCCTCGGTCCTGTCAGTTGACAAGATTCCCCACACAGCCTGGAAGTCACCTCCCCTAATGGCCCAACCTGCACCCAGGAGCACCACCATGGGGCCCAAACCTTCAACACAGGCCTCTAGGGTCACCCTCATCCAAACTGCAGCATCAACAGTGTCCACAGCAAGCCCCATGCCTGTGCCCAGAGCAGGGCAGGGAGGAGCATAGAGCTTCCTTTGGGGCATTGATGCAGGGGGGCCCTCAACAGGGCCGGGACCAGAACTCATTGACCACACAGCTCCTGATTTCATAGACCTTTTAAAGGAGGATTAGGTGGGAAGAGAAGGGGGCTGGCGAGGACTGAAGGGACGAGGAGAGGGCAATGGACAGGAACACGATAAAGTGCATTCTATATCTATGAAACCACAATATTGAAATCATTATTATGTATAATTAGCATATGCTAATAAAATGCTAAAACATTTTAGTTGACATCTAATAATTATACATATTGTGGAGTAAAGTGTAATACTTCAATAATGAAAAGAATTTGTTAGTATGAAATCACCCACCCCCAACATGAATCATTACTTGTGTCGGGAACATTGAAAATGCTTTTCTGCTTTTCTAGCTATTTTGAAATATGTAAAGGCTTGTTAACTGAACTCAGCTATTGTGTTGGAGCCTACTCCTAATTGCATGTGTGTGTGTGTGCTTGTGTGCGTGTGGTGTGTGGTGTGTGTGTGTGCTTGTGTGCTTGTGTGTGTGCTGTGTATGTGTATGTGTGTGGCATGTGTGTGTGGTATGTGTGGTGTGTGTGGTGTGTGTGGTATGTGGTGTGTGTGGTGTGTGGTGTGTGTGTGTGGTATGTGTATGTGTGTGGTGTGTGTTATGTGGTGTGTAGTGTGTGTGGTGTGTGTGGTATGTGGTATGTGGTGTGTAGTGTGTGTGGTGTGTATGGTATGTGGTGTGTGTGTGGTGTGTGTGTGTGTGTGTGTGCATATGTGGGTGGTGTGGTGTGTGCATGTGTGTGTGTGGTGTGGTGTGTGTGTGTGTGTGTTTGTGGTGTGTGAGGACCACAGGTCATGTCAGTTGTCCTTCTCAGTCACTTTGCATCTTCTTTTTGAGACAGCCTCTCCCACTGAACCTGGAATTTGTCAAGCCAGGGAGGCCAGCCAGCAAGTCCTAGGACCCCGTGTCTCCACGTCCCCAGCACAGGGCTCACAAGCACTTGCCACCTCACCTGGCTTTTTAAAACGTGGGTTCTGGGGATCAAACTCAGGTTCTCAAGCTTGCAAGCAAATGCTTTGCTGACTGAGCCTTCTCTGTGGCTCCTTGGTGTAGTTTTGTACCTGACAATCGCCCTCCTATCCTCCCCAGTCTTTGGTAACTGCTGTTGTACATTTCTAGGCAGTCAAGTCTTAGCTTCCACACGTGGTGAGGACATGTGGTGTTTGTCTTCTTGCTTATTTCATTAAACACAGTATTCTCCAGGCTCACTCAAGTTTCCACAAACAACAGGGTCCATTCTTTTCTACAGCTGACTAGTATTCCACTGTGTGCAAGCAGCACATTCTCCTACAGACGGACACCTAGCTTGGTGCTTCTCTCACCTTGTGTGAATTGCACACAGTCCACACCCAGTCACGGCATCGTTGGGTTCCAAGTCAGTTCTGTTTTTTTGCTACTGTTTTGAGGCAGGATCTGATTGTGTAGCCCAGGCTACCCCTGGACTCATGGTCCTCCTGCCTCTGACAGGTGTGTCACTGCACCTGGCTCTTTACAGTTTCTGAGGAAACTTCAAATGGTTTTATTGTCAGCTCTTCACTCAAAGCTCAAACTGGAGTTTTTGAGCCTCTGAGAGAGCGGACCACTCTCTCAGCCACCCCGCCCCCATTCATTCATTCATTCATGAAACATTTTTAACTTTTGTCTTATGCAAAGCGCTGGGCTGTCAGACAAGACTTTGAAGTTTTCCTTTCTTGCAGATCAGCGCCCACATGGAAACTGGGAAAAGCTTTCGCCTACTGCATGGGGCTCTGGCTTCCGTGAAATTGGACAGAGCCTGTGGAACGAGGCAGGAGATGTCCACGGAGGCAGCGACTTCAAGTTGCCATGAAGATGCTATCTTGAAATAGATGCCACCTGACACCTACTACTTTGGCTGCTGTTTTTCAAATCTAAAAGGCTTGACTAGAACTCAGAGGTCTGTGGTCTACTCAGACCCTTGGGCTCATCGTCCCTTGAAGAGTATTTTGATTGTCATTGATAAGAGTGACAGTTTTACAGATTTAGTTTTGTCGGTTTGATTTTGATGGATGAAAAAGTTCCTTGTAAACTCTAAAGTGACAGGAAAATGTCAGGGTTGCTTTTCATTATGTGGAGGAAAGGGAAACAGATGCACTTCCCCAAGGAGACAACTATTGGGGCTGTCTGGGAAGGAGAAAAGTTCCCCAAGTGCAGACAACTGCCTGTTTCCATGATGTAAATATTTTCTACCTGGCTGATTTCTACCCTGGATGCCTAGTGATTTAAAAACCTGTTGAAAGCCAGGTGTGGTGGTTCATGCCTGTAACTGTGGTGCAGTGGGACTGGCAGGAAGGTTGACACACTTTCAAGGCCAGCACAGGTGACACAGTGAATTCTAGTCCAACGTCATTTACATTGCAAGAACTTGTCTCAACCCATCTCTCCCTAGTAAATCAATAACTTTCTGTAAATCTTGCACCATCATTAGAGTTTGTGGATGTTCAACGACTCTCGCTCTTACTCTCAGAGCTAGCTCCTGCTCAGCTCAGGGCCAGCTCACCACCAAGCTATCTGAGTTTACACCAACTCTGCCTCTGGACATCTCTGGGAACTTCTGACAGCAAATAGCTTCCCGTATCTCTATTTCCTCAACTGGACAATGCTGAATGGTGACCTTACAGCACCTGGCTCACCAGCTGAAACAAGGATTTGGTGGGAGAATGTGTGCTGAAGCTTCGCATACAGCAAGTGCTCAATAAATGTCATGGGCAGGGCTTCACATACAGCAAGTGCTCAAAAAGTGCTACCTATTGCTCTGCACACAGCATCTCATGACCCCCGATGGTGCCAGGTCTACACTGTCTCACAATGGTTACCTGGTTCAGCCCTCTGCAAGTTCCTGGCTGCTGGCTCCCAGCCACCCCACTCCCTGGAACCTCTGAAGCACTAAACCAGTGTCTAATGTTTAGTCCTACATCCACCTGCTCAGACCATCTGCGAATTCCCTGTGTCCTGCTGTATCCCCCAAAATCTCAGTCCTCCCGGCAGCCCCAGGAGGGGAGCACACTTTAATAAGCCCATTTTTTTTTTTTTGGTCTTTTCGAGACAGGGTCTCCCTGTAGCCCAGCTGTCCTGGAACTCTGTAGACCAGGCTGGCTTTGAACTCACAAAGATCTGCCTGCCTCTGCCTCCCAAGTGCTAGGATTAAAGGCGTGTGCCACCACGCCTGGCTTAATAAGCCCATTTTACAGATGGAATGATTCAAGATTCTGGGAGACTCAGTGTATGTTCAGAGTCCTGCAGCTACAAGTAAGGAGAAGGGGGATTCGAACCCAGAGTCCTATTTCTGAAAGAAAAAAACACTTCCTCAATTTACCTAGTTTACTTTTTTGGGGTGTTTTTTTGAGTCAGGGTCTCCCTATAGCCCCAGCTGGCCTAGAACTCACTCTGTAGACCAGGCTGACCTTGAACTCACAGAGATCTGCCTGCCTCTATTTCCCAAGTGCTAGGATTAAAGACATGTGCCACCACGCCCAGCACCTAGTTCACTTCAACCCTCGTTACACTTTTTTTTTTTTTTTTTTTTGACCGATGANACTCTGATCTGCAGAACCTGATCCCACCCTGCTGACACGGGACTTTGGCTAATGACACGTGAGGGTAAGCGATGTCTGCCTGTCTCCAGCAGCTTTCAGAACTGTCACAGGATTGTCTCATTGTTCACTCCCTCTGCCAGGAGGCTGGCGGGTCACCAGCTGCCTCACAAAGGAAAGAACAAGCCTTTGTTGTTGCAACCCAAGGAAGTTGAGGAGATGTTTAATGAGCCACATGAAACCTGATGGAGTGGGAGAGATGGCTCAGTGGTTAATAACACTGCAGTAGCTGCCTTTGCAGAGGACCTGAATTGGGTTCTCAGCATCCACATGGTGGCTGACAACTGCCTGCAACTCTAGCTCCGGGGATCTGCCATCCTTGTTCAGCTTCCTTGGGCACCCATGTACAAGTGTGCTTACACACACAGACAGAACCATCTACATATACATTTTATTATTTTTTTATTATTATTATTTTTTTTTTGGTCTTTTCGAGACAGGGTCTCCCTGTAGTCCCAGCTGTCCTGGAACTCACTCTGTAGACCAGGCTGGCCTTGAACTCACAAAGATCCGCCTGCCTCTGCCTCCCAACTGCTAGGATTAAAGGCGTGCGCCACCACACCTGGCTCATAAAATCTTTATTATAAGATAGGTCTCTCTTTGTGGTCCTAGCTTGTCTGGAACTTTCTATGTAGATAAGGGTACCCTCACACTTAGAGATCTGCCTGCCTCTGCCTCCTGAGTGCTGGGATTAAAGGCGTGTGCTGCTATGCCTGGCACAAATTCTTTTTATTACATCTGTGTGTGAAGTTCAGAGAAAGCCTGAGGGAACTAGTTCTCTCCTTCCACTGTGTATGTCCCAGGACAGAACTCAGGGCCTGAGGCTTGGCCTGAGTTTATGACCCTCAGTGCTATCCGAGTTTACACCATTTTCATTAGCACCCTGCTCCACCCTCTCCACCCCAAAGACATTGGGAGACACTGGACATAGCTCCCACTTCCACTGTCCACCCCTCAGCCCTCCTTGCTGCCCCTAGGCAGCATCATGGACAGATGAAAGCCACACTCTAGAGAGTCCTGTGAGTCTAGTGAGCCATTCACCCTGCCCTCCCAACCATGTGAAGGGGAATATTTAATTACTATTTCCAGAACAGCTGGATTCCCACTTTTTTTGACACAGGGTCTCATGTAGCCCAGGTTGGCCTCAAACTTGCTATGTAGCCAAGGGTGACCTTGGACATCTCATCCCTCAGCCTCCACTTCTGGAGTGCTGGGATTACAGGTGTGAGCCACCATGTCTTGTTTTATGTGATGCTGGGGATGGTACCCAGGGCTTGTAGGTGCCAGGCAAACACTCTACAACTGAGCCATTCTGCAGCCTGTGTGTTCTCATCCTTCACTTGTTCTCACCCCTCTTCTGGCCCTTTCTTGGTTTGGGGGCAACACAGGAGAAGGCTCTGATGTCTTAATTTCAAAAAAGATTTGTTTTTATTTTTAATGCTATGTATGTGTCTGTGTGTGGGTATGTGTGCATGGGCACAGGTGCCCTTGGGGGCAAGAGGGGATGTTGGACCCCCTGGAGCTGGACCTACAGGCAGTTGTAAGCTTCCCCATGTGTGGAGAAAAAGGACAGTACCTGCGTTAAGAAAGTTTCAAGGTTGAATGACTGAACTTGATGGTTATGGAGAGTTAAAATATTGCAGAGTACAGTCAAATTATCTTGGCCTATTTTTAGTTCCTTTGAGAGCCATTCATTACTTAACACTATGTCTTCTGATCTAAGATCCCGTGACTATGAAAAACCTTTAAAATGTATTTAAAAAAATATATATTCTTAGGTGCTGGGGAGATGGCTCAGTGGTAAGAGCCAGGCATGGCTGTTTCTGTGTTTGCCTATAACCCCAGCATTGGGGAGGTGAAGACTGGCAGATGCTGGGGAGCTCGCTGGACAACTTGCCTAGCTGAAAAAATGAGCATCTCGTTCAGTGAGGGACTCTGCATCAAAGCAACAAGGTGGACAGATATAGGGAACAGCACCTGATGTCTCGCTCTGGCCTCTAGGTATGTGGACATATGCTCATGTACACACACACACACACACATACAGAATGTGATCAGATAACATCTGAAAGTGAAAACAGGGTTCTCCCTGCTTTGCTGTAACCCACCTGTCTGTGGTCCACACCGATGTCTGCATTAAGTGCCTTGATTTGTGCCTTTCTTTGTTCTGTAGCTAATGAAATCTCATGTAACCACTTCTGCACTGAAACATGGGATTTGAGGCAACTTGAATCTGTGATCCCACCATCTCTCACATTTGGCTCTAGAATAAACAATCTCTTATTCACTTTGTGTTTTTTTGTCAACAGAGCCAAGAGTTATGAAGGATCCGTGTCTGGGAGCAGTGTGGGGGGTGACAGTGCTGCGGGGGGGGGGGCTCAGTGACGCCAGGCCTGCCGGCTCTGCCATTGCTGGTAGTCCAACAGAGACTTAGAGGTGGCATTGGCTGCCATTGCAGAACTGAGCAAAACAGGTGCCTACTCCATGAGATCAGCTGTGTCTGCTTGCAAGAGACCGTTGCTAGCTAACCCGTGGCTTACTGACATTCCCTCATAGGACAGGGTGGAGGGTTACCGGACCCTCACCTGAGAGCCCAGCCACTCCTCCCAGCCATCTATATATGGCTTTTCCTTACTTGCACTTGGCTCAGGGTCTGGGAAGGTGTTGGGTTTTGTGGTGGTTTGAATAAGACTGTCCCCCATAGGTTTCAAGTATTCAGACGTTTGGTTCCCAGTTAGTGGCGCTATTTTGGGAGATCTTAGAAGGTGTGGCCATGCTGGAGGAAGTACATCACTGGGGATGGTGTATTAGTCACTTTTCTGTTGCTGTGATAAAGCACCATGACCAAGGAACTTATAAAAGGAAGAGTTTATTTGAGCTTACGATTGACGGTTCCAGGGAATTAGAGTCCATTGTGGTGGGAGGCATGGCGGCTGGATCTGGAGCAGCAAACCGAGGGTCACATCTCCCAAAGAGCACAGGAAGCAGAGAGAGAGCAACTGGAGACCACGAGGCTTGTTAAACTCACTAAGCCTGCCCCCAATAACGTATTTCCTCTAGCATGGCCACACCTTCTAAGACCTCCAAAAACAATGCCACCAACTGGAGACAAACATCTGAATACTTACAGCCTATGGGGGACACTCATTCAAACCACCACAGATGGGCTTAGTGAGTTTAACAAGCCTTGCAGTCTCCAGTGTCTCTCTCTCAGCTTCCTGTTCTCTTGGAAGATGTGAACCTTAACTTTCTGCTCCAGCTCCTGCCACCAGGCCTCCCTGCCACAATGGACTCTTAATTCCCTGGAAATGTCAATTGTAAGCTCA